>OZ008350.1:1237798-1837491 GCA_963931975.1 Cataclysta lemnata | reverse complement strand
AACATACTACTCGGAAATTATGCAAAATATATTGCACAAAGATGCGTGACAACACTATTTAGGGTGTGTTTACATAAGCGCCAAATTGACTTAACTATAGTCTAAAATCTTTTGTGATATGTAATCTGTAATAACGGGACTGCTCAAATCAGTTGCTGTCACTGACACACACTATTGACAAAAAAAGGGCAACATCAGATATATAAACACTTGTCAAACTAACTGCCGCACTCAGAGACGTCAATTAACTTTAATGAGTATTTAACGTCAAAAATTTCATTCAAATCTAGACCATAGAATAGTGACTAGTTTAGAATTGTCATTTTTTGACATTTAGTACTCATCAACGTTAATTGACGTCTCTGAGTGCGGCAGTAAGCCTGTTTAGTCCTCTAGCAACTGTCCCTCGGTCATATTAATATGGCCCTTCGTTCACTAGGCTGCGCAAATCTTCGATTTTCGACGATTTTAGTCTCCAAGCGTACAAATCAGATCGTAACGAATGTTGGCGATGCGACTCGTGTACGAACCTCAATGGATTTTATATCGGTAGTCGCATGACATAGGCCATGTGGTGACGGCAAAGCAGAATACTATAGTCATCACCCCCAGCTTTCCCGTGGGTGTCGTAAAAGGCGACTAAGGATAAATCAGTGATGAGGAATGGGCAGCAGCGTTCCTCTTATACCACCTTACAATGAATGTACCTCCTGCGACTTTTGTGCCCGATAAATGGCAATAGGCTCGCCACCTATTACATGGGACCTAACACAACTGGCGAAACGTGGGTGCTAGTTCACCTCTGCCTAGCCCTTCGGGGATATAGGCGTGATTTATGTATGTATTATTCGTCACCAATTTCAGAACCAAAAAGCCATGCTGGAGGCGCTCCAGCATGGCTTTTTGGTTCTGAAATTGGTGACGAATAATACATACATAAATCACGCCTATATCCCCGAAGGGCTAGGCAGAGGTGAACTAGCACCCACGTTTCGCCAGTTGTGTTAGGTCCCATGTAATAGGTGGCGAGCCTATTGCCATTTATCGGGCACAAAAGTCGCAGGAGGTACATTCATTGTAAGGTGGTATAAGAGGAACGCTGCTGCCCATTCCTCATCACTGATTTATCCTTAGTCGCCTTTTACGACACCCACGGGAGAGATTTGGGGTGGTGACAATTGTATTCTACTATGCCGTCACCGCACAGCCTAATAATATGACTACGATTTATAGTCAGTATGAGACTAATTTCTAAAAAATATGAGACAAAGGAGATGTTCCAAAATGTATGGAGTCTGGCCCATATAATATATTCGTAGGTGCTACGGTTATTCAAAATGTAGGCAATAATTTATGTTCTTATGTGTTAAATTCCTATTTTTAAGCTCTGTATTTTGGCTTGTTGTACTATGTTTAGGCTTATATTGCAACACAACAGCCTAGCGTACCGTCATGGCGGAAGTTAGATGTCACGTAATAACATTGACGTAAGTATTTTATTTGAAATTAAATGGGTACCTGCTTACAGATGAATGTCATTTTAATGCAAAGATTTTAATGGTTAGAAAAAGAATTTACACACAGTGTCTTGGGTGGCCGAGCGGTCAGGCACCTGCCCGGATAGCAGCGGACGCGGGTTCGATTCCCGCCTCAAGATCATAATTTTTCGAAATTCTTTTTCTAACCATTAAAATCTTTGTACAAATTTTTCTAACATTTATATAATGTTAAAATTAAAATCGAATAGTGATTTTAATGGTTTTAAAATCTCCTTAACCTAAATTATTATTATAAATCATTATTTCAATGATTCTTTGTTAGTGTCATCATCCGTATTGAAATAAGATATTGCTGTGTTAAGATCTATGTAACAACATGGCGCAATAAAATACTTTGACTTTGACTTTATTGTGTACTGTTTTAAAGTGACAACGCGATGCGATCGTAAATTGCTCGACTGGGATGGTAATAGATAAATAAGTAGTCCGATCGATCACCAATGACTCACAAAATGTGTCAGTGACCAATAAAACAATTCGACTTTGACCGCGCGGCCTCACCACGCGGGTCAAGGAGAGACCTAACGCCAATGAAGTAACCGTCTGAACTATGCTTAACGTTCTATTAGCTCGCTGTTACAAAATAATTGTCCATAAAACTCGAACGTCACTTTGTAATAACTTTTTCAAACTACTTAAAAAAATAAATATTTTTACACTCACACCTATCATCCAGCCCAAAGTAAGTAGCCTAATGCACTTGTGTTATGGATACTAGATGACAGACATTTTAATATCATAATAATTATGTATATAAGTGTTGAAAATATACTACATAAACACAACCATGACTCGGGTACAAATATTTGTGTTCATCACAAAAATTGCCCCTACCAAGAATCGATCCCGGGACCTCTTGGCCAATACCCAGCGATCTGAGCATTCGACCAAGCCCGCCGTCAACTACTTATAAAAGTAGTTTGAAAAAGTTATTTCACCATTATTAAACATACTTATACATATATATAAATCACGTCTATACTAGGCAGAGGTCTATTAACACTCACATGTCGACATGACAAGATGTGTTTCTACACCCACGTTTCGCCAAATTGTGTTAGGTCGCATGTAATGGGTAGCGAGACTATTGCCTTCTATCGGGCACGCAGAATATTGCTAGGTGGTATAAGAGCAACACTTCTGCCCATTCCTCATCACTGTTTTAACCCTTAGTCGCATTATACGACACCCGCGAGAGAGATTGGGATTTCTCTGCCGTCACTGCACCTTTCTCAATGAGTCTATTAGCTTTGTGAGTTGTCAGCATACCCAAAGGGGGTTGTTGTCAGGCAGGCGGCCGGCTGTAAAACCTAAGCCAAAACCTTGGATATGGATTGGAATGGAATGATCCCAATCACTCTCCCCGTTCATCGGTCTCTCAACATGGTCCTTTCCATCTCTTTTCAATACATTCATTCATCACTAGCACCTTTCCGGTGTGATGCATGATATGAATCAAAAGGGAATGTATACCTTGATGACGTCTGACCGATATAAATGGAAGAGTAAACATACTGTGTTGACCCCAGATAAACTGGGAACAGGGCAGGGAAAAGAAGAATAATTCAAACATAATTGTTTCCTACGATTTGTCTGTCATAGCACACAGCGAGCGCATCGATACTGTAGGTACTCATTTACTCACCATGTCCAAGTTGTTGAACAGCATATTGAGGCTGCTTAAGCTGTTCATGGGGTCCATCTTGGGTGCTATAGGCCGGGGTGTGTTCATCATATTGGGGTTCAACAAACTCTTCATCCTGCGCCCCCGCCTGGGCGTCACATCCGGATTCCTCTGCCTGTAGTCGGCTATAATGGACTTCACGTCTTTCGTGGGCCCTTGCCGACCCATCGGAATATTGTACCCTCCGGGCAACTGCCCATTCATGTCCCTAGGGAATCCCGGCATCGGTCCAGGCATCATGAGTCCTTGGGGGAATACTGGTTTCGGCATGCCCTGCATGTGAGCTGCTTTGTCGTAAGGCGGCGGTAGTCCAGACATAGGGTTGAAGTGGCTAGTGACTGGCATGACAGGCGTCATCATCGGGTTCATAGAGGAAGGAGGCTGCTTTATCGAAAGCCCAGAGATCTCATCGCTCTTGTCTATAGCCAGATTCTTCGCCTGATTCAGGAAGTCGTACGGGTCCGTTCTCTCGGCACCGTTCACGTCCGGCGCCTTCTCGAAAGACAACACCTGCTTCCTTCTCAGTAGCCGGAGCAAGATCTCTTCTTTCACCTTCTTCAAGTGGAGAATGTTGTTCCATTCCTGCTCCTTCTTCTGTGCGAGTTCTCTCAAGGTCTGGATTTCGGAGAGCAGCTGCTCGGTGTGCCTCTGAATCTCGTCTACGCTGTTCTTGGTGGCCGTTTGGATGTAGTCGCTTATCATGGAATCGTGTTGGGGAAACGTTTTCTCCACTTCCTGACAGAGCCTCTTTAGGGGAGATTCCGTTTCGATGTCTTGGCTTGCGCGTCTCTTCGAAGACTTTTCTTCCTGAGGGACATGAAAATTATTTGGAATTATGCTCCATTTCAAAGTTCTCACTCCTGGGGCACCGACCTTCCCTATGGATCAAATAATGTAGAGAGGATGGGCCATAATCCACCAATGTTGGCCGTGCGCTGTTTAGGTGGGTATTACAGACTGCAGATGAAGCCGGGACCAACGGGTTAACGAAGCACGGAGGAACACACACGAGATAATAAAGATTTTGTCAGTCATCAAATTACCGGACTTAGGGAACATTGCTTAGTTTACGCAATTGCAGGACGAGCGCGCTAAGCCTATCGCCTACACTATCGAGCTCCCCCGTGCTCCATTTCAGATGTGACGAATCCTGTGGTCCACTTTTCAAATTTTTAAGACCCCAAAAACATGAATCTTTTGATGTTGACATTGTATTAGGTAACTGATTTGTGTAAACAGGAGGGACCAACTAAAAGTCATACTTACAGCAGTTTGTTCATGTAACAACTAAGACAAGAGACCAACTTTTAAAACTAATATAAGCACCTAAGTTATTTATAATATTGGTAGATTTCCTATAACCATAATTATGAGTCATATTGAGTTCCCCTCGCCTACTATGCAATAAATGAAACAAAATATTTTCTCATTCACTCCATTCAATGTCCCCCCCTAATAAAAGTTAATACAAGTTCTCACCTTATGGTTTACCTTCATAAAATCACCATTAAGTGATTGGGCCTTTGTCTTTGGTTCTAACTTCTCTACTTTTGATTCAGATTCTTTAGGCTTCTCCTGGACCTGGCCAAAATGGTTAAGATTAAAAAATACATCAAAACATACAAGGATTAGCAATTGCGAGGCATGAAACCACAGTTCCACTATCATTTAATTAGTTATTAGGATGACACTTGGATATATCCACAAAGTTAATCAGAAAAACTGGCTGGGTTTTGTAATTTTTGATACACACATATGCCCCATGCTGACTAGAAAGTATAAGCTAGGGGTGTCGTAAAAGTCGACTAAAGATAATAGACGTCTGGTGTAGACCAACCTGAATTCACCAATTTCACAAACTATGTTAAGGCCTATTTCATTGATAGCAAGCCTATTGCCATCTACTGAGCATGTAAATCACAGTACTGTACTGTCACAAAATCGCCCTTTTATGACAATACCATTTGAAATTAGGGGTGGTAGTAATTGCATTTTGTTCTGCTATTACCAGTACCAATTTTTCATTAACATAAAATTCTGCTACCTTAATTTTACATATACTTTCATTTTAATTATATAAGAGTAGAGTAGGAGTTAATGATTCTCGAAATTAATACATACTACATTCATAAAACATTTTTTCTCTAGGTAGCCAGATGTGTTCTAATCTAACACCCGCGTTTATTGCCATTCACCAAAAACTTTAATCACAATAGTTTTCAAGTACACAAGGTATGCTGCTACACATTTCTTATTATAATTTAACGCTTAGGGCCTGTTTCACAATCAACAAGTTCTGAGTAGCATACTTGGAAGTTCAATTGACATACAGTTCATATTATAATTGTCAAATGATCTGTCAAGTAATCTACTCAGAACTTACTTGTTGATTGTGAAACAGGCCCTAAGTTACCTTGTACGACACCTACGTGAGATGCAGAGGTGGTGACAATTGTATTCTTCTCTATTGTCACATAGCAAAAAATTAAAAGATACTAAAATGATTTACCTCCACCACTTCCTTCAACTGTGGATCCTCTGGTTCAACTTTCATTTGGATTTTTAAGTTTTCAGGTACAATTACGTTCAAAGGCAATTCCTTTGGAGGGGTAGTGTCTTTCGGTTTGGGAGTTGGTGCTGGAGAAATATGCTGAAAATGAAACCATAATATCAATGTTTTATGATAATATTATAGTAGTACCTATTTTGCAAATGTTTTGTTTCTTTGATAATTTATCTTAGGTTTGTATTTACTAGAAATGACTAGTAAAAAAAGTAAAATAATTGTGCAAGAGTCAAAATGGGTCGTGTCAATTTGAAAATCATTTTCATGTAGAGTAAATACTCTACAGGAAAATGATTTTCAATATTTAGTTATTTCTTCATTGCATGGGACTTACATACAATGTAAAATTTAACGGTTATGTTTTGGTGAATGAGTAAGGTCTTAATGGTATATTGCGATTTATTTATGTTGAAATAATAATCAAATAGTATTTTTATGTACTTTGAAACAAAATGATCTTTGAAACTATAAAAATCTCAGAGCAGCATTATTTATTCACAATTTACAATGTAGCACAAATAAAATGTAACTGAATTAATTAATTATACTCACAACAGTGTACACATTAAACCTTGACAGTCTGATTCACTAACGTAGTTATTAATTAAACATTTTAATGGCAAATTTTTTAAACAAGTGATGATATTATTTTAAATGACAATTATGACTGAAATATTAGTCCACAACATTCTGTTTTCTGTCCACAGAAGGCTATGAAAGTCAAGAATGAAATATGACTATTATAATTTAAGAATAAAATATGACTATTATAAGTATGAACTCCCTTTTAATTTTACTACATATATTAATTACCTTAATAGTCAAGTTAGGAATTTCTTCAGGCACCTTCACAGCTACAATAGGCACAGATTCCTTGACTGCAACAATTGCTTCTGTCTTGTTCTCATTCTTTTCAATAGCTGGCTCCTGTTTACTTATCTCTTGCACAATTGTCACAGGAATATGTTTTTCTTCTGGTTCTTCTTCTATACTACCCAGGGAACAACTATCTTCTTTTAATAATTCCTCTGTAAAAAATCCAATGAATAAGTTAAATTATAAAAATATAATGAGTTCTTCATATCAATTTTGCCATAAAATTTTATGAATATGAATAGTTTCATATAGTCACAAATAGTTTTATAGCCACTAATAGAGTACAGTACCTTTAATCTTTTCTGCCTCCAATGATACTAATTTATCCTTAACATCACTACCGATCTCACTTAATTTCTCTTCTTTGGCATTTTCATCACAGTTTCCCGCCTTCTCTTCGTCGCCATTGATGATGTCCTCTACGTGAGGGTCGCTTGTCCCGCCCAATTCACTATCCTCTAACGCCAATGGATCGACCTCATTTTGACCAACTAACAAGACAGGATGAGGAGGAGATACCACAGCCACAGACTCCACTGTTTTCACGCTTATATCGTTCATGTTTATTTACATATTTACGTCTCACAGCATCAGCAGTGTCACCACACTGTACGTAGGTTCAATGACTTGGAAATGACCATCATAACCACATAAAATCATTTAGAGCCGATATTTAACGGATGTACAATCAAACAATACATGAAAAAAATATTTAAAGAAGAAAAAACCAAAACACAACAAAAATGTTTGGAATTTCTTTCTCAAATTGGGTAATATCACGATGCGCAAGCAATTACAACCGTGAACTCTGGGGTCATTGTGGAAGCTTCAGCGTTGTAAGAACCCCTTATATGATAATATTAGACACTATACTTAATAATAATTTAGAAAAAATATTGGTAACAATATTTATTAGTGAATTACCTAATACAATTTTATCAAAATAAATTAAACATTCCGAGGACGCAAATCGCACGCAAACTGTTTGGGTTGCCAGCGATATTAAAAAATAAAAAATAGTAGTTTGCATCATAGTGTATTATATACTCTTTGGTTTGCATATCGGAACGTTGAGTAGACACCGGAGATTTACCGGTAAAAGTGTTTATTTAAAATCACCGGTGACTAATCGATTAATTTCCGATGATTGTAATGGAGCAATTCTTTGATATAATAAAAAATAAATTAAATAAACGTGGTTTAAATAAAATTTAAATTAACATTTATTACATTAAATTTTATATATGACGGCCGCCTTGGTCGAATGCTCAGATCGCTGGGTATTGACTCAGAGGTCCCGGGTTCGAATCCTGGTAGGGGTAAACTTTGTGATGACCACAAATATTTGTTCCCGAGTCATGGTTGTGTATATGTTTATGTAAAATATTTTCAACACTTATATACATAATTATATTGAAAATATGTCCGTCATTTAGTATCCATAACACAAGTACTTTGGGCTAGATGATAGGTGTGAGTGTAAAAATATTTCTTTAATTTATTTCGCTTGCAATAAAATTTCCAAATAATTCATTGCAATCAATAATTATGTGTACCCTTTATTGCATGATCCTGTTTCATTTCCTTCCTATTAAATCTCTTATTACAGGACTGATTGTTTCTTTTTTGAATAGTTTCAGGTCTGCATATTTCTTGTTCCGGACCTGAAAATTAAGGTGTCCATTTTAACGCATATTTAAATACAACCACCGAAGCCCAGTAGGCCTATTCCCTAAAATTTTTTGACAGTTGCAAGTGATGATCACCGAACTATTTACGTATCCATTACTACTTTACTATAACGCTATCGTAACACTTGACCTGTGATAACAGCAATGTATTAGTAAATAGTTCGGTGATCATCACTTTCAACTGTCAAAAAAAGTTAGCGAATAGGCCTACTGACCGAAGCTCCAAGTGGTTTCGTAATCATCATATTTAATTATTTTTAAATGGTTTTAATTACAAATTTTCTGAGGGTTAGCGATGCAGCTGTGCAATGCAACCATAAAAGAAAATAGGAACACATCAGGCAAAACAAGTATATGCAAGTGAAAAGGCCGACCGAATTTGCTGGGATTACTATAAAATATTTCATAAAAGGAATACATTCATCTACGACAAGTTAGTAAAAATTAATGTAGAAAAAATCACAAAATAAAAATACCGTGTGTTTATTTTCCAATCCTGACTTCGAAAATATTTTTTCCGTGTGTTTATTTTCCAATCCTGACTTCGAAAATATTTTTTTACATTTCTTTAGTACTTAGAGAATTTATTAGATATAGAATAGAATATAATAGAGAATTACAGAGAGAAAAATAATTGTCTTCATTGTCGGTCTAATTTCATTATAACATCACAAAAGTATGTTGAAAAAAGAAATGTTGTCAATTTACTTGTATACTAGAATTGAGCGTGAGTAACAGTATGAGATGTATGATTTTTTTTTTCGGAGATCACCGGTGAATCAACTGATTGAATTACCGGTTAATGTCAAATTTTTACTGATAAGCAATAGGCAATGTGTATGCAATACAGCAACAATTTCCAAATATATTGAAGGAAAGAAAGAAAAATTGTTTATTTTACTTAATTATATATTCCATCCATACCATATAAGTATATCAAAATAATCTAGTGTATTGGTATTTTATACATCCGGCGTAGTTCGCTTCCGGCTAAAATTACACAATTACCACTTTATTCATAAAAACTAAATTAAGGATTGGTTATTAAATTATCCGTAAACTCCATCAATACTCCTTGATCGCTTTTTGCTTAAAACTTTTCTGTAATTAACATTTATCTACCCTTACTATGATGTCTTGCATTATTATTAGTGTTTTTAAAATTTCCCGCCATCTATAACATGATGTCATGACGTTTGTCGTGTTTTCTCGATTTATTTATTATGTAGTGATGCTAACAAAAAGTATCGATGTATTCTTTTCAAAACTATCGTGTTCGGCCTGTGATTAATAATACCCACACATCCATTGTGGGCAGTGAGGATACTAAAAAGGCTGGTAAGACAAAAAGATAGTTTTTAAAGGGTAGTTTAAATCGTTCATGTGAATAGCTTTTACCAGTTTAACAACTCCTAAATCAAGTCAAAAAAATATAATCTTCAAAATTTGTTAAAAAAAATTTTATACCGTTAGGTAATAAGAGCAAAACAACGTTCGCCAAGTCAGCTAGTAATAAGTTAAATATTATGACTTATAAACTTTTTCTAATTCTTTATTATAACAAACAACAAACGACTTACTATAGCAGAACATAGAATGAAATTCATTGTACCTAAAGCGGGCTTTGATTGTCAGTGTTATATTAGCTTTATTAAATTAAATAAAAACAAATTATAAAATATCGATAGCATTATAGCTAACATGACCAAGGATTTGTACGACACTATAAAGATGATGAAAGAAAAAGCAAATGGCCGACTGTTAAATTCGACGTTCTCGAATTCCTAAAAAGAATCCGATGTAATTACATGAATTATGCGCTCTTTATGATCATGATTAGCAAAATAAGCCTTCTAAGGATATAAAGAACTAAGAATTGCACTTATTAATGGCAGAAAGCCACTAAAATACTAAAATCTATAAATTGATACTGCTCGTTCGTAACACTATTCATTCATTCTATTGCAAAATATATTTTTAGTGTTTGTGACGGACGCACGCTCGTTATTTCTTTGGTAAGTCCATTTACTTTTATTATTTATGTGCTTGTTTCCTTCCTCATCTTACTGTTTTTGCAATTTATTCAAACTAACCTTTTATCTGTAAATTGCCAAAATTGCAAAAATGCTGATATTTTTGTTTCTTTTTTGTAATACCCATTGCAACAAACTAGGTTTTGCATTTATTTTATTCTTTTCCTTGTGTAGTCATTAAGTATAAAACGGTATATCGTGACGTTTGTGATAAAGACCGTCAGCAAAATAATTTTACTGCGACCAAACTAAAATTCCAAAAATAAATTTAGCCTTGAACTAGAAAAATATATGGTTGATTAATTAACAGTATCTTTATAATAATATTATAGTAACAAAAAATTTTAAACTTACCAAGCAAATCTTTGCAGCAGTTGGAAGCAATCAGCTGTTATATTACTAGGCAATCAAATTAATTACATTTCGTAATTAAAAAATAACTTCATTCTCAATATTTGTTTAAAGGAGGAGTTTATATTTCATAGAACTTTTTTATACATACTTATTTAATTTTTTTAAATATATACTTATTTTACGAAGTTACATTTCTAAAAGATACATAAATTCAACTTTATAATAATATATACTTATCTATATCAAACTTAGTAGTTACTCTATGTAGTTTTTATTGCTAATGATTCTGAGAAGATGAATTATGTTGATAAATGTTAAACTCAACCAAGTTCTATACTGGTTATTTGAAGTCTTATTTGTTTTTCGAATGCACCTTGGTCTCATTGTCATTATCAATAAATTCGACTGACTTGTCCTCTTTTGATATTTAACTATACCATTTAGTACAAAATATCACCATCATAATTACAAAAAATTCTTCCTTCTGCCCTGTTCTCAGTCAATGTGGGGTCGGCACAGTATGTTTCCTTTTCCATTCATATCACTCAAACGTCATTAAGCCATCCAGTCCTTTTTTATTCATATCATCCATTACACTGTAAAGGTGATAGTGATGAATGAATGTATAGACGGAACGGACCATGTTGAGAGACCGATAAACAGAGAGAGTGATTAGAATGACAACATTCCAATCCATACTGCTCAAAGTTTGAGCAGTATGGATTTCTTATGACAGTATGGATTTATTTCTTTACTTATGAATTTGCATGTTCTGATTTAATGGTGATATATAAGAGGTGATAATGCTGTATATATCTAAACTTAGGTATTACATTAGGTCTTGTTAGTTGGAAAAGAGCCTTTTTTTGAGTATTGTTTTTTCTACTTGGCTCGCTTAAACCATTTGCCAGTCAGTTTTTATAATCACATTGCCAGTTAAAAGTGTAGGTCTCATACAGTTTAGTTTCCTAGCAACCTTTGTTATTTTAGTGAATTAACATAAATTGCTTTGCTTAAATAATTACTTACACAGTTTAGTATATTAAAAAAAAAGTGTTTTGATTCCAAAATAATACAAATACCTTTAAAATCCTCTCTTTAATAATTTTAGTATTATGACTATCTAAGTATAGTGTGTTTTTAAAAACATAAATTGGTTGAAATCTTTTTATCAATAATGAAAAAAATGTATAAGTTACATCAACCTTTGAAATTTAATAATACTGAGTTGCAGCCTTTTCAACGATGCAGATGATAGTCGTTTAACTTGTTTCAGTTAATGTAATGTGAATTACGACATCGGGCGGCAGCCGCCCTCGGTGACCATGGAACGCTACGAGAAGAGGCACAGCAAGCACCACAAGGAGAAGCACAAGAAGCGCTTGCACAAGAAATACAGAAGCCACAGCGGTACACATGACCAATCATACGCTACTGTCAACTCTGTCAAACCCCTAGTGGAGTATTCCGATGTGAGCTCAGAGGAGCTGTCGGCCCCGGAGGCCGGCGAGATCGAGAGTGAGGCGAGCTCGATAGGGCGCCACATAGCGGATGACCTTGACCGGACGAGGAAATCGCACCCGATCCGCACCTTCGTCGACAACAAGACCGTCTCGGTGACGACTGGCTCGGGCCGCCGCACCGCCGACGACTTCACTCTCACGCATGATTCTTCTTCGGCAGCGTCGAGGAAGCGCCGTGGCCTCGAATATGTAGAGGAGCCCGAATTCGAGGAGCAAAGGTATAAAAAGAAGAAGGAGAAGCGGAAGAAGGACAAGAAGAAGAAGAAGAAGAAGTCCCGGCACGCGTCCCGCTCCGCCAGTCTGGAGAGCGTGTCCCCCGACGAGGACCCGCCCGAAGAGCCGGCTCGGCCCTCGCCGCAGCGCTATGACCGCGTGCCTGTCAGCGAGTGGGAGAAGGTATGGTCACCATGCAACACCGTGGATTTTTCATGTGTCAGAATTTCAAAATTACCATGTTTGGACAGTGTCATGATATAGGTGTTGTCTTTTGTACCTTAACCCCCTTGGCTTATTTGAGTCTTCTCCATTGATCCCATCCCAGTAAGAGATATTATAAGAATTGAGACTGATAGAACATGAAGTAGGTGTACATAAAAAATGTCCTTGGACATTGTTGATTAGTGTTTGTATGTTTGTATGTATATTACGATAATTGGGGATGATGATATGATAATAATATGACGATGTATGATGAGCGTTCCTCTTATACGACCTAGCAATGTACTGCGACTTTTGTGCCCGATAAATGGCAATAGGTTCGTCACCTATCACATGGGGCCTGACATAGTTGGCGAAACGTGGGTGCTAGTTCACCTCTGCCTACCCCTTCGGGGATATAAGCGTGATTTATGTATGTATGTATGATGTTACTGTGTGCAGGCGTCCTCGCCGCTCCGCAACGGGTCGTGCTCGCCCGTGTCGCCGTCCACGCCGCCGCCGCCGCGAGCGCGCACGCTGGCGCACCCGCTGCGGGAGGCGCCGCTGCTACACAACGCCGCGCCCTTCTCCCCGCACCGGGACAGGTCTCCAGTAGTCAGGTCAGTTGCTGCGGTAAATTAAGATAACCAGGGTGAATTTAAAATCGGTCGACAAAATTTTACAAGACATTTTAACCGCTTTAATGATCGTTATAGTAACAATTAAAATTGTAATGAAACATTAAGTAATAAAATACTAGAACGCAATTATTAGATTTATTACTTGCAGTCGACGCACTTTGCGCGTGATTGTACCTACAGCGTTCTACTACCTTTTTTTTTTTTTTTTATCGTTGGAAAATGATTTAGTCATACCCCGGCCTGAGCCGCGCGCACCCGTCCACTTAGCAACTCGCGAATTTATTTAATTTTTAATATTAAGAATTTAATTTAATGTTTTTAATTTGTTTATTGACCAGTTTCGAGTAAAAGAAAAGGAAAATATTGATATATTTGTTTTTAAACCTCGCAAATATAATGTTAAAAAGCACCAGAACCCCCCCTTAAAAATTTGTCGATTAATTTCGATTTCACCCTGTGTAGTTCGACAACTTCGTGCGCGACCTTCCTGTGGTATGAGGGGCGGGGACGGATCGTTTTCTGGATGTTGGCGGGGGTGGGTGATGCGGGCAGGAGGGAAAACTCGCTCCTCCACGCCTCGCCCGCCCCCGCTAGCATCCAGTGAGCCCCGTCCCCGCCACCGTCTCGTACCGCAGGAGGGTCGCGCACGAATTTGTCAGACTAATATTAGATGGTGTAGAACAAAAGTGTAGTAAAATGTGAATAAAAGTTAAATGTACGTGTAGATAGGAAAGTATAGGTCTCTACATACGTAACGAGAAAATACCCCGAACGGGACGGAGACGGGGCATCTCTCGTACAAAACGCCCCGTGCACGTCCTGTTCGTGACTCAGTGACATGTCCTTCATGGTACATTTTGTATGAAACTATATTTCATGCAGCCCCGTCCACGTCCCGTCCGGGGTATTTTCCCCTTACGTTTGAGACCTTTAATTTAATTTCAAGTACGTCACGTCAAAAATTTCACACGGATATTTACAAAATGCCAACGTCAACTTTAAGTATAGAACTTAGAGTGAATTATTGCCGCACCCACAGACGTCAAATAACGTTAATGAGTACTTAATGTCAAAAAATGACAATTCAAAACTAGTCGCTATTCTTGCCAGGTCTATGGTCTAGATTTGAATGAAAGTTTTTGACATTAAATACTCATTAAAGTTACTTGACGTCTCTGAGTGCGGCAGTTAGACAGTTTAATCATTTTGGAGATATCGAATGTTTATTTGTGATGACGGCAGAGCAGAATACGTCACCATCCCTATCTCTTCCATGGGTGTCGTACACTAAGGGTTAAGTAAGACAGCAATGAGGAATGAGCACCAGCGTTCCTCCTATGCCACCTAGCAATGAACTGCGAATACTTCCATTCTTATAATGTTGATCTAGCTAGGCTAGTCTGTCAACATTGTCTCTTCAAGGACAGCTCACTTTGTGACGACCGCAAAAGTACAAATGTAGCTGATTGATGATTAAAATTTGTGGTTTTTAATACATACATACATAGGTAAATAATGGTTGGCCGAGTGGTATTAGGCAGCCGCCCCGTTTGCGGAAGACGCGGCTTCGATTCCCGCATGGAGACTATAATTTTTCTAACTTTTTCCTGACAAATTTTTCTATTTTTTCTCTTTGTGATATTATTGAAATTAATTACTGTCTGTCATTTTGTCTATTTATATCGACCGAGTATATTTAGCTAATTTATGTGCTCTACACCGTGCAAGTAGCTGCAGCAAGTAGAGGCGCGAGCTATTTCCGTAAGCAGTATGCACAAGTCAGTGCATAAACAAAGGTGCGGGCTACTTGCGCAAGTTACTTGGTCAAGCTACACGTGCATGCTGCCCGCTACAGCTGTCAGCATGTCTGCGCAAGTAGAAGTACTAACCAATAATACAAAAGAGATGTAACTCAAAAAATACTCTGTAACATTCTGCGTTCTAAGTTTATGGCAAAAAGAGTTACTTTTGCGGGAATGCTTTTTTGAGTTGTGCTCTTTCGTTTTAAGGAGCGGGTTTTTATAATTAAATTTTACGCTTGTCGAGTGGTCGTCACCATTCCCCGGCCTTGTTCCGGTGTATATCTGAGGTCGGCGCAGTTAGTTTTATCCTTCCATACATGTCGCTCAGATGTAATTAAGTCATCTACTCTTCTGGCATCATATTATCTTTCACACCACATCCATGTCTTCTGATGTCCTCCTCTACCCACTAACGTTCTAATGAATCTTACATGATCAATATCTCTTCTTATAGTACGCCCATACCGGGACATGACTTCCTTTCAGCTTCCGTCATCGGTGCTATCAACGTGTTTTACATTGAATATCGCGCGTTGCATTTTTTGGATAGTGATACAATAGAAAAATTTGAAACACCAAAACACCTTTCAAGTTGCATACAAAGCAGAGACGTTGTGATAAGTAAGTAAGACGATCCTGAGATGTATCTTTCTCTTCATATCCTCATATTATTATCATTTATGCATACCCGTAGGTTTCGTGGACGTAATATTTTTACTGAGCTATCAATTTGTTCAGCAAAACATATTATTATTTCTTTGATACATTCACTCACAACATTTAAGACCCATAATCTTAACCTTCTTTCGTTTGTCGTTATACATAGTTTATAGCAGTTACTGACTGCCGCACTCAGAGACGTCAATTAACTTTAATGAGTATTTAATGTCAAAAATTTTCATTCAAATCTAGACCATAGACCCGGCAAGAATAGCGACTAGTTTTGAATTGTATTTTTTTGACGTTAAGTACTCATTAACGTTATTCGACGTCTCTGAATGCGGCAGTAAAAGTTTTAAATTTAATGTAGGTTTATAATAATATACTCTGTTATAATAATTGCTTTTTGGACATCAAACTGTTGCAATATAAAAATTAAACAATTAGTGTCATGCATGATTGTGATTAAAATGACTACGTTAAAATACCAATGTCGCAGTACGGCATAATTATAGTATTTGCTATCGTTAAGGCATCGTTAACTTGTTTAAACAAAATTAGTGTCACGATATGAATCACCGAAATAATTACAGATATTAATTTGATTTGATTAGTTACGCTTTAACGGCTATGTTTGATCGACATACCTTGTGTGTGTCTTACCAAGTGACTGTCCCATATCCTTATCATCCTAGTCAACCCACTGCTGCCGAAAGCCTTCTCTATGGATCGAAGAATATAGGGAGAATAGGCCATAGTCCACCACGCAAGCCCAGGTTTAGTAGGGTTTAACGACGGCATATGCAGCCGGGACCAACGGCTTAATGTGTCCTCGGAAGCACGGGGGAATTCGAGATAGTAAATTTTGGTCACCCATCCAATGACCGGTCTTAGAAAACATTGCTTAGTTTACGCTATTCCAGGGCGAGAGTTCTAAACCACTGTGCCATCGGGCTCTAGTATCCTTCGATTTCAAGAATATTTGTTCAATGCAACGCTCACGCGCAAATACATTATTGACCAATTTAAGTATAAAATTCTTGGCGCATTTCTCTAAAGATAAGATAAAACAAAAACATAACTTATTGATAATTGTTAGATTATATTTTTTTCTCTTTCATGTTTCTCTCGAAATTTTTTTGCAATCCGTTAACATCTATACATTCATTATATTTTAGCCTGAGTAGTATTGATAATAATATAAAAATCTATGATATCATATATTTTCCCCATATATCTTCTATTGGACTGGAATATAGGAATATTGACACGTGTGTACACGGCATGCCTGAGCCGAGGTCCACGTCTTTAGAGGCACCTTAAATTCTGCCGCTCCAAGATCTGACTCGGAGCGCCCTGTAATGCGGCAGTATATTTACCCCTGGGAGACACCTGCAGCAGACTGCTCCAGGACAAGGTCTTGGTCTTCCCCAAAAAACTCTGTTGATACACTAAAGGCCTCTCGGCCAATAGCTTAGGTCCATAACATACAAATGTAAATAATTTATGTGAGAATGGTGGTGAACATTGATTTCCATTCCTGAAGATGGAATCAAGCTTTACTTGTAAACCTCAAGCATAGAAAGACTGGCTATTGTATCATAAATTGTCGTAACACAATATAATGCTGTTTTACCTTTACCTTCATTTATTATTATGGCGACAGATTTTGATGAGATGATGTTGGCTAGCCAAGCGGGCTTGAAAAAAGTCTTACCACCATCCCAAAAAAACCCACCAACCATATTTTGCATAAATCACGACTATGTCCCCAAAGGGGTAGGCAGAGGTGAACTAACACCCACGTTTTACCAATTAGGTTGGGTTCCATGTAATAGGTAGCGAGCCTATTGCCGCTTATCGGCACGGAAATCGCAGTACATTGCTAGGTGGCATAAGAGGAACGCTGTTGCCCATTACTCGTTGCAGTCTAACCCTTAGTCGCCACGTACGACACCCACGGGAGAGATGGGGGTGGTGACAATTATATTCTGCTCTGCCGTCACCAGACGGCATGAATAAAACATAAAATTATGATTTCCAGGCGAAGACAGAAGTCGACAACACCACACACACCGTTGGCTCCCCCGTACCACGACACAGTGACCATTGACTCTGACCCAGAGCCCGAATATGATCGCGTTCGCCGTGACTATTGGCACGACAATAGAGTACAATCGCCTATTATGGTATCAGGTCAGTTAAAGCTTTTTATATAAAAAATATTTCTTACATGCTTACTTTCATGAAAGGCTGTTTTTGTTTATGAAAAAATGACCAAAAATGGCCAAAATGATTCCTAACTGCTTTGCGAAGATAATAAAACAATGAATATATTTTTAATTAGCTTGCCCACATTTCTATATTATTTCTATACCTCATATTTATTTGTAGCCAACAAATCTACAAATCTGTCGTGATGTGGTCATGATGTCAAAGTTTCCCGGTTTATTTTAACACTTTTCTTTTTGTAAAAAAACTACATCAGCATTAATCAAACCCAAGCAAAACAACATCTGAATGTGCAGTATTTGTAAAAAAAACAGCTTTGAATGTTAGAATTTTTATATTTTTATTAATGGTTGCCCTTTGCCTAGACTCGCCAGTTCATGAATCGCGCGGACGCGAGTACAGCCCGCGTCGGTCACACCGCCGCCGAAGTCGCAGTCGCCGGCACCACAGTAGTCGCGAACGCGAGAGGCATCGCGACGTCAGAATTGTAAATAGGTAAGGACAATATGTTCCTATCCATGCAGCAACAACATTAGATTCCGTTACATCGCTGCCGGAGCTCGCTAGCGCAGTGGCATAGCGCGCTGGGCCTGTGATTGCGTAAACTAAACAATGTTCGCTAAGGCCGGTCATTGAATGGGTGACCAAAAATTTATGGCTGCATCTGCAGTCGTTATAATACCCACCAACTCGCACTGGGCCAGTGTGGTGGGTTATGGACATTCTCCCTAAATTATTTCATCCATAGGGAAGGCCTGTGCCCAACAGAGGGGAAACCAAAAAGCTGGTGATGATGATGATGACATCGCTGTCGCCATAATCATAACGTTAACACCATTATTGTGTTCTGATAATTTGTGATAAGATAGCCGGCCCCACTGTGGTTGAGAGCTCCAGGTTAGATCTTCATACATTGTGAAATAGCAGTATGAATATGGCAATTCGCTCGCAATATGGGATCTAACCTAATTGGCAAAAAATGGGTGTTTATACACCTTTGCCTGATACAGTCGTCGTTTTTCATGTATATTATAAAATCACTTTTTTTCAGGTCTCCCAGTAGGAGTTCCCTTAAGAGACGCCTTTCGGGATCGCGAAGAAGACGCGAGTCAACAGCCAGTCCACCCCGACACCGGATAAGGCACAGGGAGCCTGAAAGAGAAAGAGATAGACATAGGTAAACTTTTATTAGATGTTAATATGTCTATTAACATATTGAATGTGCCACACATCTAGCACTGACACACTTGAAAAGTCATAAATCCAAACTATTCCAGTAAAAAACTCAAGGTATTTTTATTTTACAGTAGGTCTATTGTAAAATAAAATAAAAATTACATATTTACGCCTTTAAAGATTGTGTAATGTATAAAATAATGATGTACTCAACTTATCAATTGGATTATTTAATTGTATTATTTAGGGCCTGTTTCACAATCAAAAAGTAAGTTCGAAGTAGCTTACTTCGCAGATTATTTGACAGTTGTAATATAAAATATATGTCAATTAATCTGCAAAGTAAGCTACTTCGAACTTACTTATCGATTGTGAAACAGGCCCTAAATCTAATTAACTAGTTTGAAATATATGTATTTCAATGGACTTATGAATAATTCCACAGATCTAAGCATGAATCACCAAGTCCACCCACCACTCTGCTCCAACGCAAGATTGACTTCAAAGAGAAGATAAGCGATACTAGTTTGTTTGCAGAACTTGTCAAGGACAAACACAAGAGAGCAAAGGTAAAATATTTAAGAGTTCTTTATTTATTATTTTATAATCAATATATGACTTGTTGAATCCACAAATAAACAAGATAAACTTATTAAGATTTTTTTTAATGAATTAATTTATTGAATCCGGGCTCTGGACAGAATTTTTTTATTAACTATTACGTAAATTATTTCTGAAATAACTAAAAAAATAAATAATAATATTTATTTGGACTCTCTAGGGCAGCAGGCAATCAATGAGGCTAATGTGCATTTCTTTGTTTTTAACATGGTCTTATAAGCAAAGTGCTGACTTTAGGCAGTATATCTTTCCCTATGCATCATATTAAATGTATTTATTTTTTGTTAAAGAAACTACAAGAGATCCTAAACCAGAAGGAAGAAGAGTCCCAGAGTGCAATATCAACTACATCAATAAACAACCCAGACATACTGACCATAGACGAGTTGTCCAATGCTACCGCAGATAGCTCCACACAGGTTAGTTTTACCTATAATATTTGATTAAAATCCTGGGTATTTTAATATCCAGAGATAGCTTATTAATGCTAGAAGTTCTTCTCCTACTTCCTCTTATATATTATACATTCCTCTGTTATATTCCTAAAAAGTTATGAGCCTGACCTCTGAAAAATGAATGGATTGTGTGACGTATGATATGAAGGTGTGAATAAGGAGATGACGAGTGACGTACTGCGCACACTGCAAATAAATATAAGTGTAGGGTGATGATGATTTTTATTTTATTTAATAAGATGTACAAAACAGTTTACAGTCATACAAAATATTTACAAAATTGACCTACATCTAGGTTGAAAACCTTTAAATATGTACATACAAAAAATCAAAAGAAAATTATTCATCATGCCCAACCAAGTTACAACAGTAAGATTAAAGATTTGATGATGTCACCTGTCATATAGCTAACTAGCCAAGTTACGTTTCCAGGCGTCAAGAGAGAACGGCGACATTGGCAAGGACCGCGAAGAGAGTGCACCAGAGAAGCCCCAACAGGTGGTGGACATTCCCATGCCCCTGGTGGAGGCGGAGGCCGACAGTTCGTCGCAGCCCCCGCCGCTGCCCGAGCCCAGCACCAACGGGGATGCCCCGCCGCCCGTTGAACAGACCGAGGTTTGTGTTTTTGTTGGTATTTTAATGAATATACTGTAAAAGTATATGCTTCAAAGTGTGTTTCAAAGTAACAGTAAAGCTCCACCTGTTATTAAATGATAATAGTGGCGATATATGGGTATAAATAAATACTCTGCCTATTGCTTGCGAAACGTAGACTTGAACTCTACCTACCCTTTAGCGAAATAGGCGTGATTTATGAAATGATGTATGTTATTACGATGTCTGCCTGTGTTGATTAGGTTGCCAAGCCAACCAGCCCCAGCAGCAAACCAGGCGGCAGTGTGGTCGACAACGCATATCAACAAAATCAATCCGCGCCACCGCCTAAACCTCGGAGTCTTACGAAGTTGCCTATGCCGCCTAACACGCAGGTACCCTATTGTGCAATATAATAAAGTACCCGTAGAACTTATAATATTGATACAATTTTGATGTGTCTATTAATATCAATATAATATATAGGAACAAAATGGGTAGTACTTATTTTTTTCAGTCTATTCGTTTTGATTTATGAAATATCCATGAAGTAAAAGACATATGTTTACGCATCTTTATGCATTTTTCCGCCTTCCCATTTCTCCATTCACTTCCGCCATATAAATCCTTTTTGTCATTCTCCTTTCTTTCATTCTTTCGACGTGACCAAACCATGCGAGGTGTGTGGGATTTTCTTTGATCAATGACATTGTAAAGTATACCTCATCTCTTTCCCGTGGGTGTCGTACAATGCGACTAAGGGTACAGATAGCAATGAATAATGGGCAGCAGCGTTCCTGTTAGACCACCTACACCAGCAATTCACTGCGATTTCCTGTGCCCGATACATGCCAATAGGCTCACCACCTATTACACGGGACCTAATATTTGGCAAAACGTGGTTGTTATATCACCTCTGCCTGTCCCTTGATGGATATAGGTGTGATTTATGTATAAATATTATAAAGCTGAAGAGTTTGTTTGGTTGGTACTACTGACTCAAATTGAAAAATTATTTTTGTGTTGGATTGTCCATTTATTAAGGAAGGCTATAGGCTAAATAACAAAACAATCGACATTTAGCTATCATAAACATGCATTTTTATACACCAAACCCTGCGAGGTGTGTTTGATTTTATTTGATCAGTGACATTATAAGGTGCGTCTATTTATTTTTCAGGTGGAGGACCTGAAAACGCTGGCCAACGACAGTCCGCTCAGCACGCCGTCGCCGAGCCCCGGGCCCGAGCGGGACGCCCGGCCCGACTCTGCCGGCCGGGCCGACGGGGCCCGCGCCGACGCCGCCCGACCGGAGCGACGCCGCACCGGCATCATGAACCTGCCGATGCCTCCTGGTACTGTTTCCCGTTTTAAATAATAATAAATAAATAAATATTTTTTCATCCCCCCATCTCGGAAAAAGAAAGAAAGTTTAGAACGTCGTGTGCATTACGTTTGTAAATTCAAAACATCATTAAACCTATTTAATTCTACCTCCATGGTGCCGAAATTATCATGCAACTTTTTTAATTTGTGAAAATCTCAGACTCGGAAACTTCTTGGTGTACTTTTTTTGCAATTTGCTTTGCGCGCGTCATTATCTTTTCACGTCATATATTTGTGAAAACTTTGCACTCACGTATAACAAATAAATATTACACACACACGCCCACCTATCATCTAGCCCGATGTAAGTAGTCTGAGGTCCCTTTCATTCTTCGGCGTCTCGCCGGTCGCGTGCTAATTACTGCGAATGCGTTCGGCACAATTTCTATGAAGCTTCATAGTAGTTTTGGTCCGCGTGCCGCCGGTTGCGTAGCTTCATAAAAAATGCGCCGGCGCTCTGCTGATGGCGTTGTGTCAAGTTAACACATTTTATGATGATTAATATGTAATGAGTGAGACGGTTAATATGAAACAGTGATAAGGAATGGGCAGCAGCGTTCCTCTTATACCATCTAGCAATGTACTGCCACCTTTTACATGGGACTTAACATAATTGACGAAATGTGGGTGCTAATTCACCTCTGCCTACGTGATTTATGTATGTAATATGTAACGGAACGCTGTACGAAGGATAGGATAGGACTCCTATTGACAGCAGCGTTCCTCTTATACCACCTTGCAACATACTGCAAATTACGTGCCTGATAGACGGCAACAGGCCCTAATATAATTGGCGAAATGAGGATGTTAATTCACCTCCGCCTACCCGTTCGGGCATAAATACGCGTAATTCGTGTATGTTTATGGCCATTAGCCTGGTGTCAACTTTCTTAGAAAACGTTTTGACTGGCTTACAGAAAACTCCTTTAGTTGTACTAGGCGGTAATGAAAATTTAACTCTGCGATACCGTCACCACAGATCAATTGTTCAATATTATTTGTGCAGTGATCCCCGGTTCGGAGGAGCTGAGCGGCGACGAGCTGGACGGGTCGACGCCGCCGCCCGCGGCCCGCGCCCACCCCTACGCCAACGTGTTCAACGCGCGCTCATCCTCCAGGAACAACGTGAGTATCCATCTATCTATATCCATCGATCGTGGAACCAATTTATTGGGCGACTGGACGAAAAGTCTTATCTAAAACACTCCGTAGTGTTGCAGTCAGAGAGGCCATCTTATTATGCCTGGATGCCTACCGTCGACGAATCCTCTCAGGAAGTAGTCGATAGGAAGGTTCGAGTACAAGGTCTTCGCTTTCCCCAAAAAAACCCTGTAGACGCTGTAGAGGCCTCTCGTCAAAGGGCAGCGGTATTATGCCTGGTGCTTGGATCTGTTAGAGGGCGAGTAGTACTAATTTAATTAAATAATAAAAGAAAATAAATAGAAGGAATTAAAATAAGAATTTAGAATATCGTCTAGATTGAAGATAGAAATACGGATGAATAATCAAGAAGCAATTAAAATAAGGAATACAACAATTATGCATATTGCGGCACCTCTTTAGCAAAGTGCTGACCGAGCGGTTTAATTTATATGTATTTGAGGCTTAGCAATATTATAACAGATCCAATGAATAATGAAATGTAGAGTTAAGGCTCCTGTGCGACTAGCATGACCACCGAAACACGATATGATATAGCAATTTAACGCTTTGACCTGTAAAATAACAATGGATTTTGGACAGTTCGAAGCGATAAATGGCTAAGTCATATCGTGTTTCGGTGGTCATGCCAGCCGGGCATGTACATCTGTACTCTGAATTGAGTGTGTCTTTCCGCCTCCAGTCGAGTCTGAAGCGGCCGCGCATCCTGAAGCGGCGCGGCTCCAAGCTGGTGGCGGTGGCGACGCCCGCGCACCACGCCAAGGACTGGGGCGAGAAGTGCGTCGACGGCTTCCAGGTGCTTGCCCTGCATATACATCTGAAATTGTAATCTTTTCTTTTCCTATAGAGATATTGCGCAGTTTGAAGTGAAGTGTTGTATAATGAAATAAGTATAAAGGTATGTATAACAAATCATCTTCCATGTTGACCTGGAAGCGAAAAAATAACGTACGATTGTGCCATCCCTGACTCATGTTGGAAAAGTCTTCTAAGGGAGATTGGCAATATTTATATATGAACCAGCTTGTTTGCAACAAAATAACGTAGAATGTGCCAGTAGACTCTCCCACAGGTGTCTTAAAAGTCGGCTGGATGGATGGTAAAGAGAGTTGGTGGTCAAAGGCAGGAGGCCGGCTGTGAAACCTAAGCCAAAACCTTAATAAAATGTAAAAAAAATATTTTCGAAGTCAAGATTGGAAAATAAAGTAACGGTATTTTTATTTTGGAGGGTTATAATTTTTGAAATGTTGTCAATTGCTCGTAACAACAGGTGATCACCCAAATCGGAGAGGGCACCTACGGGCAGGTGTACAAGGCGCGCGACAAGAACACCGGCCAGCTGGTCGCGCTGAAGAAGGTGCGCCTAGAGAACGAGAAGGAGGGCTTCCCGATCACGGCGGTGCGCGAGATCAAGATCCTGCGCCAGCTCAACCACAAGAACATAGTGAACCTGCGCGAGATCGTCACCGACAAGCAGGACGCGATGGACTTTAGAAAGGTGATATATTGTGCCCCGTTTTGGCCCCCTGAACCTCAACTTATGGTATTGAACGCGTCGGGGTCGTCGCTTTATTGGCAGATCGGGGCGTGCGTGGGTTTTGGAGACCAACGACAACTTAGATTTTACTGGTCACATCACTACAGCAGTTTGAGTAGCGTGGGACGCGTAGATTGGACTGCCAGACTGCGTGCCGCCTGCGCAGATGCCGTTATGCCACGCGCACTATTGATTATTGTCTTGTCAGTCGGGCTATATATTAATCATCATATTTATCCAGTCCCACTGCCTTTAATTTGCTAGTTTAGATCTTCATCAATACTACGAAGACCAACAAGCGTAACACTTATACATAGTTTTATTATGGATATAATACAAAATACATTTGACATTATATGGTGTGACTTCTTCTGTCGCAATAAATAAACCAATCAACAACAACGTATCAATTTCACATAGGCAAAATAATAACATGTAGTTTTAATAATTTATGTATTTTCCAGGACAAGGGCTCGTTCTACCTGGTGTTCGAGTACATGGACCACGATTTGATGGGTCTGCTCGAGTCCAAGATGGTGGACTTCACGGAGTCGCACAACGCGTCCATCATGCGGCAGCTGCTCGACGGCCTAGCCTACTGCCACCGGAAGAACTTTTTGCACAGGGACATCAAGTGCAGCAATATTTTGATGAACAACAAGTTAGTTTGACTTTTACTTCTCTCTTTTTCTGTCATATACTTATTATTTCGATATAGTCATAAAGTCTATAAGGCTATATCATGTCGGTGGTCATGCTAGCCGGGCGGGTCGTAATAACTTGCGGATAATTTTCTAACCTTTCAATTTCACATTGTAGGTATTAAAATTTATGATTGTCTTATTGAAATATGAAAATTATTTTTTAATTGACAACATTTCAAAAATTAAAACCTACCAAAATAAAAATACCGTTTTTTTATTTTCCAATCCTGATTTGGATTTTTTTAAAATTTTTTAATTACAAAGAAAAAAATTAAAATGTAAAAATCATGCGATGACGTCACAGTCACGAAGTTAATCAATATCATGTCTGTGGGTCATGAATCAAATCCATTGTCATTAATTGTCATCGTCGAAAATAACATTAATAAAGTAACAATAAATTTGAAATCCTTCCAAGAATTTAATTTTAACTAATAAAACGTATTTTACTTGAAAATTATAATATAAAAAATATTAATGTTTTTATTTTTCCCACCGGAAACGCCAGATTGTCATCTCGCCATTTTTACGTGACTGTGACGTCATTTGGCGTTTATGTCTGTTTAGAATGACCGGAATTTATAATAAAAGTATGTTGAAAAAATAAAATGTCAATTATCCATCCTCGTTCGAATCATGATATTGCTTAATTTTCAAGGCAAGTGCGTATCCTAATGGCGTATAATTTCCGCGTACTGACAGTATTGTGTGTGGGCACAGGGGCGAGGTGAAACTAGGCGACTTTGGCCTGGCGCGCCTCTGGTCGGCCGAGGACCGCGCCCGGCCGTACACCAACAAGGTGATCACACTCTGGTACCGGCCTCCCGAGTTGCTGCTCGGCGAGGAGAGATACGGGCCGGCGGTCGACGTGTGGTCCATGGGCTGTATACTGGGCGAGCTGTTCCTCAAGCATCCGCTGTTCCAGGTATTTACACTTGTAATAGCTCCCCAGTGGGCCGGATAAATAATAAAAACAGAAAGTATAAAACTAGGCGACTTTGGAAAAGTATGAAACTTGGCGACTTTGGAAAAGTACAAAATTAGGCGACTTTGGAAAAGTATAAAACTAGGTGACTTTGGCCTGGCGCGGCTCTGGTCGGCAAAGGCCCGCGCCCGGCCGTACACCAACAAGGTGATCACGCTGTGGTACCAGCCTCCCGAGTTGCTGCTCGGCGAGGAGAGATACGGGCCGGCGGTCGACGTGTGGTCCATGGGCTGTATATTGGGTGAGCTGTTTCTCAAGCATCCGCTGTTCCAGGTCTTTTACACGTTTTTTTTTGCTAGCCAGGGAAGCTCTTGCCCTTCATCTCACCTGATGGTAAGTGACGATAAGGGTCGAAGATGGAATCGAGCTTCACCTGGAACCCTCAACTACAGAGGGGATGGCTATCTTATCACAATTGTCGGAACACAATGCTGTTAACATTATTATATTATATTTATTATTTTGATAAGATGGTGGTAGCTATTCAGGCGGACTTGAAAGAAATCCTACCACCAACCAAACCGAGTACAAATTTGCCTGGGGATCGAACCCGGGACCTCTGGATCTTAATTCCGGTGGGCGAATCACTAGACCACGGAGGCGGTTAAAAAACTTAAGTTGTAGCTCCTCCAGCTGGCCGAAAAAAAAAAGACACTGACGCTCTTTTGCTTGACCGGTTTGGTCGAATGGTCAGATCGCTATCGGCAAAGAGGTCCCGGGTTCGAATGTTGGTAGAGGAAAATGTTTGTGTGATAAACTGAAAATGTTTGTGTGATAAACTGAAAATGTTTCGTGGTTTTTTTGGGGACCCCTCCCCCGTCCATGTCACATTTGTGGGACCTAGTGTGACGGCACACATTTAGCAATTTTTACACTTACAAATTGAGACTAGACAGCATCACATGGATTGTTATACTTTGAAATGTGACGTCATGAAACTTAGGACCCCCTCCCCTTTCACACAAAATCACACTTCGTCTACTCCCCCCCCCACTTTTAAGGTTTTAAGGTGTGACGTATTTTATAGTTAGCCCCTTAAGCCGGTTTTTAGTCCGAGTTCACTCGGACCGAATGGGCTCGGATGACTACTTAGGCGACCGAGTGTCCAATGTACTGCGATTTATGTGCCCGATATATAGCAATAGACTCGCCACCTATACATGAGACCGAACATAATGGCGAAAAGTGAGTGTTAATTCGCCTCTGCCTACCCCGGGGATATGGGCGTGATTAATGTATGTATGACAAGCGGTATGTACTGAGTGTGATTTGTTTGCGCAGGCGAACGTGGAGATGATGCAGCTGGAGATGATCTCGCGAGTGTGCGGCACTCCCGCGCCGGGCGTGTGGCCGGGCGTCGTCCGTCTCCCGCTCTGGGGCACCCTGCGGCCTAAGCGGTACCACCGCCGCTGTTTGCGGGAGACGTTCGCGTTCATGCCGCCGCCGGCGCTGGCGCTGTTGGACCGCATGCTCGAGTTGGACCCGGCGAGGAGGATCACTGCCGAGGACGCGTTGAAGAGCCCGTGGTTGAAGGCGGTCGTGCCGGAACAGTCAGTATATTCTGTACTCTTTAGCCTCTCGCGGCTCTACTCTAGCCTGTACTCTTTGTTTCCACTCTAGCTACCTAGCTAGCTAGCTGCTAGTTCACCTCTGCCTGTCAGTATTTATATTTACTGTCTTCATCTATGCCGCCACTGACGACACTATTACCTACATCTACATCGCCACCTTTTTTATTTAATTATGCTAGACTTGCTCTTAGCTCTTGGCTGTCATCTCACATCTCTTGGCTGTAAGTGACGATAAGGGTCGAAGATGGAATTGAGAAGATATTGACATCTTACTCCGTTACCGACTTCTCATTTTGGTACCGCCCACTACCATCTTACTAACTACCGACGAACCCAGGTATTCTTATTTGGATACTGCCGTCACACTCAGAATTCGACACCGATTGAGGAAGACACGGGTTCGATTCCCGCATCAAAAGTGTAATTTTTTCTGACCTATTTTTCTTTATACATAATAGTTAGAGTTGTAAATAATTTGGCGATCGTGGTGCGAAGAGATGAAGGCTATGTTGGCTAAAAAATGTTACGTATGAACGTGGAAGGAGAGGAAGACCAAAGAAGAGATGGACGCATTGTGTAAAGGATTGTGTAAAGGATTATAGCGAAAAGAGTGGATGAGGAATTGGTGAAGGATAGAGAGGAG
This sequence comes from Cataclysta lemnata, assembly GCA_963931975.1. Lineage (NCBI taxonomy): Eukaryota > Metazoa > Arthropoda > Insecta > Lepidoptera > Crambidae > Cataclysta > Cataclysta lemnata. The sequence continues at coordinate 1,808,620 of OZ008350.1, read as the reverse complement.
TGGAAGAAGAAAACATTTTGTGCCGACTCCGCCTATAGGGGGAAGGAAAAAGTTTGAAGAAGTTGAGATCTTATTGTACATTAACGGCCTCACTAATAAACACGGTATAAGCCTTGAGTATAAGACATACCCCCGAATACAGAAACGCTACTCAAATTTTGAGCATTTCTTAAAACGTTAAGTGGACAATGCCTGTCACAATTTGTATGGAAAAACGTCAATTTTGACAATACTTAAATGTTAAGCAGGACTCGAACTTTGAGTAGCATTTCTGTATTCGGGGGTCAATGTTTTGTCTTCGTCTCACAAACATGATTTTGAATGCGAGGAAGAGACAAAACACTGAGTAACTACTCAATGCTTATACCGTGTTTATTGAGTAAGGTCGTATGATTGCAATAAACAATTGAGTAATGAATATAAAAAATAAACAAAGAAGAAGAGAAAGTAATCGACCGCCCCCGCACAGGATGCCCGCGCCGGAGCTGCCCACCTGGCAGGACTGCCACGAGCTCTGGTCGAAGCAGCGGCGGCGGCAGCAGCGCGAGACCGAGAGCCGGCGCGCGGCCGACGACCGCGAGCCGGACCGGGACGCGGACCGCGCGGAGCCGGGCGACGCGCCCGCCACCGCCACCGCCAACGCGAACGCGCTCAGCCTCAACCTCAACTAGCGCCACGTCTATACTTCCTTTTTTACGTATTAGACGCCCGCGCTCTCGCTGCTAAGGTGTGGACGTTGGATTGCGCTTTTGATAGGTCCTGCCCGGCTAGCGTGAACACTGAAACACGATATGATAAAGCCATTTGTCGCTTTGAACTTTAAAAAATCTATGGAGCTTTGACAGTTCAAAGCATGGCTTTATCTTATCTTGTTTCGGTGGCCATGCTAGCCGGTCTGTTGTCAGTTTTTTATGTCTATTTATTTTGTTTATTGATAAGGTACACCAACAGCATGATTATTATACATATTATACTTACATTACCATCACATAACATTCAACTTGACCTGTCTATACCCAGTATAGGCGTACACAACATTCACATATAACAATGAATATAATGAAACATCTATATGACTTACTACCGCACTCAGAGACGTAAATTACCTTAAATGAGTACTTAATGCCAAATAAAATTCATTTCAATTTCTAGACCATAGACCTGGCAAGAATAGCGACTAGTTTTGAATTGTCATTTTTTTCTTTTGACGTGTCTGAGTGCGACAGTTAATCTAAACCACATTCATTCAAAATAAAATAAAAACCTGACGAATATTATTATCTTATTAACTTAAACCAACCTAAACACAAATATTGCAATAAAAGAACACAACTAGCATGCCATAATGACACCCTATCAGTTTCAGAATATTAGACTTAAATATGTGCAATGAATTTATGTCGACGGAATATTGTTTATTATCAATTGAAAATGTGTACCTATAGTGCGTTTCATCTTATAGTTCCTATGCCGTCAAGTTGGTAGTACTGCATGAAAATGATACCATGCCAACTTTATTGTCTTACCTTTTATTCAGGGAGATTTTTCTCAATTAACTATATAAACAATGATGCACCTATCTTATTTTGTTATTTATAACTACTAGCGGTATTAAGTAGTAGTTACATATTAGTGTTTTTTATGAAAATTATAAGCCAAAAGTCGTGAAAATTTGCGAGAACAGTTAGTTCATGATATTACTAGTAAGATAGAAATTAGATAGATAAATATAAATTGTAGTGACGTAAGAAGGATACACTCCATAAGTAAAAAAAGGTTAAGTTTTAATAAAATAGTATATTTATATACTATTTTATTATTATATTATATTATTTATTTGATTTACAATTATTGTGTTCATCTAACATGTCTACATTTGAGATATCCTCACTCTTGTCATTCGTTAAATCGTTATTAGTTCTATTTATTTTCAGTTATAATACTAAATAAATATATTTAATTTATTTATCAAACACTTAATAAAACTGATACTGGTAACCCAATTTAATGGCGGCAATCCAAACTTGTACATACTAATATGGATTATGCGGGACCTCCTTACGTTTTTCACGTTCACAAAAGACCTTAACACAATTAATCTTTCATCACTTTTCAATGTTTTGGACTTGATTTTATCTAAGATTTTCTATAAAACATAAAAAAACCTGCAAATATGACTTACGTGTTGACGCTGATGACAGACATAGTAGCCACCATCACGGCATAGGAACTATAAGATGAGACCCACTCTATCTTATTCAGTGGACTTGGAAACTGACAGCGCCTGTCAAAAACGCATTCTCTCAGCGGCCAAACTGTACTACTGGACACTTCAGCGGGCCTAGCACGGCCGAGGACAACCAATCTCCACCGTTCCCCCGGGAGATTTTGTCCATGGCTGTGTTAGTCCAGTGACAGTGGCGTAAGCCATGTTTATTGTTTCTTATAAAATGTTCAATAAAACAAAATTATATCACGTTGTTTGTCTTAGTTTCCATTATGCATACACTAGCGGCACATTGGCCAACCATATTGAGCAAGCCATTTTGATCATAAATTTTGAGTTGAATCGCCTTCAGATTTTTTTTTCATCTCTTTATAGATAAATAATAATAAGTCACAATTAACCTCTTCCAAGAGAAATCGCTTCCAAAGATAGATGATTCCTGCATGTTGCACCCATTTTTCAGAAGATTCATTTTGCATTGATATTTAAAAAAATGAGTGATTTGATGTGCAATCCTTTGATTTGTAAACTTCGGATATTTATTTAAATAACTAACAAATATAATTGTCCAGCTGAAGTGAAGTGATAAAATAGGGAGCCCTGCGATGACACATCGTCACACTAATACTTAAAAAAGGAAGTATACTTTCGGACCAACTCACTTGTGATTTAGTATAATGTATTTATAGGGGTGCCACACAAGCGCAGACGCTGTCGAGAAATTAATAGGTTCAGAGATAAATGGAATTGGATAGGAGCCTGTTAACGGGGAGCAAACGCTTCGTGGGTGAATGTTATTAGTTTAATCTTTATAGAAGAAAAGTAGTTTGTATATCGATAATTATTGTAGCCTTTTGGGATTATCTCCAGAGGATGATTGGAAAATTCCATGGTTACAAATATTTAATTAAATAGAAAGCGCAAGGTATTGAAAATGGTGCGAAGTGCAAACCATTGGAGATCAGATTATGAGAGGTAAGTTAGTTAATAGATACATGGAAAAGAGGAAATACAAAAAAGACCTCTCAATTGCGTGCTTATCAAAGCCATAAAATTGCTTTACTCTAGTCTTATAAGAGTTTCCACATCTCATATCTTTATTGACTCGATAAAAAGACACTCATATCGTTTGCATGCAATAACATGTAATATTGAGATATCACCAATCATGGAGATATTTGATTAGGTGTGCGTTTGCAGGCTCAATTAAACTCTGCATATCAGTCTAGGATAGTTCAGATTTTAAAAATCTGTGTGCGGGCGGCGTCTGCGCTCAAGTGCTATGTGGTCTAAAATGGCCTCCGCAAGGCGCGTACCAAAATTACTAATAACCAAAGTATTGAGTATAGCGCTAATTCCTGCTCTAGCGCAGGCTAAATTGTAAAGACGCGTCTTTGTATAAGTATGGATGTACATAATGTAATTTTTATTATTGCAATATCAATTTATTTTTCAATTGTACCAAATTGGATTTACCCGTTTGACGAATGTATTGACTGTGGCGGCTAGTGGCCAGGGTCGAACTTGAATACGCGACTTATGATGGTGCGAGTGTACTGTCTCTCTAATAATAGTATTTTCCAATTGTCTCTATAACTTTTATTATTCTGTTTTATTGTTATTGCAGCCAAATCAATGATAGTTGTTCAATTTTACTAGTTTCTCAACTCTTGACTGATAATTCAAATTTGTGAGTGATAGTTCCTAGTTTGTTCTTACAAGTTAATGTTACATAATTCAGATTATGTTTAGTGTTTACTGTACCGAGTTTTTTAATGTTTCGTGAAGTAGGTTTAATTTTGCAATATATACAGTTTTAATGCTGCAACTAAACAGCAACTGGACCGGCATTTTATATTGATTTATGTAACACTGCAATTGATTTTGGTCGTTAAGATGCTATTTTGATAAGTTGTAACTTATGCTTTTATGAATCATAATAATGAAATAGGCATTTGGATCCCTACATGTACATGTATCGGTCAGCATCACTCTCGTTTATCGTATTCTTATCTGTGATTGGTTTATCGAAATGGCAAAGCGTCCACATGTCTCCTAGTATATACGATTGCCGTGATTTCTTAGGACATGTTCCAAGAAGCATTATAACCGGCCTGGGTGTATTCTTTTGATTTTGTATTAAGGGTAAATGATGTAAACATAATTGTTCTAGTAAAAATATAAATAGTAAGCTAGTCTTAAAATGCCCCTTGACGCGGCTAGAATGCGCGAGCGAATCTTGTAAATAATGTGAATTTTATATATATCTAAGACGGCGGATCGCCTCACTAGTTGGCATTTATTTATATATGTATATGTATGAGTGTCTTGTGCGTGCGCGGATGTTGTTTCTAGCTAGTGTTCAATAAGTTATATATCATCATGTTAAGTCATTCACAAATGTTTAATATTAGGCAATGATACGTTATTGTACGACGCATTATTATTTTTGTAATTGATGAACTGTGTATATACATATATAATATAGTTAAGGCGTGTGGAGGGGGGATAGGTTTAATTTGTTACATGTTATGTACTCTCTGTGCTATTCTTGAACGGTTTACCTAATGCTCTTTGAGAACTGAGATACTGGGGATCATTCCTGACACATCTCCGAATTTTAAAGCTATTGTAATATATTAGGTACTGATATTATTCATTGTGTTAACGAAAGCAATAGCTATGATTATAACTGTTTTTAAAAATTCGGAGGATTGTGTCGGAACTGGTACCATTGTCTTACTAGATTTTAATCGTGGCAGTGATGCGAAAGTCTTGTCGAAAACTGTCGAGTTCTATGTGAACAATATGGTGAAGGAGGTGAATATTTTTTCATGATCTTTAACAAGACAATAAATTAATTTTATTTGCATATAGGTTATATTTAGTAAATCATGCGATTGCAATGTAGATTTAGTAAATATACAAGCATTTAATTATGTATCTTAAGTGGTTAGAGATTGGGTTGCTTTGAGATGTAAATATTCGCCTTCTATCGGCCAAGTTTGTATTGTGTGAACGTCATGCTCATGGCACACGTGTTGACATAAACGTCCTGTGTTGTGTATATATATATATATATTTATGTTATGGGCGGCCCTGTCAGCCCTGCAATAATCCAGAGTTGTGTGGACAATCACCTGTTTATTGTAGCCAAAACTGTATTTTCTCATAGTTGTCAAAGGACAGAAAGGAAAGATCTCGCAACATGTTGATGTGTTCATGTAGATAAAATATGTTTGTTGTATTGATGATGCTTTGCCTCCAATGTGGGATTTTGTAAGTATGTAATATGTAAATATGGATATATTCACTTATTGTTAGACACAAGTGCCTGTAGATAATCCTAATGTGCTATTAGTGTTCGCAGAGACAGATATATACGGAATTCTAGGTAAATTATTTTAATACTTATGTGGAAGAAAGCACAATATCTATAGACTGCATAGTTGAGAATTGAATGAATTTAATTTGTGTAACATGCTTGCGAGGTTAATGAGATCTTGTTTGTATTTAAGACTGAGTGATGATTGTCCTACACGAACTCTGAATTGTTATTATCACAAAAAAAAGTGTAAAAATGTACCTAATTTTTTAAATAATTAAACTACAATGAATTATAATATTTCGTCTTTTATTTGAAATAGTTTTTATTCACCAACAATTCAACTTTGTGTACACCCCTAGTGGTGAAATGAGTGTCAGAAAATTAGAAGTCGAATTGTTTGGTTAAATTGTAGTTCCGATTTTCGCCGCCTGACAATAAATTGGTGGCGCTATAACTAAAGTATTGCGTTCTAAGCTTACTTTGCGTTTTATGTTTACATTGTAGTACTACATTACTAGGTTAATAATGTAAGAATAAGAACAGTGACTAAAAAATAATTAAATTCATGGGCAAGTCGACTTATGCTAGTTTGTCACCTTAATTAATCCTACTGATATTACATTGTTCTTACAATTTCATAGTATGAGAGTATTGGTAAGACAAATGGATGCAAAATAAAACAAAAAGTTATATTAAAATATGTTTATTCAATAAAATGACTTTACAGGAACCGACTCAAAATAAGGCAATGATTTAGCTGGCCTGTATTCAAATGAAGACTTATCTAATTTAATAACTATGACAATATTAGTTTAATTTATGGCCTATCGACTTTTTCTAACAGTCTCGTGTGCAGCGCTGACTTAAGTTCTAAGGGAACAACACTTTTGGTAGAGTCAATTAAATTACCATTATGTAGGTACAGTCAACAAGACGACATATTACATACAGTTTTTTATCTTATTTGTAAAAAAACATGTTTAATAACAATTAACGTTACAAAAAAAAAATCAAACAAATTTCATACAAATTATGCCTTGATGCGAATCTTGTTTCATAATTTTTATTGCAATCCTGTTGACATAAATTATGGAAACATTGGTGTTCCTGACAGTACATATTTCCATTGTAAATTAAGAGTGGCTCATGTACACCGTATGACTGTACACGAGTAATTTACAGTACTCGTGTACAGTCACCACCACATCAGACTAAACAAAACTGTACTTCCGGAATTGGCTGCAGAAAAGATGGCTGCACACTCAGACTTGTAATAGATTTAATACCTTGTGATCGTATTCACATATTTATCCTAAAATTGATGTAAGCATTAAAAATGTGTAAACACCTTCGCTCAAACGTCTTGGAATTAGTTATCGTAACGCCACAGACTCAATCTAGAACTTCTCCTTATATCGAAAATGTTACAGTAGGTCTACGGTGTTTACATATTTTCAGTCTGTTTATTTCCTTTCATAACATTTCCTACAAATAACATTCGGCACCCTTGATTCAGCTTATTATACGAAGCAAAATGAAATATGCCCCCAATGTACCTATAGTATACATTTATATCAACCGAATTCTTTACAAGTCTCGACATATTTATTCTTATAATAACTAAAAAAATATGGCATACAAATTCTAAGTACTTTGTACGTAAATCTCAATAACATTTTATCACATTTCAATAAGAACAAAATTAATATGGAAATATGTTGGTAATTATCCCAGAATACAGGGAATTATTATATTTAATTAATGAAATTTTAGTTTTTAGGTGAAGGTTTAACAAATTAAGTATTCATTATTTGTTAAATCTTCACCTAAAAGTGAAAAAAATAAGTACATTTCAAATACAGATTTATTCCCTTGTTTCTGTACCTCTGGTTGTTATAAGGATGCTTACTAAATAAGTTAAGTATATAAAATCTTCAAAATATACTGTGTAACACTTAAAAGGTACGAAATAAATTATATTAATAGTTGAACTAGTATAGTTTACGCATTTGAATAGTAGGTAATCAATCACGGACTTACACTTAGGTCTGTGATAGTAGTTGAATTATTTTATAAGCGTGGTATTTTTTCTTCGTTGTGCTTGCCTTAGGGTACCCAGGTCAGGGGGTCGCCACCTGTTCAGAATAATGTAATGAGGCACTAATAGGCTCATATATTTAAATAAAGTACCAACTGAATTTTCGTGATAATAATTTCTTGAAAGAAGTTCCTTTGATGGCCATATAAAGACGCGAATCCGACTATTGCAGCAGAAGAAACAATCCACTATAAATAAGATTTTACCCCGAAGGGGTGGGCATAAGTCAATTACCACCGACGTTTCGCCAACGATGTTAGGGCCCATTTGTTGGAGAGCCTACTGCCATCTATCGGGCACCAATGTAAATCGCTAGGTGGTACAAGGGAACTACTTAAGCTGGGTAGCTCGGACTGAGTGCACTCGGATGACTAAGTACTCGGACGTTACTCGTACCGGGTTTTATACCTAATGCAAGCGCACTCCGACGCCGGCATTCAATCAGAGACGTCCAAATAGACATCCGAGGCTACTCGGTCCGACTGTATTCGGACTGTGAAAACCCGGCTTTAGTCGTCTTGTACCTATTGTACACCCACCAACCCGCACTGGGCCAGCGTGGTGGGTTATGGGCCATAACTTATGGCCCCAATCAACTTGTAAGGGTGGATGTAATAGAAACTGTTCATACCACAAGAAGGTTGCCGCTCTTGGCGCGTTGTATGACGGGCTGTTGTCCTTTTGTCACCTCAATGGTGCCGCCTTGTTTGCCGTTGACCAAGTCATGGGCGATTCTGCAACAAATGTTCGCCATTTTGTTTTTATAATGTTTGACTATAACTATAACATTTAGGATTTTTCAAAGACAAAGATTCTAAAGCTTGGAGGTGCTTGATGGCACGTAGCTCAGTGCGCTGCGATTGCGTAAACGAAGCATTCCAAAGGCCGGTCCTTGGATGGGTGACCAAAAATATTAGGTTGGGGAAAAAGTCTTCGCATTATAGTATGTATAAACTTGTAATAAAATCTCTTTGGCTATACTATTTGTATCTGGCTGGTTTTGGTATCATTGAAAGTTTAAATTTTAAAGAACATAATTCCAAATTCAAATTAGGAAAATGTGTGATTTTCATTTGTTTTTCGTACCGCCAAGATGAGTGAATCTAATGAAGAAATTCGATACATTTTAAAATTTTACTACAAAAAAAGGTAAAAATGCAACGCAAGCCGCGAAAAAAATTTGCGATGTTTATGGACCTAGTGCAGTGTCTGTGAGAGTAGCACAAATTTGGTTTAAGCGTTTTCAATCCGGAAATTTTGATGTCAAAGATGCACGTCGCTCTGGTCGCCCTATTACAGATAAAATGGATGCCATTTTTGAAAAAGTGGAGCGAGATCGGCATGTCAGTAGTTACGACGTAGCTGAAGAACTGGGAATTGACCACAAAACAGTTTTGGCGCATTTGAAAAAAACTGGGTACACAAAAAAGCTCGACATTTGGGTACCTCACGAGCTCACTGAAAGAAACCTAGTGAACCGTGTACTCATTTGTGATTCTTTATTACGACGTAATGAAACCGAACCATTTTTGAAGAAGCTGATAACTGGTGATGAAAAGTGGATCACGTACGACAAGAACGTGCGAAAAAGGTCGTGGTCAAAGCCGGTCAGGCTTCACAGACTGTGGCGAAACCCGGGTTAACTCGCAACAAGGTGATGCTGTGTGTGTGGTGGGATTGGAAGGGCATTATTCATTATGAGCTGTTACCACCAGGCAGGACCATCGATTCTGAACTCTACTGCGAACAACTGATGAGATTAAAGCAAGAAGTTGAGAGAAAGCGGCCGGAATTAATCAACAGAAGGGGTGTGGTTTTTCATCATGATAACGCTAGACCTCACACATCTTTAGCCACTTAGCAAAAACTAAGAGAGTTTGGCTGGAAGGTTTTAATGCATCCGCCGTATAGTCCTGACCTTGCACCTTCAGATTTCCACCTGTTTCGGTCTCTTCAGAATTCTTTAGGCAGTGTCAGGTTAACATCACGAGAGGACTGCCAAAACCACTTGTCGCGGTATTTTGACCAGAAGTCCCAAAATTTCTATAGCAATGGGATCATGTCCCTACCTACAAGATGGCAAAAAGTTATCGAACAAAATGGTACCTACATACTTTAGTTAAATGTAAATAAACTATATTAAAGAATGTTTTGAATTTTCTTAAAAAATGCTAAAAAACTTTTTCCCCAACCTATTATAATAGTTACATACATACATACATCACGCCTATATACCCGAAGGGGTAGGCAGAGGTGAACTAGCCCACGTTTCGCCAATTATGTCAGGTCCCATGTAATAGGTGGCGAGCCTAGTGCCATTTATCGGGCACAAAAGTCGCAGTATATTGCTGGGTGGTAGGTATAACAGGAACGCTGCTGCCCATTTCTCATCACTGTTTTATCCTTAGTCGCTTTGTACGACACCCACGGGAGAGATTTGGGGTGGTGACAATTGTATTCTACTCTGCCGTCACCACACGGCTAACTCTGCCGTCACACACCAATAGGTAGGTACTAGGTATATCGAGTTCCTCAGCTGTCCATTGGATTTTTCCCATTTTTTGGCACTGAAATCGACGACAGACGGCACATTGTAATAAGTTTTCAAATTGGATATTGGATTAGTTAGTAGGTATATCTGCTATAAGTAAGCTGACGGAGTAGACTTACGTTTTGGTGTCTACGATTTCGATGAGCTCTGGCTTCTTGGTGTAGTCCGTGACGATGGTCAGCGCCTCGATCAGGTGCGTTACCGAGATGATCAGGTCACCCTGAAAATGGGAGATACTGTAGCTACTATTCTAATTTGCATACATACATAGGGGGTAGGCAGAGGTGAATTAAACCCCCACTTTTCGCCAATTAGGTGAGTTAGGTAATTTAAACATTTTAAGAATGTTCGAAAAACTAGTAACAGAAAATAATAGTTAAAGTGGCCTCGAAAAAAAAAAAAAAAGTCTTGATGTAGGAAGCGAACCCACGTCCTCTGCAGTCCGGTCAGATGCCAATACCATTCTGCATCACTAGACTATAATTTTTCAAAATTTCACTAACCACGATTTTCTTAGTCCTAGATACTGCATGAGAAACTTAGTAGGAAACCCCCGCCCTCCCCTTGTTACACAAAGTCACACTTAGTTGACCACCCCTCCAAAGGTGTGACGTACCTACTTACTTCATATGGATTAGCAATTTTTTTTATTTACTAGCTAAAGCCATTTCGGAGGAGTTTTGTAACAAACAATAATAATTAATACATAAGATACATAATTAGTTAATCGTAAGCGGCGACCCACCTTGTCCTTCTTCAGCTCCTGCGGTATCTTGACGAGAACCAGCCCGTCGGTCTCGTTGGTGACCACCACGCGCAGCTTGTCCAGCGGCAGCCGGTGCTTGAGCTTGAAGGTCTTGCGCCCGCTCGCGTCCACCACGTACAGAGCGCGGTCGGACGCGAGAAGCGCGCGCTCGCGGGGCTTGTACCCGCGCCGGTCGTACTTCACCGCCTCGCACGAGTACTGCACACATACACGGTTACGTAAATAAATATTTACATACTGCGCGCACTTATGCGGGGGTGATGCGGGGAGGGGCGAATTTTCCCTCCTCCCCAAATCACCCGCCCTCGCCAACATCCAGAGCACCCCGTCCCCGCCACCGTCTCCCATACCGCAGGAGGGTCGCGCACGAACTTGTTGTTGAAAAGTTTGTTTATGTGGTTGGTTGAACGCGCTAATCTCAGAAACTACTGGCAACTCTTCGGGCTATGTAGGTACCTTAGTTCTCTTGCGGATCTCATAATTTCTGATAGGCTCACCCAGGGAAACACTGAGCATAGCTCTCTCCAATGCCAGTGACTTTGAGTTTTCTTATGAAGCCCATTGTAAGTGGCCAGTTTCGTACTTACTATGAGCTCTTCGCCAGAAGGCCAGGCTGGTGATGCCATGAAGGAGTTCCTCAGCACCTGCTGCTCGCTGCTCAGCCGCTCCGTAGAGAACCTATGGCGGACGCTGCTCGGGTAGCTGTTTTTCTTGCCTGTACAGTAAAACAAGTTTTATTTTGAGTGGAGCTCGGTAGGTCAGTACTGATAGCCGTTGGGCGGAATCGTCCTCGAATGGGTGTTTTTCCACTCACCGGTCCGGCTCCGGCGCCGGAGCTTCGCTTTTCCACTGCGCCGGCGACGGCCGGTGTCGCGGCCGGTTTACCCTTATATTGGGGACACACACACACGCACACGGCTACAATACATACACAATTCACATGCAGTTTTACTGGCCAGCGGCGGCACCGGTGGCAGTCAACGCCGGGCCGTTGCCAGAACCCGGTGAGTGGAAAAACATGGCCATATTTCATACATTTCTGCTTTCCCGGCAGCCGGGCCGGTGCCGGAGCCGGACGCCGGGCCGATGGCCGGGCCGGATAGTGGATAAACGCCCAATGGCGGCCGTGCACCGCGAGACGCAGCGTTGGTATCTCCCCTCACAAGCAGCCCCCACCATTGAGTTATAAGGTAACGCTAGTCATAGTAGTCCAAAGCCCCCACAAGGTGGACCGACGATCTGGTGAAGGTCGCGGGAAGCCGCTGGATGCGGGCAGCGCAGGAACGACCGGTTTGGAGATCCTTGGGGGAGGCCTATGCCCAACAGTGGGCGTCTCTCGGCTGAATGATGGAGCTTGGTAGCGCTGTGGCTTAGCGCGCTCGGCATGCGATTGCGTTATTGATTAAGCAGTGTTCGCTAAGGTCAGTCATTGGATAGGTGACCAAAAATTTATTATCTCGAGTTCTTTCGTGTTTCGGATGGCACGTTAGGCCGATGGTCCCGGTTGTATCTGCAGTCGATAATACCAATCTGCATTGGGCCACAGATGATTCACGGTTGTTCCGAGTTCTACAAAGAACTGGCACGAAGATAATTAACTTAATATATTACTTATTTCCATTTTAATTAAATTGGAAAACTTTTTACCTTTAAACATCCTCTCAGCCAACAGCTTGAGTTCAAACTGCTTCTTGTCTTTTGGAGACAGTGCGAGCCTATACTTGCGGGAGATCAGAGCGCGATTTAGTCGATGCAGCTCCCTAGAAGTAAATACAATTCACAACACTATAGACCCTGCACCTGCATGGAATGCTAAGCGTTGCTGCGGAGTAATAGACTTGCGGTATAATAATTGCCTATCTTCCTGCCCTTATCCCGCTCTAGGCGGGATAAGGGCAGGAAGAAGAAGATAAACATATATAATTATTTCAAGGACTATCTTAATTCTCTTATCTCCTATCCCAAATCGTAAAGTAACCCCTGATTTTAGTTTCAGTTTATTGATCCGGTTCGAAGGACCACGGTCCTTCGAGCCTGATCAATAAACCAGGAACAGGGCAGGAAGAAGAAGAAGAGGCACGTACCTTGAGGCCTCCTGACACGTGGCGGGGCATGGTGGCCAGCTGAGGTCCAGCACCCTGGTGGGCAGCTGCGTGGAAAGTCTCTTCAGCCAGTGCACCTTCGCAATGCCCAGGAACCGCCTGTTCTCGGGTGTCTCCGGCCCGTTGCGGGTGATGAAACCTGATGGAAAATTTTGAAGAACTGTTATAGCCTTACGTAGCATTAAAGTAAATGATGTATTAAGCACTTTAATTTACATAAAACTAATTTCGCCGCATTGGCCGCCCCAGCCAGTTGAATTGTAACTCCCAAACCTCGTCCGCGTAATCAAAGGAAAAGTGAGGTCTCAAAAGTTCATTGTAAAGCATAATATTGAGGAGTAAATAGTGTGTAGTCGAACTTTGGTGTTTTTTTAAAAGACTACAGCGCCCGTCCGCCTAACAGAACGTTTGTCGAAGAGTTTTGTAAACGTCAAAAGGATCGTGTTGACCTTGGTATATTATACACAGTGCAACAGACATGAGCTCTTAAAAATATGACGGCAAAAGTTGAACTAACTAGATTAGATACACTTTTTATTCTTACAGTGATGAATCCTATGTAATAATATAATTGGTCTACACCGAGCGAATGTCCATTCAAGGCCACCAACAACTACATACCCAAAGAGGGTTAGTGTTCGGATGTAAAACCTTGAGCAGTATGGATTCCGGCTTAAGGGATGATATGAATCAGTCATCATCAAACCCCAGATAACCTGGGAACTGAGCAGATGAATGATAAACAGATATGAGAAACCTAATGAATACTGGAGTCAGGAAAGGCTTCTCTGGGAAAAAATGTGTGACTAAAATATTGTATATGTCACACCTAGCCGCGACATGTACGGAAAATCCTACTTCCTGGTCATGGGGTGACATAAAACTATGATCTATGATAAAAAAGAAAGCCTCAGATCGCATTTTAAACGACCTCGCTTTCAGCTTGAGCGTCAAACACTTGCGATTTGAGACATTGTTTGTTTTATCGCCCTTGGTATTTAATCTACTATTTCCCTTTACCTCTGATGAAGGCCCTGATGACTTCTGCGGCCTTCTTCCTGCGATCCCGAAGCTTCTGGGCCAGGAATCGTCGGACCCACTTCTGGATGACAATGGCCGCCTTGCGCATCTTGAGGTACTGCTTCCGCTGCCAATACCCTCGCCAGCGGCTCTGGATGATGGTTGCGATGTCGTTCTTCTTCTTCTGGTAGGCGTCTTCTGTATCGAACAGGGTCTTGGGGAAGCGGATGAAGATTTTGGTGCTGTGGGGACAATTGAAGAGGAATAAGTTCAGTTGTCGAACTTGAAATCACGAGGCGCAGTTTCGAATGGAAATTTATCAAATCATACGTTTTCTTATATTTGCACGAGCATTGAAATAAAACAAATTTTACGGATTAGACTCGCGTACATTTAGATGTTTGGCATTATTATTAATCCCGACGTTTCGATCACTTTACAGCGGCCGTGGTCACGGGTGACTAAAGATGACATGTGTCTTCATCGTAAGTTATAATTAACTACCGTCAAATTATTAAATATTTATGTGGTCCGATTTAAGCAGACGGAGCTCACTGTGTCTATGGATTTGGCAGTATGAGGACGGTGTTGGGATTTAATTATCCTGATGATCGGGTCCCAAGCAGGTGGTATATTCCAGCCATTGTCTCTATTAAAATTGGTGTATTTCTTTATTTCAATAGCTTCTCTTATCATTCTAGGTATGTAACGTTTCTCTTTTGCTAGAATTTGTGGCTTGTCAAATCTTATGTAATGGCTGGGTCCGTCAAAGGCATGTTCACATACTGCAGACTTTGTTTCGCGCTTGTGGTTGACATCAGCTATATGTTCTTTCACCCGGGTGCCTACACTACGTTTAGTTTGACGTCGGGATTAATAATAATGCCAAACATCTAAATATACACGAGTCTAATCCGTAAAATTTGTTTTATTTCATACGTTTATTTGTTTAACGATTGTATGCAGAAAGAGCTTGTATACAGTGACAATTATATGCTACTCGGCCGTGTGGTGACGGCCGAGTAGAATACAATTGTCACCACCCCAAATCTCTTCCGTGGGTGTCGTACAAGGCGACTAAGGATAAATCAGTGATGAGGAATGGGCAGCAGCGTTCTTCTTATACCTACCACCTAGCAAAGTACTGCGACTTTTGTGCCCGATAAATGGCAATAGGCTCGCCACCTATTACATGGGACCTAGCATAATTGGCGAAGCGTGGGTGCTAGTTCACCTCTGCCTACCCCTTCGGGGATATAGGCGTGAATTATGTATGTATGTATACAAAAAGAAAAAAATGTTTATTTGGTACCTATTTTTACCTGTTTATTTGATCTAAATACACAAAATTTTACAATAAAAATAACAATCAAATGAGATAAATATCGTCATTTTAAAAATAGATATTCGCGGAAAGCTGCCTAAAACTGGAGGAAATTAAAGCCTCATTGCGTATACAAAAATAATTTTACACACGAGAAAAAGTTTAAGCCCCCTTTCTCTGCATTTTCTGTACTCACTTGCCCATGCGGAACTCCTCGCGTTCGAACCGCAATGTTTCTACCAACTTCTGGACGCCATCGCGTGATGATCCCTGGAATTGTGGCCAGGTCTCTGTGCTCAAGCACTTGTATCTGTGAAGGTATAAAGTTATCATCATCATTATGTCTGCATTATCATGGCCATCTTAATTTCGTCTTCCGAGAGACGCCAACTGTTCGGCATAAGTCTCGAAGCGTGGCAGATCAACGGGAAAAGCTTCCCCAATCCCCAGTACTAGTCCCGGAAGCCTGCAGCAGTCTGAAAAGACTGCTAATTTTTTGGGATAATATCTGTGATGGTTGGAGTAGGTTGATATAAGGAGACACGTACAATGGGCTAAGTGCGGAAAAGGCTCAGCTAAACTAACTAACTATATCTCTCCCAAGGATCGCCAAACCGATCGGTATAAAGTTATTATATTAAAGTTATAAATAAATCACCTCTCAAGGAATGCGTCGTAGGTGCGGCGGTACGCGAAGCCAGCTCGGCGCACACGCAGATTCTCCATAAGGCCGAGGTACTTCACCTGATGCGATACCAGCTTTTCGTCGAATTGCACTACAATTACAAATAAAATTATTATTGATTTAAGTTGGAAAAACGATTTATTACTATTATTTTATATGTTAGACAGGGAAGCTCTTGCTCTTCATCTCACCTGGTCGTAAGTGACAATAAGACTAAAGTGATGATGTCAAAGACGATGATGATGATTAGGACGATGATGACGTCAAAGATGATGATTAAGACTAAGATGATAATGTCAACGTTGATAATGTAGTATTGGACAGTTGGTATGTTTTGTTTGGTATGGTGGTATGTTTACGCACTGGGGGCCTTGAAGTCATTGGGCTTGATGCAGCGGATGTAGGAGGGCTCCTTGCTGCTCAGGATCTTGATCAGCTCATTGAGCGAGATTTTGAACTGCGTGATGGCTGTCTCTGGTCGCTTTTTGCTTCGAAGATTACAGTCCTGGAGATCAGACATGTAAAAGTAAGTGTTTTGGTGTAGTACTAACATTTTGACCTGAATTTCAATTATGCAAATCGCTTCTTGTATAAATCAAACCAATTCAAAAATAAGTCCTAGTGCTGTTAATTTCACTACTCCTGCCTCTCGTCGTTTTGTACAAGCCGAGTAGAGTTATAATGTGCAACATCTAGAAAATTACTGCAATTAAAGCTCTCACCCCCTATTACATGGGACTTGAGCTTATTAGCTGGAGAAACGTGGGTGTTAAAACATCTGATGCTGTGAAAGCGTGATTTATGTTTGTATGATTGATAATATACATTTTGAATACACAAAGTTTCGAAGTATTTTGTCGAGTTTAAATGATTGTTAGTAATTTAAACATTTGAAATGAAAAAATAATGGAAAATACCGAAGGTACAAATTTTTATTTACGTGGAACTTGCTACCATAATGACGTTATCGGTTATCAGTGTTAAGTAGAATAATTTACCGAGACAGATTAAGATCTTTATAGTGAACAATCGATAGCATTGGTAAACATTTATTTAACGCTGTTACCTCGAAAAATTACCCATAACATTGATAAGATACTTCAATGCTTTGACGTAAATAAAGGTAATCATGCATCCTGTAGTTTACCTAAGGACCTATATACTAAGAACCTATATTGATTGTTCAACACCTTTTTTATGCTAGACTGGGAAGCTCTTGACCTTCATTTCACCTGATGGTAAGTGCCGACAAGGGCCGAAGATGAAATCGAGCTTCACTTGGAACCCTCAACCACAGAGGGTCTCTGATATATTATCACAAATGGTCGAAACACAATAATGCTGTTAACATTATTATTATGACGAGACATTTTGATAAGATGGTGGTAGCAAGCCAGGCGGACTTGAAAATAGTACAGCCAACCGCTTGACTGACACCAACCGTCTTTGGGTATGCTGTTGTTGGTAGTTTACCCTCCACCATTCCATCCGATGTAGACTAGTATACATAGTCTACATCGGACATTCTCCCTTAGTCTACTTTTACGACACCCATGGGATGAGTCGGGGCTAACATATTGGAAAAAAGTCCTACCACCAACCAAAAATGTGTACTCAACTCACCCTGAAGCATTTTTCAACGATGGTGTTGCCACTGGTGGCCATGGTGCTCTGGATGTCTCTGAACAGAAGGTCGTTGTTTTTCTCCATGAATGTGCTCACGTTGTACGTCACCTCACCCGCGTAGTGGACCAGACAGAATTCCTGAATAAAGACAGGTAAGTATTATTGAATGTTACTAGAAATAATCAATCGGTAAATACAAAAACGAATTTCCCATGTAGACACGAAAGTAAATCTGCTTCTAAGGAAAGAGTCAAGTGTTTCCAATTTTAATTACCACAATATTAACAATCCTATTATTATCATATACCAATGAAAATTTTCTAACGAACTTTTTCTAACCTTTATATTCTTTGTACAAATTTTTATAACATTTATATAATGTTCAAATTTAAATCAAAATAATAATTAATATGTTTTTTATTTTCATTATTATTTAAATATTATAAAGAAAGAAATAAGAAAAAATGTTATACAAATACCGTGCATTTGGTTTTTCTGTGCAATTAATATCAAAAAGCAAACTCACGTTTCTGCTCATAGTCTTCTGCATCTTAGCGTCGACACGGCGGTGGGACTTGAAGTGAGGGTGTCCATCTAGATTCGTCGACAGCTTCTCCAAGAAGCTTGCGTCTGACGCGTCGCCTGGCCTGAGACACTCATCGTCTAGGATGGCGATTATACCTGCAAAGAAAGCGGCGATTATGCTATTTCTAACTATGTATAACTTTAGGGACTACGCTAACCTGAGGGCCAATCTATTCGAGCGCATAGAAAACAAATGAACTGACGTATTATAGAGAAAACAGGAGAAGCTGACATTGTATTCTATCTGCCGCACACAGAGACGTCAATTAACTTTAATGAGTATTTAATGTCAAAAATTTTCATTCAAATCTAGACCATAGACCCGGCAAGAATAACTAGTTTTGAATTGTCATTTTTTGACGTTAAGTACTCATCAACGTTATTTGACACTTCTGAGTGCGACAGTATGTGTTACTCCTTAATTATATGATCATCATCATACTTTCAGACTTCCTTTAACGTGCTCATTCTAATCCTGTTTTTCCTAGTCAACCCACAGATCATCTTAACAACTTTCCTGTGCCCATACAATGAATTTTATGAATATCTCATGTCCACTGGTATTTTAGTTTGGATTAGTAAACATTTTTTAGGAAAAAACAGCGAAAAATTCTTTTCATTCAAAAGTTAAGTTTATGGCTATACGTATCATTTTTCGTTATATTACATGTTCCTATTATCACAAAATCAGTCGAAATCGCATAGAGAAATGAGCCACATGTGACTCTTGAACTTTTTCAAAGTTCTCTTGTAAGCCTTGTACGACTAATTGGACAGGGAAATGGTTGACATTCATGACTGCACCTGTAAAGGCAAGATTCCACCAGTGTGCTGAACTGTGCGGCACAGCGAAAGACCAAACAAATACGCTGTGCCGCACAGTTCAGCACACGATTCCACCCATACACGGGCAGTTCTGCCTGACCGGATGCAAATCTGTATCGTGTGTGTGTAATCTGACCTGAAGGAAATATCGCGTCAGTCGGCCGGATGAACTGAAGCAATTTATTTCTCATCGGCCTGATCGGAAGAACTGAACGGATTGTGTATGACAAATCTTGCCAGATTACACACACACGATACGGATTACATCCAGGTAAAACTGAAGGTAAAACTGTGCGTGTATGAGGCCCATATTTGTACGAATCCATTGATCCATTCATCCATCCAACTGAGTCAGTTTGGCCTGATCCGATCGGCCTCTCCGTGTATGGTAGGCTTCACTATTCTCGCAATATTTACCCTTGTGTCTGGCTTCGATGAGATCGCAGATGACGATATTGTTGAAGTATTCGACTGGCTCCCACGCGATGCCCTCGCGAAGGTACTCCTCTTGCTCCTGCTTCAGGGTCAGCTCGATGAACAGCTGCTGCAGTTTCTCGTTGCAGAAGTTAATACAGAACTGCTCGAAGCTGGACAGAAGACAGAGGTTTATTTACGCTGTATATTGTATACTTTTTTTGAGTTTAGCCTCGACCCAACTCTTCAAGAATTGGTTGAACCAATTATGGTTTCATTTTTATTTATTTTGCCGAGTCATCTAAGTAGTGTTTTTAGCAAAGTTAGCAAAATATTACAAAGAAAATAAAGTCACAAATGGCATTGAGTTATGAGGTAAACAGTAATAATAGTTCAATGCAAATTATTTCGAAAAATTATTAGTCATGGTGCGGGAAACGAACCTGCGTCCTCCGCAATCCGGGCAGATGCCTAGGTACTATATACCTACCACACAGATCTCTTCTCGCAAAATTTTCTTTGAAACAGTTTTCTTAAAAACGATACCGATTTTGTCGAAATAATGACCATGTCGTGACCGATCTTAGAATTGATCAATTAATGACGTGGCGGACCGGATTCATGAAATGTCATGAAATGGAAATTACTTGCTGTCCACGTCATAAATAAACATTTAAACGACATAGTCAATTTGAGCCACACCATGAAGTGGTCTATTCTAAGATCTGGCCAAGACATTCACATTTTAAATATTAAAGTAAGGAGTGGCGGTCCAACCTACCTGTTCTGTGGGAATATTTCGAATCCGTAAATGTCCAAGATGCCCATGACAGACGACCTGGCGTCGATGTCTTTCGGCTCCAGCGAGGAGTTGATACGGGAGACCAGCCAGCTGAACAGCTTGTCGTAGATGGCCTTCGCAAGTGCGTCCCTTGCGAAGTGCGCCTGCTCCTGGTCCAAGGGTGTGTTGACGACGTCGGTGCGAGCTTCGATGGTGCGACTGGTAAGGGAATCGCGCAGCTTCGATATGTCTACCTTCAGGAGCTGTGGACGGATTACATAGAGGTGAGTTAACATAGTGGAGGAGTTCGCTAGCGCAGTGGCACAGCGCGCTTGGCCTGCGATTGCGTAAACTAATCAATGTTAGCTAAGGACGGTCATTGGATGGGTGACCAAAAAATGTATTATCTCGAGTTCCTCCGTGCTTCGGAAGGCACGTTAAGCCGGTAGTCCCAGCTGCATCTGCAGTCTATAGGGCACATAAATCGCGGTATATTTGCCAGGTGGTATAAGAGGAACGCTGCTGCCCATTACTCATTGCTGTTTTATCATAATCCCTTACATTACTAACTACTACTAGGCTTTCACGGAATCTTATAAAATATGGCTGAGCATAGTTGACATGTTGTTAAGGGGCTCTCTAAACCTACACTTGACGTTAACGTTAGTTGACGTCTCTGAGTGCGGCTGTAAGTAAGCATGGGTAGCGTAGGGTGTGCGTTTCCGTTACATGTTGTATTTACAGTATGGGCTATCAGAGAAATAAAATAAGATTCTTAGCAACAATCACCATGGTAATAAGGTGGATGAGTAACACAGAAATTCCTAAAAGAATTCGTGTGATATAAAATAATCATAAACTCTGCGATAATCATGTTGCCAGTCTCGATACGGATTACGACATTCGTGACTGTTAGCAATATCCACCTATCTGCATTTCAAATAGCCTAGAAGCAAGCGATACAACGTTTCTATAGGCAATGTTTTTTAATTGACGGCCGCCTTGGTCGAATGCTCAGATTGCTGGGTATTGGCCAAGAGGTCCCGGGTTCGAATCCTGGTAGGGGCAAACTTTGTAATGACCACTAATGTTTGTTCCCGAGTCATGGTTGTGTAAATGTTTATGTAGTATATTTTCAACATTTATATACATAATTATATTAAAAATATGTCCGTCATCTAGTATCCATAACACAAGTGCTTAGGCTACTTACTTTGGGCTAAATGATAGGTGTGAGTGTAAAAATATTTATTTATTATTTAATCTTTTTAAATACGCGAAACCCTTACAGCGACCCATTTTAGGTAATAGACAGTCAAAAAGTTTTCCGCGTTCCTCTTATACGGCAGGCTTATATTCCGCTTATACGGCAGCAGACAATAGCGTTAATAGAGACGTTTAACTTAAATAAACAAATATAGCACAATGGGAGTTGTTATGGGCTAGCAGTAGTAAAGTTAAATACGGCGTTTATTTGACGTAAAGCGTATTGTTATCGAAGAAACAATAACTATATCAAACAAAGATATAATTCTACTTATTCCAATATTTCACGAAAGTTGTAAAAATTATTATCTACTAAGAAAAATATGAGTGAAGAAGTGGGTGTTAATTCACCTCTGCCTACCCCTTAGGGAATATAGGCGTGATTTATGTATGTTATGTATTTTTATTTTTAAAAATTTTTCCAACGTCTAACGGATATATAAAACTATATGACTATGTTACCATGGGTATTCAGGGTGTGCGTTATTTCTGTTATGGGCATCAGAGACGGTCAAGCGGCTTCGAGTCAAGCTCGTTCATTTTCTGCGTGGTTCATTCTGTTGCTAAGGAAAAAAAAATCTTTTTTATGTCTAACAAATCAAACAGGCATAAAAAAGATCATTTTGACTTAGCAACAATGAAACACACAGAAAATTAACGAGCTAGATGCGAAGCTGCTTGACCGTCGCCGAGGCCCATTTCAAAATATACCTAACAGTGAAAAATAACCATCAAAATTACCTCAGCAATGCTGCTAGTGCTAGCGTCGTGGTGCAGTATCTCCGCGTACCCCTTCTCGTTCTGCACGAACTTGACATTGCCCAGGTGTAGCACGCTGGCCACGATGGAGAAGATCTCCAGCTGTTCCTGCGGCGAGATCTCGATCACCTTCATGGCCTCCTGCACCACGCGGAACTGCTGCGCGTCCGCCGCTCTCTGGTTCGTTTGGGACGTCTGCAACAGACACAGAATAGGCATGACGACTAACTTTGAAAAACCACACAGTATCGTTTTTACGAATCTACTTTACCTATAACAATAGTACATTATTTAACAAGGGCGATAAAACAAAAACATTATAGGTATACCAAAGGCGGTAAAACAAAGAATGTGAAGAAAGCGAGTGCGTTTAAAATGCTTCTTTTTGTCGCCCGAGGTAAGATCATATTTATGTCACCCCCAGACCAGGAAGTGGGATTTTCAGTACGCATGGCGGGCGGTAAAGTCCACTTTATGGTCGTGTGACATAAAATAAATTATATGTAAAAAATGAAGATTTTGAAATAGAAATACTTTATTTGCTTTATACTGTGTTACATAAATTGATATTGATGGAAAAAACATGTTTTGAATACCTAATGCAAATTAATTTTTTGCTAAAATAGCAATCTGTGTGACGTCACTATAGCGTAAAACATGTCAGTTTCTCTCGTAGTTCATCGGTCTACCGAAGACGTGACTTTTCCATTACTTTTATCTACATGCCTTTGCTGTGTGATTGATGATATGAATTAAAGGGGATGGGATGGCTAGATGATACTATGACTAATCATTGCGTATGGTCATTTTTCTTCGCTTATCTCTTAGTTGTCAAGTTTAGTTGTCTAAGTTTCCAATTCACCAACCGCCAAAACAGCAATGGCGTCTGTGTGACGTCACTATAGTGTAAAACATGACAGTTTCTATAGTACCTTTAAAGTGATTTTAATTGGTAGATAAAATGTTAAAAACATTATGACGTCACGCGGCGTTTGACCAAATATAATATAGCGGATTGCTAAATTTTGTATTTTTATTTTTATGAAACAAATATTAATCACCAGTATAATCTTGGAATAAGTGATTGTTATTGAATCTCCTTTCCCAAATTATTTCTTTAAATCATTATTCCTGTTCGTGTCATCATCCCTATTGTTGGATCCTCTCACGTATTTAAGTATGTAAGTACCACCGTACCGTAAATACCGTATGGCGTGTTATAGCCGCCATAAAACACCGATAAAAATCACGCCGTGCGTAGACGCGGCGCACGCGGCGGCTGCGCCGTGCACGTCTACAAGCTTCCATAGTGATCCATACAGCACTGACGACCGTGCCTACCACGGTGACTTAACCGTAGACTTTGACGGCGAAAAACCGCATGTGTACAAGAGGCTTTAAGTTTCCAAATCACCAACCTGGTCCAAAGTGTACTTGTACGCCTCCGGCCTGTTCTGCAGCTTGAGCTTCTGCACCATCTCCTCGTCAGCCCCCGCCAGCAGCTGGTAGAAGACGTGGAAGTTCCTCTCGCCTGCCATCTGGCTGACCACCCTGGACTTCTCCAGGAGGTAGTTCAAGATGTGACCCCCTTCCGGACCCCCTTCGTAGTTGAACTGGATGTCCATGTACTTGCCGAAGCGGCTGGAGTTATCGTTACGGTTTGTTTTGGCGTTCCCGAATGCTTCCAGGAGAGGATTGGTCTGGAGGAGTTTGTCTTTGACGTTTTCGACGTTGCGCAAGTGGTTGGTCCTGGCCGCGATGTATTCGAGCACCTTCTTTGACGCTTCCGTCTTGCCGGAACCGGATTCTCCTGTCACAGAGAACGTAAACGTAATGATTTAGTTATGTAGTACACACACACGTAAATCAGGCCTATTATATTCATCCGAAAGGGTTAGGCATAGGCGAATCAACACCCATATTTCGGCTGTTAGGTCCATATAACTCCTGTCATAGAGAACGTAATGATTTAGTTATGTACACATACATAAATCAGTTATGGCCATGTTTAGGCTGTTAGGTCCATGTAATTAGGGGCCAAACTCTTGCCATTTACAGCTTTAGGTACGTCAGCAGATATGAAATTGATGCATTATACTGTAAGTACGTACTTACAGTACGAATTAGAAAACATCATCACCACCAGCTATGTAACTCATGGAGCACAAGTTTTCCCATGAATGGAAGAATTTAGGTTGAATGGGCCATAATCCATTCTCTCTAGATTCTTCTGCACCAATCTAACTGTGGCGGTTTAACTTCCGCACTCAGAGACGTCAATTAAATTTAATGTGTATTTAATGTCAAAAATTTTCATTCAAATCTAGATAATAGACCCGGCAAGAATAGCGACTAGTATTGAATTATAATTTTTTGACGTTAAGTACCCATTAACGTTATTTGACGTCTCTGAGTACGGCAGTTAGAGTTAATAATTAATTATACACATTTATGAGAATGAAGCTCGATGGCAGTGATTTTATGTTCGCTAAGACCCGTCATTGGTTAAGCCGATTGTCCTGGACCACTGCGGATTGGTGGTAGTAATATCCACCAATCCGCAGTGGTCCAGTGTGGTGGCATATTCTTCCATCCAACCCAGCAGTGGGAAATTAAGGGGATGATGAGGATATTAGCCGTTTAAAAAAATCAAACGAACCTGAAATCAGAATACATTGTTCCCTGTGTTCGTACACCAACGAACGGTACGCATTGTCTGCAATGGCGAACCTGCGAAATAAAAAAGAAGTGACGATCAGTTTGCAATTTTAGTAATTCATGCCATTTGTGTTCTATATATCATCGTTCAATTAGTTTTAGTGCAGGACATTTAGAAGGTCGGTTGTTATGACATACATACGTAGATGACTTTCATACACGTACATGATCAAAATAATTAGTTTATTGAAAAATTATTACAATTAAAATAAGGTTAGAAACATTTCGAAAATTTTATGTTATTATCCTGATGAGTTGAACAATTTTTGTAAGAAATGTATTTGTGATAAAAGTGTTGTCTTTATCTTTGTAATAATTTTATCCAATATTAAAAAAATATTAACGGTTTCCTTATATTTAAAACCAAATAATTAAACTAACAACATTTAACTTAATAATAAATTAAAACTGTGCTGTCGTCTACACTCTTTGTTGTGCGTTATTTAATTTAGAGTATTAATCTAACGGAGTGATTCATTTTATTCGAGTACCTATTGACAAATTGGTTCTTACTATTACGAATATGGTTGAGGTTTATCATTGGAATAATAAGATTTTTAGTACGAGTTATTACATTAATCGAAGAGGAATACATATATTTAGTGAGTGCTAGTAAAATAATATTATCGAGTGCCGATAACATCGTTCGTATCATAGTAATAACAGTGAAAAGCAATACGCTTATTGGCTGCGGAGGTGAATAAAGAACTAAGCGTGACTCGCGAAGAATTTGTAAAAGAAATGTCTGGCACGGAACAATGACACATAAGTCAAATGTTATGGATATTTTATTAAATACATAGTACATAGTGTGTACATAGTGTATTTAACCTAATGGTCCATACACTTAGGTATTCTATATTAACTATGCAATTTATTTTCCTTCAAAGGGCATTTTAAATTGATTATTATGAAAAAAATATATATTTTTTTTAAATTAACTCACGATTGGTCACCTCTGCTGTCTGGTCTGGTATGATTATTCTTTAAAGATGCCATTTCATTCGTGCCTACATAATCATTAATCGAAAAAATATGGGGTACTTAATAATAAGCATTGCAGACAGCAGAGGTAACCAATCGGGTCTTCATTTCAAAATAATAATAAATTTTTTTTGGATTTGGATATCATAATCTTTCGACATTTTTTGCACTTATAATATCTCAAATAAGATATACTCACACATGAGGTGGAGCTTCAAAGAAAGCCTTCTTGTAGTACTGTTGAATCTTTTCCTCTGTGTAGATCGGCAGATTCTTGTAAGGATTCACGGATATTAGCACGTTGCCGATGTAGGTCTGCAGGAATAGACAAGAGTTTTAATTAGATACTATTTTAATTTTAATTTGAACATTATTATAATAAATGTTAGAAAAAGAATATTGTGGTTAGAAAAATTATAGTCTTGATGCGGGAATCGAACCCGCGTCCTCCGCGATCTGGGCAGATGCCGCGGACGTGGAAGCGTGTTTTGATATTTTTTCTAAAATTTTCTAACCACAAAATTTTTTTTCTAACATTTATTATGTTAAAAATTTTTTTTTGCCGCGTGGTGACGGCAGAGTAGAATACAATTGTCACCACCCCAAATCTCTCCCGTGGGTGTCGTACAAGGCGAATAAGGATAAATCAATGATGAGGAATGAGCAGCAGCGTTCCTCTTATACCACCTAGCAATAGCAATGAACTGCGACTTTTGTGCCGACTTTTGTGACTGTCGGCCTGCGATTGCGTAAACCAAACAATCGTCGCTTATGCCGGTCATTGTATGGGTGACCAAAAATGAATTAACTAAAGTTCCTTCGTGCTTCGGAAGGCACGGCTGTTTTTGTAGTCGTCAACACTCATCAATTAGCATTGTGGTGGGTTACGGCCAATTCTCACTTTATTCTCCAATCCATCGGGAAGGCCTGTGCCTCAGCACTGAGGACATTAAAGGGCTGGTGATGGGTTAACTTATGGCCCATTTTCAATTTATTCCATTTTCACTTTATCCTTTCATCCATTGGAAAGGCCTGTGCTTCAGCAGTAGGGACATTAGTAGGGACTTAGGCACTGGCTGGTGATGATACTATACTATAGTCCGACAACTCCGTGCGCGACCTTCCTGTGGTATGAGGGGCGGTGGCGGAGACGGGGCGCTCTGTTTGTTGGCGGGGGTGAGTGATGCGGGGAGGAGGGAAAACTCGCTCCTCTCCGCCTCGCCCGCCCCCACTAGCATCTTGAGTGCCGCGTCCCCGCCACCGTCTCTCACTCCGCAGGAGGGTCCGCGCACGAACTTGTCGGACTATAATCCCTATACTTACGTAGATAAGGTTCTCCTTGAACCGTTTGTGGAGGTTGTCGATGAAGGCGGCCTCGGAGCGGTAGTCCTCGAGCAAAACGAAGTCGCTGACGCCGACGCGCTCGCGGTGCTGCAAGGCGTGCTCCATCACGCCGTACACCGACACCGGCCGGAGCAGCCTGCCGGGAAAAGAGATTATGAGAACCACAGATATGAACCCATTATGCTGGCTTGGCTAGGAATTCAATTTGTGAATCTATGTTTATTGACGTAAATTATGTATAACGTAAATATGTATATAGTCTATTTTCAATGTTTAGCACACTTTTGTGAGTAGCTAAAGCGTGGTCAGAAAGACTTGTCCTATGGCTGTTCATAATGGAGTGATAAAAATTAATATGTCTGCTTGACTAGCTACCACCATCTTGTCAAAATCTGTCGCCAAAATAATAATGTTAACAGCATTATTGTGTTTCGCCAATTGTGGTAAGATAGCCAGCCACTCTGTGGTTGAGGGTTCCAGGTGAAGCTCGATTCTATCTTCGGTCCTTATCGTCAATTGAAAGTCTATTAAAATGGCCAGATCAAGAGTACCCGAAACCGAGATTGGATGAAGCGAAACAACAATGTGCCAATCCATACAGCTCAAGGTTTTGGCGTAGGTTTTACAGCCGGTCGCCTGACATCAACCATCTTTGGGTATGCTGTTGTTGGTAATTTTGTCCTCCACCGTTCGGGTGCTATGTGCCCTAAGGTGTTTATTGGTCTACACCGGGCAATCTTCAAGCAATCTCATTATCATCTTAGTCCACTTTTACGACACCCCTGGGATGAGTTGGAGCTGGCACATTCTACGTTATTTTTCGCTTCTAAGTCAGCAAAATGTTAGAAAAAACACAACACGATTCACTATGCATATAGTTACTTTACCAAAACACACACGAACTTAGACATAATTCACTTCGATTGATAAATTGGTGTTTTTGAATATTTTACCCATTACTCACTTAACGGATAACTTTCTGAATGCCAAAATGATAGACGCGCTATTAAGTATATCCTTATCAGATATGATAATACCCACATTATCCTTAGTTAGAGAGCGCTGTTGTCAAGTTTATTCGAGTACTTTTTAAATTATACCGGTTAGTATGTGCACTAAGCAAGAGGTACAAACGAATACTAAATAAGTCTTATTAATTCGGTTATTATTAGCGGGATAACGTAATAACACCGCAAACACGACATGACGGAAGTGATAAGTGAGAATCGTGTGGGATTATTTCAAAATGAGTCAAGAATTGGTATCAATCGTTCCTGTCAAATAAAAAAGAACGCATCCAAATTACTCTGGTCTTTCTTCATGGTTATGGGCTAGATTTTGATGTATAGGTAGTCAACACACCCAATTGATAAAAATTGTAGTTTAAAAATCAGTAACAATTGGTTGAGTTTAACAATGTATCCAAAAAATTGTGATTTTCATCAATGGTTAGTTAAAGATTCCCTACCTTATTTTTTGAATTCTGCGCAGCAACGATTCAAATTCTTCATAAGTCATATCTCTACACTACAGTCTACACACGTCAAACTTAAATTGAGGAATATTTCCTAGTCCCAATTGAAATTTTCACAACACTACCAACACAAGCTTAGGCCAAACTTACTAGGAATATTGTTCAGTCCAAATTAAGATGTCAGAAGTGTTAATACACCGAGTGACTTAAAATAACTGAATTTATTATTCGCTAATAATTGTGGCTTTGAGAAAAACAAATTACTTAAATGTTGTTTGCTTACTAATTAACTATTTTTGAAGTGTACGTAGTTTAATTACTTCATCAAGCAAAGTTGTTGATATATTTAATTTTTACAGTTTATCATTAAGTAATGAGTGAGGTCGGTTATAATTAAGTACTTAAGAATAAAAAAGCACTATACAAGGCTTCTTTTATGATTTGCCAATAAATAGATTTGCTCTAAATAAATAATAAATAGTTGCGCCAATTAAAACTAACTAGCCTACACTAGGTACCTATACTACCTATGTCTAGTATTATTAAGGATCGTGTTGGATAGCAGTGCTATTTAGGTAGCCGTAACACAAATAAAAACAAATGTTTGAAAAATTAGAAATTTTAATAAGTGTTTTTGTTCTTGGTCCGCCCTCTGATTCATGGATCATGAACAAAATCACCATACATACATACATTAATCACGCCTATATCCCCGAAGGGGTAGGCAGAGGTGAACTAGCACCCACAATTCGCCAATTATGTTAGGTCCCATGTAATAGGTGGCGAGCCTATTGCCATTTATCGGGCACAAAAGTCGCAGTACATTGCTAGGTGGTATAAGAGGAACGCTGCTGCCCATTCCTCATCACTGATTTATCCTTTAGTCGGCTTGTACCGACACCCACGGTATAGATTTGGGGTGGTGACAAATTGTATTCTACTCTGCCGTCACCACACGGCAAAAAAATCACAAAATCACCACCCTTAGGCTTATCGTTGAAATTTGGGACAACTTGTATATGATCGAAGATGTATCATGAAATATGCTGTAAGCTATTAAAGACCCATAAAAACCTATGTCCCGTGTTCTCGGCAAAATATAAACGAGCATTTGGTGATATTTTGCGCGAATGTCAACTTGGCTGACATTCAAGTAGAAATATCACGACATTACACTAATGCGGCGAATATGGACATCGGTTGCGTCAAAAAGTCGAATCCGAGTGTCGTGTCGCGACAAGCGACAAAGTGAACGTTTCATCAATGAAGAATTTATGAATAAATTCAATCATTTATCCACAATTTCATCACATTCTTCATAGAAGGTTGGCAAACGTGAACAGAAATCAAATCTTACGATAATTATGTCTCTTGACCACTGGTTATTCGTCCGTCCATATTTATTGGAGCTTTGACGGTGTTAATGGAAGTTAAATTAGAAGAATTATTGCAAAGAACTATGGATGATAGCGATAGCCTGTGTTTTGTACTATTATTTTTACAAATAACACCGAAAACCGTTTTTATTTTATTTCTACGGACATTGTTTTACATTATTATTACAGTAACAGTCTAATTGTGTGTGTGGTCTTCTTTGCTGTCCTGGGAGCGAAGAAATAACATAGAATGTGCCATAACTGCCTTGTGTGTGTGGTATTCCGTGTCTTGGGAGCGAAAAAAAAACGAAGAATGTGCCATCCCCGACTCACCCCCGGGGTGCCGTAAAAGACGGATTCGGTCTTGCGCAATATGGATTGGAATGTCATCACAATCAATCTTTCTGTTCATCGGTCTCTAAATACGATCCTTTCCATCACCGTTCAAGACATTCAATCATATCGATGGAATCGGTCGCTAAAAGATGTGAATCAAAAGAGAGTGGATGACTTGATGCCGTCAAACCGGTGTGAATGGAAGAGTAAACATACTGCGCCAACCCCAGATATAAGAAGTAGGAATATAATTATTACTGTTATTATGCATAGGACAAAAGATTGCTGATGACACTATCGCGCGCGCATTTTCCTATTTAGGGAAGCATTTAATGTCATTGCCAACTTGCATTAATAGTTTAAGTTACTGCGCCTGTCCACTCTTAATGCTATGAACTTAAAGGTTAATTTAAGTAAGTCGAACTGTCGCTGCATAAGGATGTGTGATGTGGTCAACGTAATAAAATGACGTCATTTCTGCAAATCGAGGATAAACTAGGTGCCGCTTTGTTTTCCTATTTGTATGTCTAAACAAGGTGTCAAGACTTACTGTCCTTTACATTCATGAATTTATAATATTAGGTATAGAATAGAATAATCGTTATTCTATAATAATAATGTTAACAGCATTATTGTGTTCCGACAGTGTGTGATAGATATGATAGCCAGCGCGCCTCTGTGATTGAGGGTTCCAGGTGAAGCTCGAGTCCATCTTCAGCCCTTATTGTCACTTATCCTCAGGTGAGATGAAGGGCAAGAGCTTCCCTGTCTAGCCTAAAAGAATAAAAAAACATTCTTCTCAACTTAGGTGGAAAAGCACCTTTTTTTTTACGTAGTGTAATGCATTTACGCATCATATCAGCCGGTAGCAAGACGGCCGACGTGTGTGGGACTCGTCCGACCTAAAGTGGGAAATACGCCTCTAACCCCCGAATACAGAAACGCTTTTCAAAGTTTGAGTCCATTTAAGTATTGTCAAAATTGACACTTTTCCATACAAATTCTGACAGGTAGTGTCCACTTAACTTTTTAAGCAGTCCCCTAAATTTGAGTAGTGTTTCTGTATTCGGGGGTAAACCACTCCGGTGTCCTCAAGCCCTGAGTGGGGAGAGTCTAGGATCCGCCGCGAGGCAATTGACCAGTCTCCCCCCAGGCCCTGGTGTAAAAGCTACGAAGATTGTAAATAAGCGAAAACCGGCGTCCCCTTCGACATCGGCGCTGATACAAGTTCGCGTGCCTCGGTCACTTAGCGAGGCCATTCCATTTCGGTCGTTATTGTTTTGCTGACTCTATTAATTCCACTCTGCGTTTTTGTTGTTTCTTTCCTGAGAAGGATGCTAAAGCTGTCTTAGTTTCAAAAGCTGGCATTTTCTCGTGAAACATTTATGAACCGGTAGGCAGGGGGAAATTAACATCTACGTTTCGCCAATGATGTTAATTTTCATATAATAGGGGCCAATGCTAATGCTATCTAATGAGCACGTAAATCGCAACTAAAACATATAAAGGCAAGTGTCAGAATTTGTATGGAAAAACGTCAATTTTGACAATACTTAAATGTTAAGCCAGACTCAAACTTTGAGTAGGTAGCGTTTCTGTTAGGGGATGTCAAAATCATTTCTTTTTAATATTGTATCAACTTAAATAAATAAATTCCCGCACTCCATTTAATAATTAATTCTTAGCCCAATTAAGTTTCGACTAAATAAATGTAGACTATTTGTAATATATGCGCAGAAAGTGTATAAATATTATAGCAATTAACATAAAAATAAAAGCAGAGCGGATTCCGTGCCGGTGCGAAGCATAATTTAGAATTTTATTAAAAACAAATAGTCGGTCTGAGAGCATCCCAATTATTAGACAAAGTGCAATTTGATAAACTTTTTTTTGATTACAAATTATGTTCGAAGATTACAAAGCTTACAGCTAGTCTTTTAGAAGTAAATATTTTTTACCACAAAACAGATAATTTACTATCCGAGCAATGCACTAGAACAATTTTTTTATTGTAATTGTTCAACGCCTTCATGTAGAATAGAATCTAATTTATTATTTTGATATTTATTTCAACATTAATTAAAGAAATAAGAATAACTTTTTAACCTAATTTTCTTCGCTAAGTAATTTGTTAACACCTAACTGTATTAGTCAGCCGTGTGGAGAGCAGAATACAATTATCGCCACCCACATCTTTCCCAAGTTTCAGTCCTGTTAACCATTTAAGTATTGTCAAAATTTACGTTTTTCCATACAAATCAGACAAGTATCGTTCACTTAACGTTATAAGCAGTGCTTAAAATTTGAGTAGCGCAGTAGTATTGTTTTAAAAGGTAAGGTTATTGACTCTCAGTCGATTTTGGTGGAAGACGACAGAAATATACCAGGCGAGCCCGTTCGAGCTATATTTGGCGAAGTTGGTTTATTAATGCTTAAGGGCCTGTTGCACCTTGAATAGTAAAGTGAACTAACTCAAAACTGAGAAATTTACGGTATGTAAATTTTTCAAAAGGATTTAGTACACAAATCCCTTAAGATGATCCCCTGCCCAGATTTGTTGGCTTTAGATGGCTAGGTATTATTATGATGCTACCTACCTCCTAATTTGAAGAATATCTTCTTCCCGTCATCCCAAAGAAATGGAACTGAATTCTTATACAGACAGAAGTGAGACGAAGAAGAACGCTGCTGCCCATTTCTGAACACTGTTTTACTACTAAAAAAGATTATATTTATATGTTAGTTAAACTCTAATATATAAGAGGAAGTATATATTTTTCTTTAAAAGTTATACATAATAAACTAAATGCAGAAGACACGTCTCTAATAAGGTAGGGGCTAGGTAGGCATCCAAGTGGTTTTATTCAAGATTTAGGTATTACATAATCACTATTACCAGTTGTTTATGGAGACTGCGCTATAAATAAAGCTTTCAGAATGACATTAGTTGGCAGAATCATACGATTAGAAATTGTGGTTTCTAACAGGTAATTTCACAGGGTCATTATTCGATTAAACAAGCAAGGGAAACTTTCTTGTGTTCTTCTGTCTTTCGATGAGTCCGTTAATTCTGATATACTAGAATAAAGGCATAAAGTATTTATCTTTGTTTTCTGGGTTACTTCAAAAGAACTTATTTTATAGTTACAATAAGAATGTGGTGACGGCAGAGGGGAATACAATTGTCACCATCCCAAATCTCTCCCGTTGGTGTCGTATAAGGCGACTAAGGATTAAGAGCGATGAGAAATGGCCAGTAACATTCCTGTCATACCACGCAATATACTGCGATTCACGTGCCCGATAGATGGCAATAGTCTCGCCCTATGCTACATTGGACCTAACAACTAACGGAACGTGGGTGTTAATTTACCTCTGCCTACCGCTTCGGGGATAACTGGGCGTAATTTATGTATGTATGTATGTGTTACTTCAAAAGAACTCAGTTTAAACTTTACAATAAGAAATAACATATTAAATACAGTGGGCTCCCGACCTCCTGCGCACGCGTCGACCGTTACTCCCACCTGCTTACCACAGCCGCATTTACGCGTTATTGTGTGCGACAGTATTTGAATGTAAATGAGTAAGTGTTTAAGTAGCCCATACTCAAACATTACCTCGGTGCGAATTCAGCAGGCTTAATCCGAATTATTTTATGTATTAGCTGACCCGACAAACGTTGTTTGGCCCTTACTATCTAGGGTATTCTAGGGATATAAAATAGAGTCGCGTGGTGGCGGCAGAGTAGAATACAATTGTCACCACCCCAAATCTCTCCCATGGGTGTCGTACGAGGCGACTAAGGATAAATCAGTGATGAGTTGCCAATAGCCAATAGTTGGATAACTTTTTAGTTGTACGATTCAATGACTATTGCTACGTACATACATACATAAATCTCGCCTATATCCCCGAAGGGGTAGGCAGAGGCGAACTAGCACCCACGTTCCGCTAATTATGTTAGGTCCCATGTAATAGGTGGCGAGCCTATTGCTACGATCTGCGATTTATTTATGATTTATGATTTTGAAATCGCATGTCTGTGGTTGCCCTTAAGCGGCGCAGGCGCAGACAGCAGGCGCCTTTTCGTCAAATGATGTCATAGTTACGTTTAACGGTCAATGTTCAATGTCTGTTTGAAGATGTTGCGCTTCGATTACAATTTAATATGTAAAATGTAAGTATTATAATTATAGCCCCTTTTTTTGGAAAATGTTCATATTGAGTTATAGTTCTTCATCACCAGGCCTTTATTATCCCACTGCTGAGGCTCAGGCCTTCCTTATAGAAGGAAGAATTCAAGGAGAATGGGCCATACATACCTCAGCACGCTGGCCCAGTGCGAATAAATGAGTAGTCGTTGATGTTGTTTGTAGTTTATGCATAAACATTTAATAATTTCGCCCCCGATTGGATCTAATATAGTTGGCCAAATATGGAATGTCCACCCCTCTGCATACTAACATAGCTGGGCGACATGTGGGTGAGTGAACACACTGCCGGCACATAAGCACATCATCACATACATCATTTGTGTATGTATGCCGTGTGGTGATGGCAGAACAGAATATAATTGTCACCACCCCCAATCCCTCCTGCGGATAAATGGTTAAGAGAGCGATGAGTGTTGTGATTTACGCGCCCGATAGATGGCAATAGGCTTGCCACCTATTCATAATTGGCGAAACGTGGGTGTTAATTTCCGCCTGCCTACACCTGTGTGATTTAAGTAACATGTATGTAGGTACGTACATTGCATATATTTTAAAACACAAAAAAAATAAAGTAAATCTTCATTTTGTGAAAGTGCTTTGTTCAAAAAAAGACATGAAAATTGCTCGTGCGCAGCTAAGCAGCCACTTATGTGACATTATGTCGTTTATTTTAAGCGGGCGCTTTTAACGTAATGTGTGGCTTATGTGCCAGCATAATGTCATTTAGGTAAGAATATTGGCTGCTGTGAAAGTGAAGAATGGATTTGGTATCTAATGCCATGTTCAAATGTTGTCAGCTAGCTATCTGGCATTAGTATTTTCGAAAACAAAGATGGCGGAAAATAAATGGTAATCGCTATTCTTGACAGGTTAAATATCCGTCTACATGTCACAAGAAATTTTAATAAAACAGAGCTGAGTAATTCTTTACATACACTAACTAATAAAAACACACGAATCGGTCAGACAAATTCCGAAAAATTATGGCTGAAATAGGCTCATTATAATATAATACATCTTTTTTCTTTGTAGTATATTTTATAGGGTTCCGTACCCAAAGGGTAAAACGGGGCCCTTCCATTACTAAGACTCCGCTGTCCGTCCGTCCGTCTGTCACCAGGGTGTAGTTCTTTTATTTCGCTTTCAAATGAAATTATTTTGCCGTGTTCCGTCTCGCTTGCTCTCATCACAATAAGTATATGGTGTTTTTTCAGAGTGCTGAGCGTATGACGACTTATGATATCAAGTGTGCTCTACAAGTACGGATACAAAAGAGGCAGTACTCGAACCAGTTTCCGTAATAAAGGACGGTGGTGTCGCGTATCTGCCTGTATGCTAGCCAATTTAGGGGAAGGAACTCCAAAACGGGTACACTGCGTAAAGCGGAATTTCTTGTGTAATAAATTTTATACCTGCTCACTAAGAAGAACGGATAAGTGTAATATATTTTTTAAATGATGAGTTATATTATTAGATGGCTTTTTGTTAAATAAATATTTCTTTCGAAAAATTATAGTCTTGATGCGAGAATCGAACCCGCGTCCCCTGTGACCCGGACAGATGCCTGTAGTACGGGGTAGCCGTACGATTTGAGATAGGAGATAAGATAATTAAGATAGTTCTTGAAATAATGATGTATATTTGTATTAACTGCCGTGTGGTGACGGCAGAGTAGAATACAATTGTCATCACCCCAAATCTCTCCCGTGGGTGTTGTACAAGGCGATTAATGATAAATCAGTGATGAGGAATGGGCAGCAGCGTTCCTCTTATACCATCTAGCTATGTACCTACCGCGACTTTTGTGCCCGATAAATGGCAATAGACTCACCACCTTATAACATGGGACCTAACATAACTGGCGAAACGTGGGTGATAGTTCACCTCTGCCTACCCCTTCTGGGATATAGGCATGATTTATGTATGTATGTATGTTTGTATAAACTTGATTGTACTAGGATGGGTTTGATGGTAAGGTGAGAACGCGCGATTGACTTGAGGTATGCGAACGTACTAAAGTAATAGTTGCAATAATGATGAGCGCGAGTTATTGAAATTATGTCGAAATTTATGCTAATTACAGTTATGTGACTGTGTGCGACTTGCTCGTACACCTGTAGTCTTTACCACTCGCCCAACCAAAGACGTTTTCTATATAATGTTCAAATTAAAATAATAAATATTACTTAAATGAATATTGATTTATTTAAACAAAAGATGTGTCACGAGAGTGCTTGGTTGAAACAGTTTGTCCAGTTAGGGCATCCTTCCCCTACTCTGTAATAGGATAGAGCATTAAAGCGCGACGTATCGTGTGACATCGACGATGACGTCTTTTGGATACTTCTAAAATCATTAACGTTTCTCTTGTTAATAAATAATGATTGACAAACATCTTCGTGCCCTGTTCCTGGTTTGTCTGGGGTCGCCGCTGTATGTTTCCTCTTCCATTCATATTGGTCAGTCGTCATCAAGTCATCCAGTCCCTTTTGATTGTCATCATCATGTCAAAGTAGAATATTGTAAGGTGTTTTGTCAAGAACGCCCGTTCCTCGTCACTGTTTTAAAGTTGTTTGTACGAACCAGCGGGAGGGATTTGGGGTGGTGAAAATGATATTTGCCATTACACGGCTACAATCAAAGATATTTTATAAATTTACGCATCAAGATTTCTTTTAAATAACCAAAAAAAATTATGATTGATTACAAAAAATTACGTGAAGCTAGAATCAAGAAATCAAGAAGGAAATAGTTAAACAATGCAAATTAATGTACATATCATATCATTATGTTTTCAGAATTCATAAAGCACATTATTGCGGCAAGCATTCGCGAGAAATTATTGCAGGATTGATTGCAACAGAAAAATTAATATGCACGACGAAATTTAGAGTATAATGTAATTGCAAAATAGCGGCTGTTTGCAAAAATTACCAACTTTTGTGGCATTTATGATGTTTATAAACATTATAACATTGAATGCCAATTAATTCTTTCAATGAACGGAGATAGTGATTTGGATGACAACATTCCCATCCATACTGCTCAAGGTTTCATCAAATGGGAGTGGATGGCCAAGAGTTCCCGGGTTCGAATCCTGCTAGGGGCAAGTTTTGTGATAAACGCAGGCATTTGTTCCCGAGTCATGGTTGTTTATATGTTTATGTAATATTAATTTTCAATATTTTTATTTATTTTTTATGCTAGACAGGGCTCTTATGTGGCTTTCATCTCATCTGATGGTAAATGACGATAAGGGACGAAGATAGAATCAAGCTTCACCTGGAACCCTCAACCACAGAGGGGCAGATCTTATGACTGATTATCGGGACACAATAATACTGTTAACGTTATTCTTATGACGACAGATTTTGATAAGATAGTGGTAGCTAACCGGGCGGACTTGATAAATGCTCTACCACCAACCAAACCGAATACAAAATGGTACCCCCTGAGGATCAAACCAGGTAGTTCGTGATCTTAACTCCGGTGGGCGAACCACTAGAGGCGGAAAGCCTCGGTGCTGTCATTTCTTCTTCTTCTTCTGCCTGCCCTGTTCCCAGTCAATCTGGGGTCGGCGCAGAATGTTTGCTCTTCCATTCGGTGCCGTTATTTCGAAACACCTTATTGGCAAAGTCAATCACGTGTCATACCTGGATCACATTACGGGGTGCCGTGTCGTATCAGTGCGACCGACCGAACGTGAGCGGTTGACCCCACTCTGGCTTGCGACACCATTGCGGAAATTGGTCAAAGGTCACGTGTGAGTGGCAGTAGGTCTATACAGATTATGTACTCCTATTGATGACGTCACTACCAATATCCGTCGTGTGGCGACAACAGGGAGCCTAGACATACCCACAAAGATAACGAAGTTCGATAAAGCAAAATGTATGGGATTTGACGTAAGTCGTCGTAAAATCACGTGACCAAAATCGTCTTCGCAAGTTCCTAGTTATGTTGGTAGCGCAAGCTAAGACGCTGTAGATACCAAAGTAATATGGCCAAACTTCGACAAACTTCGACACGTTATCGTTATGAAACGATTGCCACTTGGCTACGGGCCCAGAGCAGCATACTATTGTCACCACCCCAATATGTCCCGCAGGCGTCGATACAAAGCGACTAAGGTTTAAGAACGACGAGTAATGGTTTCTTCTATTCCATCTAGCAAAATACTGAGATTTACGTGCCCGATAGATGGCAATAGGCACCCCACCTATTACATGGGAATTAACGAAATTGGCGAAACGGGATAAACAGGCTGGTTTATGTATGTATGCACTATAAATATTAAAACTGATGGACAATTGTCGTGAAGCGACGGCCACCATCACGAGCCCTTCAATATCCCCGCTGTTGGGCACAGACCTTCCCTATAAATGGAAGAATATAGGGACAACGGACCATAACCCACCTCGCTGGTCTACTGCTTGACGACTAATTGGTTTTATTTGTTCTAATTAGAGTAGAAACAGTGTTTCGATGTCATGTGGGTTAGCTTAATTGAGTCTGCCACCTTATAAGAAAATTTAGGCTTTTAGGGCTTCCTACGTAAGTAATTAGGTCCGTCTTTTGTGACACTAACTGCCGCACTCAGAGACGACAATTAACTTTAATGAGTATTTAATGTCAAAAATTTTCATTCAAATCTAGACCATAGACCGGGCAATAATAGCGACTAGTTTTGAATTGTCATTTTTTGACGTTAAGTACTCATTAACGTTATTTGAGGTCTCTGAGTGCGGCAGTTAGTGGCCCATTTGTGTATTTCAAAAATAGGATTTGTGCAAATTTTATTACATGTTAATTGTAAATAAAGAGCACGCGTAGTTACTATTATAGCTATACACCATAAAAATATTAAATATAACAACCTATTTAAAAAAATAATAATTCTATTTTAAATAATAAGTCGTGTTAATTCTAAAATATGGAAATCGATTTACCTAATTACTATTTTTAAGCAATGATTCAAATATTCAATGAATTATTATAATGTATTCTAATTTATACCCAAGCTCGGCTATAACTCACGCATCATTGGAAATATTTATTACTTTTAAATCATTTTTAAGATGTTTGATTCATTGAATTCTCTTTATGGCACATACAGAAAAAGGCTAAATCAGTTTTCTTTAG
Organism: Cataclysta lemnata; assembly: GCA_963931975.1. Taxonomy (NCBI): domain Eukaryota; kingdom Metazoa; phylum Arthropoda; class Insecta; order Lepidoptera; family Crambidae; genus Cataclysta; species Cataclysta lemnata. The sequence goes on along the minus strand of OZ008350.1, from coordinate 1,768,672 downwards.
CAATTTTTGCAATGTTTATCTGAGTAGTTCATTCTCCCTATATTCTTCTATCCATAGGGAAGGCTTGTGCCCCAGCAGTGTGGATATCAAAGGGCCGGTGATGATAGGAACCCGGGTAAAGCCTTACTAGCTAAAGCTAGAGCGGTGTGGCGCGCTCAAAGAAATTCTTTTAGTCGGCAGAATACAGGCGTATGTGTTACATACAACCAAATATTTTCTGTCCTTCATTATAGATTTAGGGCCTGTTTCACAATCGATAAGTAAGCTCGAAGTAGCTTACTTTGCAGTTCAATTGACATATATTTCATATTACAACTGTCAAATGATCTGCGAAGTAAGCTACTTAGAACTTACTTGTCGATTGTGAAACAGGCCCTTAGAGTGTAATTACAACAATTACTTACGACGAACAATTATTTAAAAGATGTCCAGCCATCTAAGAAAAAGTTCTTTGCGATTGCGATCCATTGTACATACAGACATAAATCACGCCTATATCCCCGAAGGGGTAGGCAGAGGTGAACTAGCACCCACGTTTCGCCAATTATGTTAGGTCCCATGGAATAGGGGGCGAGCCTATTGCCATTTATCGGGCACCAATTTTTATTGAAAAATTATTGGTAGGTGGTATAAGAGGAACGCTGCTGCCCATTCCTCGTCATTGATTTATCTTTAGTCGCCTTGTACGACACCCACGGGAGAGATTTGGGTGGTGACAATTGTATTCTACTCTGCCGTCTCCGGCGATCCATTGTATGTTCATGTAAAAGGTTATTGCCTTGAGGACTTGCCAAAAAATAATAACGCTTGTGTCGAGTGGCCCGCTCCGTGACTCACCACCAACCCACACGTGTTACGTGTTATAAATAAAGATAAGTTGGATTTTGTGTCATACCGGCTTAAACGCCACCAATGATGTTTTAGCGAAGCGTTGGACGGGCCCGGCCTTGCCGGTAGCTTAGGGCGGTGTGGCGAGCTCAAAGAACAAAACTCCTTTATTCGGGGGAATACAGGCGTATGAGCTACATACCACCACCATTTTTATATTCATTCATTTATTGCTATTCCACAATGTATAAAAGGTCTAAAACTAATAGGTACAGTTCGTTGTGGACCCTGTTAGGGCACAGTAAATTAGTAGAGAAATAACATCTTATTTATTCTTAATTAACTTTTTTCATAAGTATCAAATAAAATATAACAATCAAATATTTCCTGCCCATCATTGCTCTAGTGTAATTAATTACAACAATTAGGTACGATGAACAATTATTTTAGTATATCCATCCCCTCTGTGTTTGAGGGTTCCGCGTGAAGCTCGATTCCACGTTACGCCTTTATCGTCACTTACCATCAGGTAGAATGAAGGTCAAGAGCTTTCCTGTCTAGCATAAAAAAATTACGGGCATTCACGGTGACTTAGCAGATATCTGAATAATATATTTTAGTGTTTATCATCTTACTGCCGTGTTTCCAGTTTTACTGGGGTTGGCGCAGTTTCGTTTCCTCTTCCATTCATATCATCAATCATACCAGAAAGGTGCTAGACAATTGAATGACTAGAAAAGTGACGGAAAGGGCCATGTCGGGCGAAAGACGAATGGTGGGAGTGATTGGGATGACAATATTCCAATCCGTATATCTGCTCAAGGCAACATCATCACCAGCCTTTTTAATGAGAATAGGCCATAACCCACCACGCTGGCCCAGTGCGGGTTGGTAGGTTGTCTGTGTCTAAATTTTACAGCCGGCCAGCCTGCCTGAGGCCAACCTTCTGGGACTCTGCTGTTATCGCTGGTTTGCTCTCCCCCGTTCGGGTGCCCCAAGGTGCTTATTGGCATACCTCCACCAGACAATTTCCTGTAATTGGCTTTTACGACAACCACTTTATTGTTTCACCAGTTCCATTGTTTCATCGCCATTGACTCATTAGTGTTTTAGTTAGCTAAGCTAAGAATTGGTTATCATTTTTGTGACAGTATATTAATACATTTTATGTAGCAAACACCCACACAGAGATTAACCAGATAAAAAGGTTCCCATTATCAAAACAGATATGGAATAAAATAACGAAATGATAGATAGATACTGTTAGACATCGTAAAGAAAGATTAAAAAAAGTTTTTTTTAATTTAACATACTCTTTAGCTTGTAGGTATACCTATTTTATTTGCTGTTAGCACAATAGTGCAATGCAAAGAGTATATAATACACTACGTACCAGTTCTTGTGTATAAAAAATATAATTAATTACCTGTCCCATACTCGAAGGGGCATGAATATTTTTTTTTATTTACGCGCGTTTTGAGCTTTAGTTGTCCATTGTTTATATTATTTTTAAATTCACACATTTATAATATCCCAATTCCCAAAGGAAGTATAAATCTGAATGTATCCTGTAAAATCTCTATCAATAAATTGTAGATGGCGCTGTGAGTTAGTTTTTAAGAATCGTTTAAAAATAGAAATCAATTAAACATTTCTCTCTGTTTCTGAAATAAAAGCAGTATTTTGAGTTGTGTTACTCGCTATTAAGGTGCGATATATTTTCTAAATTTGTTTTTCCAATTATTAGTCCTTGTATTTTACTAAATATTATTAGTTCGAAAGGTCAAACATAAAATCGTATAAGTTTCGAATTTACAGTACATTTCGATTCAAGACTGTAGCTCTCAAAATGAGGGCCAGTCTCCTGACGTACGCTTAATGCGTAATTTGAAGTAGGAACTACAAATACTTAGTGGCCCATCGGGGCTATTTGAGTCATTAGCCTTTTCAACGGTGAATAATGAAGTGCATGAAGGCAGCAAGATTTCGACAAATTCCAGTCACGGTCCTGACTCAGTCGGTGAGGTCATACGCTTCATCGAGTCTTTTTAAACTTCTTTTCCTTTATTCGTAAGGAAATTCGATATAGTGATCGTCGTCATCATCTTCGTCGTTGTCATCTTCATCAACATCATCATCCTCATCAACATCGTCGTCGTCCCCATCATCGATAATTACCATCATCTCCTATTATATGGTCTTAGTTACGAGTTTGAATTTGTATTCATAATCACACCGGAAAGGTGATTTTGATGAATGTAAAGAAAATCAGAAAATAAGGAGTTTATAGTTTTGCATCACTCGCCATTGACCAAACCGTCTTCGTCGCCATACAAATGTCTATTAGGTACCAAGATACGTATTTGGTCATAAATCAGCTTAGAAGACCGTGAAGTGTGCCAATGTCAGACATCATTGTCGCGCTGTTTGGGTAATTTTTTCAAAACAACAGATATTTCATTGATATTTTAACGTGTTTATAGCGATGTGAATGTGTCAACAGCAGATTTGGCCACCACTAATTACTATTTTTTGCATTATTCATAACTGTTGGGGAATGGTACACCAAAACGGATATATGCTGCCTAAAGTGGGTACTCTCACTCGGGTTCGGTCCCACCCGAGTGAGAGTACCCACTTTAGGCAGCATATATCCGTTGGATCGGAAGACTCTGGTGCAGTTCTTCCATTTTTGTCAGTCAGACGTCATCTAGCCATCCACTCTCTTTTGATTCATATCATCCATCATACTGGAATGAATGAATGTATCTATAGAGAAGAGACGGAGAGGACCATGTCGAGAGACCGATGAGCGCAAAAAGTGATTGGGAGAACATTCCAATACATACTGATCTAGGTTTTGGATTATTCGTTTTAATTAAAAAAATATATAAATACAAAGATTTTTGGGTTAGAAAAAGAATTTCGAAAAATTATGATCTTGAGGCGGGAATCGCATGTTAGAAAAATTAGTACAAAGATATTGGTGGTTAGAAAAGTGTCTTTGGATGGCCGAGCGGTCAGGAACCTGCCCGGATAGCAGCGGACGCGGGTTCGATTCCCGCATCAAGACCATAACTTTTCGAAATTCTTTTTCTAACCACCAAAATCTTTGTTTTGGCTTATGTCTTACAGCCGGCCGCCTGCCTGACACCAGCCCTCTTTGGGTTTGCTGTTATTGGTGGCTTGCAATTCACCATTTGAGAAGGCGAAAAATATTGTTTCCATGTTGGTTAGGTAATTTCCATTGCAACAGACTGTATACCGGTTCAAAGACCTCTAGGTAACCGGATATCAAGTGCATAAGAAGCTACATAAAAAGTTACCTCCAAAAACGTCTGATCCATATCTGTCTATTACTTTATCCGTGTTCTTGTTGAACCACAGCCGTGTGCGTGGGTGATAATGATCTATAACTATTGTAACCTCCGAAAGCATCTACTGGTGACGTCATGGGGTTAACTGGTTTAGGCGCGTGCTCGCAGAGTACTTTTAAAACAAAAATAACAACTAGATACCTACTTTGAATTTTAACATCATGCAAGTATGTAACACTATCCATTTAAGCTGGTGGTAGGACATTTGAGATGTCCGCCTGGTTATTAAATCTTATTAAAATCTGTTGTTGTCAGCATTATTATGTTCCGACAATTTGTGATAAGATAGCCAGCCCCTCTGTGGTTGAGTGGGACCTCGATTGCATCTTCGGCACTTATCGTCACTTACAATCAGGTGAGTCAAGAGCTAATCTAGCGTAAAAAAAACTTCTATTTGTAACATAACACAATATTTTTTTTTTTTGTATTAATTTATGTTGCTGGTATTTTATGCCTGTAAAGACATCCCTTGTTTCTAAATATTAACGAAAATTTGTTTTCTGTCATAGCAGGTAGTTATAAACGCGTCACTAGGATAGCATGTATGTACACACGACATTGAGTAGTCATTACTATGCCAGCTATGAAGAGCCATATCGGGCCACAAATGTCACCGGATGGCCTAAAACGTAGCCGAATGTTCCGTGAATTTTAAGCAGTTTTGACAAGCTTATGACTTCCGTCGCCTTCTGGACTAAAGCAACGATTTTCCAACTCTGACAATATTGAAATTGTTGGTACATTATTAGCTTACACTTGGTATGAGTAGACAATTGGTGACCAATCTATTCGAACGATATACTACAAAACTGATGTCTTACAGAGAAAACTTCCCACAATCTTTTTTCTTCCCCCATACAAATTGTTTGCCCATGCCCATACCCCATAAAAATGTATGGAAAATTCGAAAATTAATTGAACAATTTCGATTTTTTGATAACACCGTAGTTTTTATATGATTTACTGCCGCACTCAGAGACATCAATTAACTTTGATGAGTACTTAATGAGAAAAAAAAAACATTTAAATCTAGACTATAGACCCGGCAAGAATGGCGACTATTTATGAATTGTCATTTTTTGACAATAATCAATCATTACCGTTAATTGACGTCTTTAAGTGGGACAGTAAGTTATCATGGGTAGTGTTCACGGTGTGCGTTATTTCTGATACATGTTGTAGTTAAGGACGTGGGGTTCACATTGTATATAAAACATTTTTATTAACAATGTCAATATGGCTACGGTTGAATGTAGGTCAGGAGTTCACGACACTCCCATTTGGCTGACGCGCCTTCTCTGCAGTCCCTTGGCACTACTTTTCACATATAGGCTATATCGGGCCGCGAACAGCATATAAAGAGTTGAGCATTCCATGTCTAGGCTCAAAGTTTTGGCTTAGGTTTCACAGCCGGCCGCCTGCCTGACACTAACCCTCTTTCGGTATGCTGTTGTTGGTGGTTTGCCCTCCACCATTAAGGCCCCAAGGTGCCTATTGGTCTACACATCACACATTTCTATTCTATTCCGTCGAATAGATTTGCTACTTGTATAGATGGGCAGCAGTGATGAGGAATGGGCAGCAGCGTTCCTCTTATACCACCTAGCAATGTATACTGTTTTTTCGGGCCCGATAAATGACAAAAGGCTCGTCACCTATCACCTACATGGGACCTAACATAATTGGCGAAACGTGGGTGTTAATTCGACTCTGCCTGCCTACCCTTCGGGGATATAGGCGTGATTTTATGTTTGTGTATGTATAGAGGGGCAAAAAAACAATACATACTGCCGCACTCAGAGACATCAATTAACTTTAATGAGTATTTAATGTCAAAAATTTTCATTCAAATCTAGACCATAGACCCGGTAAGAATAGCGACTAGTTTTGAATTATCATTTTGTACGTTAAGTACTCATTAACGTTGACGTCTAAGAGTGCGGCAGTTACTGTATTGCTTTTTTAATATTTCTTGTTGTAGCTAATGCCGACAAGGCGGTAAACTACTGATTGTTAGTTCTCCATGGGAGAGTAAAACCTCTTTCCTGGTTGAGTTCCCGCCATTGTGCCGTGGGATAAAATGCGACTAATTAAAAAGTCACTTGAGAAGTTCAATTGTTTTGTCTCTAACTGACATTTGTATTGAAAGTACATTTCATTGCTTCATTTTGTAAGCGGTTTGTGGTTCTCAGATTTAAACAGTGGTGAATTAACATTAATATCAGATATTGTTGATAAATAAGTTTTCACTTCTCATGCTCTGAAAGTGGATATTTGTGCAGGATATAGGCTGCACAAAATCGAATTTTGTGCTCTAGAGCATTAACGTATCTACTCATAAATGTGTCGATAATAAGGCAAAGAAAATGAGCCATGCAGCCAAACACAATAAGAAATTCAGAGATAGAATTTGTTATTTTTTAATATGTACTTAAATTTATTTGCCTAATGTGTTTTTTAAGACATAAAAGATATTTCAATTTTAATTCAAGCAGGTACGGTAGGTTATTAAATGAATTTAAGAAAATTATTATTTCTAAATTAATTTAATACTTGGCTGTATATGTCTGCAGCCCAATCCTAATATCAATGGGAAAAACAATTTCCGTCAGTATTCAAAACTGTACTAATTTTAGTTTGAATTTTAAGAAATGTTATGAGAAATTCTGATTTATTTCCTCGCAATCGAAGTGAAAAGCAGAGTTTCTACCTCGTCCACAAAACCATTTTTATCCTCGACATTACTATCAGCCCTCGCCTACGGCTCGGGCTGCTAAAAGTCTCGGACAAAAATGATTCGTTTTGTGCACTTGATGGAAAATCTACTATTTTCATCCCACCATCTCGGAAAAAGCGTTTTTGCTCTTCGATATCTGAGTGCAAAAGCCGTTTTTATCCTCTAGAGGTTAAAGTAAATTTGAATTTAGAACATCGTGTGCAATGAGTTTGTGAATTCAAAACATCATTATACCTATTTATTTCTACCTCCATGGTGCCGAAATTATCATGCAACCTATTTTAATTTGTTAAAAACTCAGACTCGGAACCTTCTTGGTGTACTTTTTTTGTAATTTGCTTTGCGCGCGCCATTTTCTTTTCACGTCATAAATTTGTTAAAACTTAGGAGTTCCGTGACGGTCAATCAGCTTGGCGTCAATCTTGCTTTAAACATTTTGATCGTCTACAATGCTTGCTTGATGCTTGAGTCAAGCATTTAAAAGTTTTTTAGGTTTGTTTGATTTGTTTACGCTAGCAACGGAACAAAAATATACAGAAAATCAACGTACTTGACTCAAGCTGATTGACCGTCTCGGAACTCCATTAGGGACGGTAATTTTTATTAGGTACTTACAGGTGTGTCAGGATAAATCTTGCGGGTGTGGCTGGGTGGATGGGTGGGTGTTGGAGGTGTCTGGGTGAATGGGTGTTTTGTGGGTGTGTCTAGGTGAATGGGTTTTTTGTGGGTATGTCTAGGTGAATGGGTGTTTTGTGGGTTTGTCTGAATGGATGGGTGAGTATTGTGGGCGTGACTGGGTGGAAGTTGTGGGTGTCTGAATGGATGTTGTGGGTGTTTCTGGGTGAATGGGTGTTTTGTGGGTTTGTCTGAATGGATGGGTGAGTATTGTGGGCGTGACTGGGTGGAAGTTGTGGGTGTCTGAATGGATGTTGTGGGTGTTTCTGGGTGAATGGGTATTTTGTGGGTGTTTCTGGGTGAATGGGTGTTTTGTGGGTGTTTCTGGGTGAATGGGTGTTTTGTGGGTTTTTCTGGGTGAATGGGTGTAGTTTGGGTGTTTCTGGGTGAATGGGTGTTTTGTGGTTGTTTCTGGGTGAATGGGTGTTTTGTGGGTGTTTCTGGGTGAATGGGTGTTTTGTGGGTGTTTCTGGGTGAATGGGTGTGAATGTTGTGCGTGTTTCTGGGTGGGTGTTGAGAGTGTGTTTGGGTTAATGGGAGGGTGTTGTGGAAGTTTCTGGGTGAAAACAGAAACTCTTGTGATTGTATTTTGCAATTTCCTCGTTGGGGGGGATGAAAAGTTACGTGTTGCACTCGAGTGCAAAGATTTTTCACCTTGTGCTCTTTTGATTCCCTCGCTATCGCTCAGGATTCTAATTTTTGAATCACTCGCTACGCTCGTGATTCAATTTTAGAATCCTTCGCTGGCTCGGTCATCAAAATTGAGCACGCGGTTAAAAAACAACTTTGCACTCACGTACAACAAATAACTATTGATTAAAAGTAACCAGTATTTGAACCAGTTTATGAAAAAAACAAAAAGTATTTAGTCTTAAAATGAATAAATGGCGAAATGTTACGAATCAAATGTGATGTTGAATAACTATAGCTGCAAGCTATATAAGTTGTCTATAAATCTGAAAAACTGACAAAAATTTACTTTTAGTACCGATTTTTACTACTTGCAGTTGCTAAAACCAATAAGTTTTTATTATTCATCATTAGGTACTAACCATTTCTAGTCCACTGAGGCTTATGGAGATAAATTTTAAGTATTTTTTTCCTTTATTTTTATTGATTGCACAAAATCGCCGCCTCTTTTCAGTTTTACAAAACATGTAGGTATTATAATCATATCATACAGCTGATAACGGAATTTACTTTTATTTATATATAAAAAAAAATACAAAAAAGGAATTATAAAACAAAAGATAAACTCGTTCAAGCAGAATTTCTAGAGGACGCGCCATGACAACATTAGAATAATAAGACCATAAAAATTCACTTTTAATTATTACGACCCCATTATACCGAATCATTATTCTTGATCTGAATGTTTTCAAGCTAATTTGGCAGACGTTAGGCGTTCAAAAGTGTACCTAGGTGTCTCATTTCATTATTTATCGCCGAGTCGTGATGTAGAACTGGTTTACGCATCTTACTATGGCGTCGATAGTGCATTGCTCTGGATTTTGGCAAGGTCGGGTTTAGTTTTGCCACACTCGTCTTTATACGTTGTAGTAGTAGTTGGTCTACGGTAATTTCGGAGTTTATCTACGCTAAGTTACATAATTATAAGTTTGGAGTTTGTCTACGCTAATTTACACTTATGTTATGAGTTTGTCTACTCTAAGTTACATATAAGTTCGGAGTTTGTCTACGCTAAGTTACATATAAGTTCGGAGTTTGTCTACGCTAAGTTACATATAAGTTGGGAGTTTGTCTACGCTAAGTTAAACATAAGTTCCGTGTTTGTCTACGCCACGTTACCATAAGTTCCGAGGTTGTCTACCCTAAGTCACACGTAAGTTCGGTGGCGAAGATGAGCTCGATAGCTTAACACTCTTGGACTGCGATTGCGTAAACTACGCAATGTTCGCCAAGGCCAGTCATTGGATGGGTGACTAAAAATACATTATAGTCCCGAGCTCCTCAGTTCTTTGAAAGGCACGTAACGTAAGTCTCGACTGCATTTGCAGTCGTTAAAACCCACCGGTCCGCACTAAGCGAGCGTGGTGGGTTACGTCCCATTCTTCCTATATTTTTCCATCCATAGGGAAGTGATTCAAATCTTTTGGGAAAAAATGCGTGTAAGTTACACAATGAAATAGAACCGTTTATAAACAAAGAAATCAAAAATTATATAATTATATTGATATTGCTAAAGATTAATCGAAGGTGGTATCGACGATTATTTTGTGCAAGGGCAGCCAGCTGTGGTTTTACATACATACAAATACAAATTGTCGCTCTAATATTTGCGTATGTCCCATTATAATTGTGACTTTGTTATAATATGTAATATTGCAATAATTATTCAGGTGCACGAATAGAGTACTCCGTTGGTCACTGTGAACTCTACATGCTCCGTAATTAGAGTTCCGTACCCAAAGGGTAAAATCGGTCGTCCGTCCGTCTGTCACCAAGCTGTATGATGGCTGTTTAAGATAGAACTATTCGATCTTATGTATTTTATATTTAATTAATAAAATACATATTTTGTTCTTCGTGAACTGTAAAATCTGACTTTTTTTTATAAATCGTGTTTTGTTTTTCACACATAATGTTAGTGGCCTGTTCTTGAAGGAGGCCGTATACAAGGCCCTCATGAACCGTGATAGTTAGAAAGTTGAAATTTTCATAGATGATGTATTTCTGTTGCCGCTGTAACAACAAATACTAATAAACAGAATAAAGTAAATATTTAAGGGGGCTCCCATACAACCAACGTGATTTTTTTTGCTTGTCATATAGATAATGGTACGGAACACTTCGTGCGAGTTCGACTCGCAATTGGCTGGTTTTTATTTGTATTATGTCAGCTGGATAAGCACAGACAAGTGTGGTCTATCTCCAGACCTGAACTGCCGAATTACTCTGACTGAATTTGAACAACATGTTTTTTGGAATAAAGTTGAAAATTAAATGGACTTTAGGTAGTAGTAGAATATAGTAGCCTTGGCTTAACATGATAATTACTCACGATTGCTTGAGATATATTACGTCTTTCATTACAGAATCATGCGTAGTAAAAATTTGATTTGATATTCAGTGCCAATTCGAATATTACAGGCTTGGTTTGGTTACTTATGTGTAAAATAAATGTTAGTATTTATTATTAGGAAAAAAAGAGATCAGAAAACATTTAAAAAATTAATCCCGTATCAAAACCGTTATTTTTTTCGAAAAATATCTGAGCTTTTTTTTCTTTGTCAATGTTATAATGATTATTATGAACACAATGATATATATAATTGTGTTCATAATAATCATTGATACGTCAGAAATTTTAGTGAAAACGTAAAAATTACTAACTTCCAACATTGTTAAGTTTTCACGAATGTAGTGAACCGAAAAAATCTTAAAAAATGCTTAAATATTAATGTGATTACAAAGAACCACTATCACCATTCTTAGCCATTAGGTGCAACTATAATCGTTTGAAAAAGTTCCACAGACTGTTTCTGTTACCATGCTTGACTAGACTAGTCTTGTCAGTATACAATGTAATATATGCATCTATGGTACCTATCACACCAAACTACATACTTTTCATCTCCAGAACACTTTTATATCGTCATAAAGATATCGAATGGTCTCAAGATTAAAACGACAGAGTGCGTCAATACAAAACAGTGCTTGTGAACTTTAAGTTCTATATAATGTTATGTTACACCATATTGTAAAAGCCTTTGTGCCTTGAAATAAAGGCCATTTTGCAGCAACGAATTTAACTTTAACTAAGGGACTTGCAACTCACTGCTCGTATCTTGTATTGATATTTGCAGTTTAATCTTTAGATTGAGTCATGTCTGAATCACACGTGTGTTATTGATCCTTTTTAGCAGAGTATCATATCATATTAAAGGAATAAAAAAACACTCCTTTATACAATAATAACACACGCCCTGAATACTACCAATGCTAACATAGTCATATGAATACTACGGTGTTATAAAAAAATCGAAATTGTTACATTTTTCCCCGATACAAATTGTCCGGTCAATCAAACAAAATATACGGAAAATTTGGAAAATTAATTTTACAAATTTGAATTTTTGATACATTGAATATTTACAATATAAAATAGTTGTAGGTAATTCAGTTTGCAATATTAACTTGAACGGTATGATATATTTCAGATTAATTTACTTAAGACAGTGTAAACGTCTCGTACAATAAAATACGGTCAAAAGTGAATGGTTCAATTAATCTATCTTTCCCCTATGTATGATGATATCTTTTACTGTAATTCTGTATTGCAGAATGCCCGTTCATAGCCAACAGCGTAAACAGCTGTGTGAATTTCATATAATCTCCATAATCTTATCAGCTTGTGAAACAGCACTTGTAACTCTCTGTACATGAGTATGGCCTTTCACTCGTTACCTATCAAAGTAAGCCTGCGTGTTTCGGACAAAATCTATTGTCTATTGCCTACAAGAATAAAGTCAGAAAATTTTAAAAACTTCATTGTCCTGATTTGGGAATCGAACCCGCAATCCAGGCAGATAGCGGCCTATTCGTCGTCGATCTACAATAATGCGTAACCAACAGTGGTAAATACCACGGAACTACAAAAAATATCAAATTTGAAATTTCCCGGGTCAAATTTTTCACAAAGTCGCGATAAAATATTCTAATTATAAATTTCAAAATTACATACATAAATCACGCCTATATCCCCAAAGGGGTAGGCAGAGGTGAACTAGCACAAAATCAAAATCTCAAAATTATTCTTTCTTCTTTGTAGTTCCGCGGTATTGACCACTGTTGGTTATGCTGTACTGTGGCCATACCATGAAGTATTAGAGCGATCCAAACGCGAGTTACAAAACGGGACGCCGCTCTACTCGGCTTATAGCGTTGTCCCACTTTAACAATGGGAATTGAGTCGCGTTTAGAGTTGGTGGTAAGGCCCCTGCAGTATCAACGACAGCGCTATACCACACGGCTGAGTTGTATAGGCGACTGCCCCTTTTTCTGGCTTTATTTTCTTTGTAACGTTTTTTCAAACAATTATATTATAATATTTGAATGAAACCTATAGTATATACTAGTCAGCGAAAGAGATATTTAAACCTATTTGAAAAAGAACGATATACCCCGTCCAATAATCGAAAAACCGTGATATTTAAACACTTGGTATAAATACGATAAAAGGTGGAAAAGATTTGCACTAAACTTTAAAAAGGCACGTCTTTTTTAATTGGGCGTTATTTTTTTTTGGTGTTGATAGAATTGACTGTAACCCTCGGATCTTTATGGCTCTTTATATATATTACTGTAACATTATAAGATGGGTAACAATGTCTTTACCCTTATACAGAGTTCCTACTGATAGCAGACTCCTTCCTGATAGTCGCGTTAAATCAACATCCTGCCACTACACATTATTCATCAAGCGTAGACAGACATTAGTAAATATTATAATAGGTGATGTCATCTTTATTGTACAGTTCGATCTGCGATTGAAGTAGGTCGTTGTTCGATAACTATTGTAAATATAAATATATTATAATATAATAAATTCAAAGAAAATTGTGGTTAGGAAAAGTTCGAAAAATAATCGTGTTTATAAAGAAAAAGGCAGATGCCTGTACCACTCGGCCAAAACTATAATTTTTCGAACTTTTCTAACCACCACTTTCTTTAAAAGTACATTTTTTCAAATATTTAAATATATGTAATGTTCCAATTAAAATCCTCTGAAACGTGCCGTATAAAATAAGTTCTCAAGTTTAAAAAAAATACAAATATTAAAACATTATGTTTAAAGATTCATTGATGAATTATTTGTTATTTGCAACCTGGTTTTGACTGTAACACTGAATACTAATGCTAACATTGTCATAATTTGTTATTAAAAATCATAGTTGACCCACGACCGTGGTCACGGGGAAGGGGGGGGGGGGGTTGTTGACCACGGTCGCTGTAAAGTGATCGAAACGTCGGGTTAAATAATGAATATGCCAAATACCTCATTATATACGAGTCTTATCCGTAAAAGTTGTTTTATTTCAAATGTGTAGTGCTCGTGCAAATATAAGAAAACATATCATAATTGTTAATTGTTTTTCATCCCCCGTACAAATTCTTCGGTCAGTAAAGCAAAATGTATGAAAAATTCGAAAATAAATTTTTCTATTTTTGATATCACTATAGTTTTAATATGTCTAAGTTAGCATGGGTAGTATTCAGGATGTGCTTTATTTCTGTTACATCTTGTAAGTATATCGGTATAATGTTGTAATTATATGACAAACCACCCACTTGCCTATTACACCAGTTTTCGATATCATATTTTTAGATAAACAACTTAATGATAAGAGAAGGTACCCTTTATCTAAATAGATCACAGATAAAACGTTCACTTCGACAGTTCGGAGGTAGCCGAATCGAATCGATCGGATCGATACAATCTCGCGGGAAGATCGCTTCGCGAAACGAAATTAGTGTCAATGACCCAATTCGCGAAAGATGCAACTCACCTGCTCAGTCCGAAACTCGATTTATCTCCACTTCCACGGTGCACGAGACGAAATGCATCACACGCTTAATTCACAAAAAAAACTTTCGACTCTTCTTATCAAATTTTGTATAAAACTGAGACTTATTTGTTGAAAATTTTTATTTAAAACACTTATTTTTTATTACAAGGCACTGTACACGGGGTTTTTATTAGCTGGCGAACACTTTTTAATTAAGAAAAAAAGAACGCGCCTCCGTATTCAAACTTTTTGGTTCGGACGCGGTTTGGATATGGCGCCGCGACATGAGTGCGACGCGAGCGTTGGCGGCGAACTGCCGGGACCGGTCCAGTAAGAGCTCGCATTATGTACACACAAGTCACAACAGCTCGGCAAGCTACCACACACATAGCCTATAATCCCCGAAGGGGTAGGCAGAGGTGAATTAAACACCCACTTTTCGCCAATTAAGTTAGGTCCCACCCATGTAATAGTTTGCCATCTATCGGGCACATAAATCGCAGTATATTGCTAGGTGGTATATGAGTAATGATTTATGCTGCTAACCATTACTCATCAATTTCTTTACCCAAGCTACCACATCCTGTCAAAATTTCTCATTCGACTTTGTGCTTTAGGCGGCCCGTACTTCCAATCTACTTCGTACACAATCAATCTGAATCGTGATCATTGATTTTGATCGCGGATCGCGATCGAGATTGACTGTGTACGGGCCGTCTTATTTTGAGACGGTTAAGTTTGCCAATCGGTTAGAAATATTAGACAGTATTGTCTAGTCTGACGTGCTGTCGCTTGTACATCATGCCGTATTCTCAGTTTTCCATTTACATGCACACAATGGTAGGTTCGAACAAGACGTTAGCAGCTCGTCAAAGATTAAATGAATACTGTGGATATGTGCTAGCTTTCTTTAGTCAACTGATCCCGCGGGATGAGTTGAGTAAACAATAAATTTTATTATTTTAGCTTAGTCAGCTGGTTTCACATTTCCAAAAGGTTTATAATGTTTGGAATTTCACTTTGACCACAAGCAACGATATAGACCTTTCCGGTGTGATGGATGATATGAATCAAAAAGGAGTGGATGGCTTAATGCCGTCTGACCGATATAAATGGAAGAGGAAACACACTACGCCGACCCCAGATGAAGTGGGAACAGGGCAGGAAGAAAAAGAAGAGCACAAGCAAGATGGATAAGAAATTTTGCTATAGAATTTGCACTGAATACCAAAATTTGCTTTTCAGCTGACACAAAGTTTGACAAGGCCGATCTTGCCGGTTAAATTCTGGATTCCGAACACACATGCGGTATACTTGCGTAGTTAAGTTACTCGTCCTAAATGAACTGCTGTAAAATTCAATACTGCAATTTTCATGTGCAACAGTTTTTAAAGATTTGTAGCTAGAATATTTATGCCGTTCATCTAAAGGTTGTTTTGTTTTATATTTTTATAAAATACTGATTGGAGATAAAACATTATAAGGAGATAAAAATTTTTGATCACTCTTCCGACCAGTCTTAGCCAGCATTGCTTAGTTTACGCAATCGCGGGCCTAACAAGCAAAGCCACTGCGCTATCGATCTCCTCAACAACAACTAACCAATAGTACCGATAAATAAACAATATCTGAGTTGCACGCCGTAGTCAATTGCCTCAATTGTCGACAGTGTCTGTCTACAATCTACATTATGTTGCTGCTACAACGATCTTCAATTAATGTTAATTAATTCGTACCGCCGTGACGGAAGCCGGCATATTTCTAATTCATCTTGCACACATACATCATCACCAGCCCTTTAATGTCCCCACTGCTGGGGCACGAACCTTACCTATGGATGGAAGAATATAGAGCGGGCCATAAACCACCACGCTAGGCCCAGTGCTGGTTTGTGGGTATAAACGACTAAAGATGCAGCCGGGACCAACGGTCAACAACTTGCCTTCCGAAGCACGGAGGAACTCGAGATAGTAAATTTTGGGTCACCCGCCCAATGACCGGCCTTAGCGAACATTGCTTTGTTTACGCAGTCGCTGGCCAAGCGTGCTATGCCACTGCGCTAGCGAGCACCTCACACATACAGTGAAACATAAATAACACCTTTCTCCCCTCAGGGGTAGGCAGAGGTGTTCTAACACCCGCGTTTCGTCAGTTTATCCCAGGTCCTCTTTATGCGTTCTCTTATACATTATTCTGGTAGGCCGTAAGGCACTCGACGAAAGAAATATTTTATTAATGAGGCCTTGAAACAAACACAATCAAATAATGCTAATCGCGATACCATTATCAACAGACATTTTTACCGATAAAATTATTATTAGTAGGTAAGTTAAAAATGCCGAGGCACCTGTATCATAAGTGCCTATTTATTTTATTAAAATTGTAAAATAATTAATTGATTACCTAATCCAATCAAAATGCACAATAAAACGGTCATCATTTATGTAAGTAAAGTATCAATAATTTTGTGTCACACCTGACCATAAAGTGGACTTTTCCGCCCGGCTCGCGTGCGCTCTTTTGTGTCATAAACCCAGGCAGATTCCACCATACCACAGGAGAGATAGACGGATTGCGTGATGGGTGTGTGGATGAGGAGATGACGAATAGAGAAAGATGAATAAAAATAATGACGTCTTAAATCAGTCACGTTAACTATTACAATTGTTGTTATTAAGGACAGACAATGCTACCGACAGGTGACGTTGATTAGATTAAATAATTAATTAATTAGATTTCAATCAATTCGTACCGTCACGAATTGGATTTTGTATTTTAATACGAATGGTACTAATATTTTAAGATCATCATTAAAAATGTCGTTAGTACTTAGATCGAAACGATGACGTCTGACCGATATGAATGAAAGAAAAGATAATTCTTAATTTGACAAGGTTTTGAAACGCCTTTTGACTTTGCCACACTTTGCCACTCGATTCCAATGTTCAACGTTTTAATTTGACGATTCATGAGTGTATGTCATTAAACCATGAATGAATAAAAATATTTTTTTGATATAAATGCACCGATCCTAGGTAAACTGGGAGCAGGGCAAGAAGATTGAAGTTTTCATAAATTATTATAATGAAATTTTTCTGCATTTTAATCCGACTCTAAGATAATATATTTGTGGTCATCCAAATGATCGACCTTTGCGGAAGGTGCTTTGTATACTATCCTTAAACTAACCAACCCTTCTTTATTGTACACTTAGGGCCGATTTCACCGCAGAATTAAACGCGATCAGTTGAAGTTGAACTCGGCTTATGCTCTAAACTGAGTTCCGATACATAGTTTGCATTAATCAAAACCAAGTTTTATTAAACTCAGTTTCTATTATAGACGGTAAAATCGGCCCTAAGTAAGCAAATTAACATTTGATTTGATTATTTTTCAGTATTACTAAGTAATACTCCTTTAAAAAGGTACATAAGTAACTTGAATTTCCTATTCGATTTTAATTTTAACATTATATAAATGTTAGAAAAATTAGTACAAAGATTTTGGGGTTAGAATTGTTGAATTTCCTATTCAATAATAATGACTCACCCTGGATTGTTTGACAAGGTGGCATCTCCACCATTATCAGCGTGCACTTCAGCATTTTCGATGATCATTACTCCACCAGGTCCCGAATTGTCCACCGTTATCACATTGTCCGTCATTATTCTTTCGCGGTAACTGGCACAACACTATGTCAAAGAAAAAAAAACTCGTTATTCTTCTGACTTTAAGAAAATAAAATATCTGTTAAACAAATTTTCCAAAAAGCCAGGAAAAATAACGGTGTTCTTTTTTTCGTCGTTTATTTTTTAATATTAACACTGGCGCAATGTTTTAACACTACTATGCAAGTTACTTAACGCTCATTCAATACAAAACAGACGCAACTCAGAAAATGCTTAGAAGCATTGTATGCTCTAAATTTAGGATAGTAAGACTCACTGTAGCATGATTGCAATTTTGAGTTGTATCTCTTTTGTATTAAATAATTGTAATATTTTAATTAATTACGTGCAATGACAGTTATATCTCTGAAGGAGTCAGCTCCAAATGGACGAATGTATGCTAGTCTTATCAGGCCTTAGTGAAATCTACTTATCATATCAATAATTATTTGATTGGACACTTGTAAATTGGAATGTTCGGTGCCTTAATTTTCCTTTAAATACTGAAAGCAAAAGCCGATAATAACCCTTTTTTATTATATTGATGTACTTACGGTGTATTATTGCCGTGTGGTTCAAACACTATTTATGCCGTGGATGTAGCCTAACGTACTACTTATGCCATTGGCAAGGCGGATATTTGTATTTCTATGAACTTCCTACCCTGTTCCCAGTTCCCAGGCTATCTGGGTGGAGCAGTATAATTATCTTCCATTCATATCGCTCAGATGACATCGAGATATCCTCTACTTTTTAATTCATATCATCAATGACATTGGAAAGGTGCTATTGGTGAATATTAAGGACACTTGGTAGGAATAACTGAAAACTGAATAGGTTGTATTAAAACGATGGCCACGAACATTTAATACAGAAAACCCCCATATTCTGCTTCCAAAATGTGGTAAGTGTATTGTAGTAGCTATATTGCCGAGTGTTTCTAAATGATAGGTAGGACCTACGTTGACCTAACAAGAAACTGAAGACACTAACGCCATCTACTAACAACATATAGTACTGTTTGCTCTGCTACTGGCATTTACAATGAGGAGGTAGCTTCACTTGTTTCTGTTTAGTGCTGTTAGATAGCAGCACTCTAGTCTCCTAGGACAGAAAAATAATTAACTGCCGCACTCAGAGACGTCAATTAACTTTAATGAGTACTTAATGAAAAAAAACTCATTTAAATCTAGACCTTAGATAGATCCTGGAAAAATAGCGACTAGTTTTGAATTGTCATTTTTTGACATTAAGTACTCAATAAAGTTAATTGACGTCTCTGAGTGCGGCAGTTAGATTGTACCAGGCCCGCCTCACATCGGGAGTGTTGTAAAAGCGACGAAAGGTGACTTCTCGGTGTTTAATAAGTACCTTGAGACACCAAAATGGTGAAGAGCAAACTATTGACAACAGCATACCTAAAGAGGGTTGGTGTCAGGCAGGCTGCCGTCTGTAATCCTTATCCTAAATAGAGTTGGTGTCAACTGTCAGGCAGGCTGTCGTCTGTAATCCTTAAGCAGCTTAGGATGGAATGTTTTCATCTCAATCGCCCTTTCCGTTCGGTCTCTCGACATACCGCTTTCCTTCACTTCTATACAGTCATTCATAACTATAGAAGTGTGAAAGATGATATTGGATGAAAAGGAAGTGGAGGGCTCGATGACGTCATGCCGGTATTGATGTAACAAGACAATTTAAAAGTTTAAGCTCAAGAGTGGAACATTCCGGAAAAACGTCAGGAATGTCTATATTGCAATTGCTTTTTATAACTGTCGGTCATATTTTACAACCTTGTCTGTAGTTTTCTTATCTGTAACTGGAATTAAAGTTTGTAAAATTATAGGATGATTGATTTGACAGGTGTCATTCTCATACACATTTCTGTCTATCCTTTTCGCCTATATAGCATTTTGATATTTGTTGCCTGCTGTAACAGCGATCACGCAAAATTTTACGAACTATAGTGAGGGTATTATTGTTCTGTCGCTGCAATATTTCCAAGTGGTACTTGCTTCACGGAATATAGGAAATTTTTAACCGACAACACCGTATGTTCATTATTCTATTCTCTGTTCATTATCTGTACTTCAGCGATCGTTACTTGAAGGTGGAACTCATAATGCCTACATTATTATTATCGTAGATACGTAATTATATCACTTGTCTGTGATTTTTATCAAGCTATTGAGTATGGCTACGTCTGTAGTCGTCGGCCTGCCAGAACTATAAGTAGGTTATAATTTTACCTATTGATTAATAATATTTTTATTCCTTTTGGGTTGTTTTTTTTTGGGAAGTATAGGTAAGTAAGGGTATGGTACTTCTTCCCGCTTCGATTCGTAGCACGCCACGCCTCCACGTTCTGTATCTGTATGGTAGAGACACTTCCTTGGGAGATAATTTTCCTAGAGAAACCCTTTCAGCCTCCGTAGCATGGGACGTGGACAAAATCTCCCCGGGGAAGAGAAAATATTTTCCTCTCGCTCTAACTCACACTAAATCCCGAGACAAAACACTGTCAAGTGGTAGAGAGAGATTTTGTCTACGTCCCATAGCTACAGGGAGTGCTTGAGTGCAAGGCTCATGGAACCCTCAAGGTTTTCATACATACATACAGTCTTACATAAATCACGCCTATATCCCCGAAGGGGTACGCAGAGGTAAATTATACACCCAGAGTAAGGTCCCATGCAATAGGTGGCGAGCCTATTGCCATCTACATTGCTAGGTGGAATAAGAGGAATGCTAGAGAGTCGCCTTGTACGATACCCACGGGAGAGACGAAGGGTTCAAGGATTTCGCCTTCTAAAAACCCCCCGTATATGCTGTAAAGACTGCTGGGTCAACAGCTATGTCTTTCAAAAAACAAAGGTTCTGTCACTTAAGCAACAATTTAATTATAAAAAGTAATTAATGTATTTGAGGACAAAAAAAAACACGTTAAAATTTATGCAAAATTTTAATTCAATTTTATTAACGCTACAAAAATGCTTCTTAAATAATAACTATCTTAAAATAATCTATTCAGCAATAGGTAATCGATGGTTCCTACGTAAAATGTCGTATGCGTTGTATTATAGATAAGTATTTTTTTATGTAGGCAGTGGTTATTGGCAGATTAACCTCTTTACGCATTACAACAAGAACCTACGTAAAGGAGTTACATATTATAAACGTGTATACACTTTGTCTCCATAATAAATGGGTCCTTTGTAAACTGTAATCATTTATCTGCATCCTGCGTCTGCATTCTTCTACGTCGCATTCATGAAAAACGCATCTATACTCCAGGCATTATGAAAAAAATTTTTTTAGGAAAAACATTTTGAATTCACAGTAATCTATAAAGCTTAATTCATATTTGCGCTATGATAGAATTTGTCCAGCAACATACATCACTTACCTAACTTTTTTTACACAGGAGCCATCGCTAATGCTCTTGTCTGGTTAAAATTATTTTTTATATAAAGGTTCTTAAATTCTATGTCGATATTTGACATCGTCACAAAGAAGCACATTAGTCAATATGATTATGTTTTTATTTTATTATACTATACTTAATAAGTCAAATATAGAGGGCAAGATGGTTGCTATGTAGTTTACTAAAATAGCACCAAACGCGGTAAAATAATGCTAAATCGACACCACAGAGGATTAAGTTTAAGACATTTATAGATCCAGTGAAACTAGCTATTTATGGACTCGTATCATATTAGCCTCGAAACAATATATTGTAGTCTTAATATTATATTCTCGCCGGATGAGTCTTAAACTTTACATTTTTACAACACATTAAAAGCTTCCGGTTTGACACGACGAAAAGACACAAAAGAACACAATCTATTATATAAATAATAATAAAATACAACTTATAACTTCCGGATCTAATAACCCTTTGACCGCCAGAGTTAAATTAATCCGACAACTATTTTCGTGTCAATTGTGCTAGAGTCGTATATTTCCGACAAAGAACACGTAGACACGAAAATATTTGTCGGAAAAATCCGACTTGGGGGCGATAAAGGGTTAATAAAATTACTTCTAGAACACCCTGAGTCATGAACTGGCAGACTTGGTTGTCTCATCTGTGGGTTTAGACGTGACTCTCTCGTCTTCTCTCTCGAAGAGGTAGCTGGTGCTCGGCGTGGTGGTGCTACTAGCGCTGGCCGGTTGAGCATAGGCTTGCCCGTAAGCACTCGGTTGCCGGTTGCTTTGTCCGTAAAGACTTGGCTGTCTGTCTTGGCCATAACCGCCTTGTTGTCTGGTATCTTGTCCGTAAGCACTTTGTTGTCTGTTATCTTGGCCGTAAACGCCTTGCTGTCTATCTTGACCATAAGCTCCTTGTTGTCTGGTATCCTGACCGTAAACGCTTTGTTGTTGACCATAAGCGCTTTGTTGTCTGTTATCTTGTCCATAAACACTTTGATATCGGCTGTCTTGGCCGTTGGCACTCGGCTGACGTACCTGTCCATTGCGTGTCGGCTGGTACACATCATGGCTGTCTCCTTCTGGGATCCCGCTATGAAAGATGTAAAGTAGAATTGAAGCAAATATCGTAAATACACATTAAAAATTTCGTTAAAACAAAAATAAAGCATTTGGTTACGTAAAATATTTTGCCAACAATGCATTTAATTATGATATGGTGTAAAAAATAAAAATACTCAAGCTAAAATGAATAAATAACATTAGTATCTCTATGTTTTGTGTTCTTAGATAAAAAATAATGTTGGCTAAAATACTTCCCTGAGGAATCCCTAATATAAATGGTCATTTCGGAACTGATGACATTATTATTTTTTCACATTAAGTACGCTCGTCTAAATAGTTTGCAAAGAGTTGTAGCTGGGTGCCTGGTATACAGCACCCAGCTATAACTCTTCTAAAACTCAGCAGCAGTTTAAGGACGGAGACTAAGTCAAAAGCTTTAGCCAGGTCAAGGAATATTTCCAGTGTCCGATTACCTCTGTCAAGCTTCCTAACTAAAAAGCCGGTAAGTTGGCGGCATCATTAGCTTGTTTACAAAACCCATCTGAGTTTTTGAAAATATATCATATAGTTTTATAAATATTTGAATACACCTATTGTGAATTTTTTATTGCCAGTAGTATGAACTACAAGGCCTTTTTTGGGACCTAAGGAATTTTTTTTTTCAATTCTTCACTGGTACTTCTATTTTGAGCCTACTAAGTAGTGGTGGGCTAAGCTGATCGCTTTAATTATTGTGGTGGAAATTGCTCCTTAATGCGATTTAGATCTCACCTCTGATCTCTGTAAGGCCGCCTCTCGCCTACATTCCGCCACCCGCTAGCGGTTCCGTATCCGGCAGCCGAATTGTAGCCGGTGTTGTCATAGCCTAGGCCACGATAGTCGCTAGGGTACCCGCCCGCGTAGCCAGTGGTCTGCGAACCGGTTCCATAGTACGAAGGTCTGAAAAGATTGGCATTTTGAATTAAAAACATTAAAATTGACCAATTGACAAAAGTTATTTTCAGGGGTCGGTACAGCATGCTTCCTCTATTATTCATATCAGTCAGACGTCATCAAGTCATCCACTCCTTTTTGATTCATGTCATCAATTACACCGAAAAAGCTGCTAGTGATCACACACGCACGCACGCACGCACGCAAGCACGCACGCACACACAAACGCACGCACGCATGCACGCACGCACGCACGCACGCACGCACGCACGCACGCACACACGCACGCACGCACGCACACATGCACGCACATACACACACACACACACACATATTATATATATAATTGAATGAAAATGCGGTTCGTTAGATCTATCAATCAAATTATTTGAAAATTCCTAACTTTTATGCGCTTTTTTATTTCAACATTTTATAAAAGTTAAAAGAAAAATTAGATTAGAGATTACAGAAAGAAAAATTAGTACAAAGATTTTGGTGGTTAGAAAAAGTTCGAAAAATGTATGGTCTTGATGCGGAAATCGAACCCGCGTCGACTGCAATCCGGGCAGGTGCCTAACCGCTCAGCCATCCAAGACAAAAAAAATCTTAATTTTTGTGTATTTTGAGGGGTACCATTTCCCCTGACGCTGCACCGCCTATCCTATACAGCTTACCTAGCATACTCAGGTCTGGTCCAGCCAGTGGCTGGTGCCGCCTCTGGGCGTCCCGAAGCGAAGTAATATCCCCTGCCGCCCGCGTCCCACCCGGCTTGCCCGCGGTACGTCTCGTCCCATGGCCTGAAACTGATCCCCGTGAACAGTTACCATGTCTCCCCATTATTTCATTATCATCTTCACTTCATTGTATAATTTTTAAGCCATCTGGTGACGGCAGAGCAGAATACAATAAAATTTCCCCACCCCATCTCTCTTGTGGGTGTCGTACAAGGCAACTAAGGGTAAAGACATTTCTCTCATACCACCCAGCAATATACTGCGATTTATGCGCCCGATGTATGGAAATATGCTCGCCACCTATTACATGGGACCTAACTTAATTGGCGAAAAGTGGGTGTTAATTCACCTCTGGCTACCACTTAGGGGATATAGGCGTGATTTATGTAGGTAATATGTATAATTTTTATACAGCACAATTTTACATCGACTAGAACGGTATGTGGAGACAATCTCCTCCGGGAGTAGAAAATTTATTTTCTCTCGTTCACACTCCCACGCAACACTGTCAAATGATGAAGATTCTGTCCACGTCCCGTGCTAGGCCTACCTAGGAAACTTTATGTCAAGGCCCGTGTGACAACGTTACCATAATAAAGTGAACGCTTTAATCGCTGTAGATGTTATCGCGCTACAGATATTATTAGCATTTACAGATTTTAAATGCTAATAAAAATAAAAATCCTTTTTTTAAATGCTATCAAATAAAAATTTTGAAAAATTACTATACATTGTTCATGAATCAAATAATAATTACTACATTTTTAATATCATACTACAATCAAACACAGATAGATATACATGGGCTAAAGACGGAGAATATCCTAGCCAAGTGGCCAATATATTCGAACGCATAGTATACTAATGTATGAAACTGACATATTACAGAGAAAACAACTTTGCGATCGTCGTGTCAAATGTAAGAGAAGCTCTGTCAAAAATTGACATTTGTTTTATATTCGTTCGAATAGATTGGCCAATTGGCTAGGCTCCTACGTCATTCAGTATTAAGCAGTCAACAAACTGATGGATGGTGATTGTTGATAAAACACTGAGAAGTGAAATACGAAAGTTAAGTGAAATATAATTTTATAGCTAACTGTCCATAAGTGGTTTTGATACTTCCACTACGTTAGAAGAAAACAATTATCCAACAAAATCTAGCTTACCACTGTCTTAATATTAACTGATTGCCATTAAAACATCTCATGAATAAAAATAATGTTATTAGGTCAGTTCGAGTGCTTCGAACTTTCAAAATTCGAACACCCAGGAAACGGTTGGTCAACGACCGGCGTCCGGTGGGGTCCTCAACCCGCAGGCAGCGAACGTGAAACAAAATGGCGTCGCAAAAAACCGCCGCAAATTGAATTTCAACAATTCAAATTCTAGCGGTAGTTGCGTCCGTAACTCATGTTGTACAAACGTGTCAAGATTGTAACGCAAATTGGATAATTGTATGAAATACTGGCGTTGCAGGCGTCTGTTTATTTCTCTGGGCCCATTGTAATTTAATGCTAGTTGAACACCATTGTTGTTACGTCATTATCATCCGTCGTACCTAAACAAACTCCTTACGCTTCAATCTGTCCGTTTTAAATAGGTTTTTACTCTATCCTATCCAACGATGAAATTAAATATATATTTATTTACATACCTACTGCATTTTTTGTTTGTAACTATGTTGAGGTTGATTAGTGTCGTATAAGTCCTGATAGAGGTATTTTTATTACTAACATTGACTACAAATAAACCGATTTGGTATTCTTTTGGTTTAAATTGTAGGTAGCTACGGCAAATTAATTGTTGTATTTATATTCCTAAACAACTATCTTTAAAGGACGGCGGTATTCAAAACAAACTGATATTTTAGTGCTCTTCGACATTTTAGGGTCGATTCTGACAATGGTTCTCTAAACCTAAGATTAATTTGACAACAGTGTTTCTCTTTCATTCTCAATACAGAATGAATAGGACAGACTAATCTTAAATTTAGTTTTAAGTTTAGAGAATCATGTCAGAATTGACCTTACTACAGGGGAAGTGAGTCTTCCATCAATAACAATTTGTGCTATGCAGCCAAAAAGTATTCAATTTTCTATGGAACATCTATTTTTTTTAAGATTTCGATGTTGGCCCCACAGTTAAAGTATTGGGTCTTTCATAAGTTCAAAAACTAGTAAAATTACACGATGTATAGATGAAAGAAGGAAGACCGCTGAAGGGATGCATGGAATGCGTAAAAAACAAAACTAGTAAAATTTCGTGTCGGTAGTAAAGTAGAATCGCCACAGAAGAGATGAGAACTTTTTACTACCACAATTTTCTGTGTACTTTTTTTTCTAACATTTATATATAATGTTAAAATTAAAATCTAAACAATAATTACAGAGGAGATGGTTGGAAATAGTTGGAATTGTATGAGATATGATATGAATGTAAATTCTGCGAATGAAGAGATGACATGTGTCCAGAATAAATTGGGGAATAAAATCAGGATTGAAACTGTGACTCATGAGGGATTGCATAAATATATAAAAAAACAAGAGAAAAATAAACATTTCTGTTTTCATTCTGCCTTTCTCAACGTGGTAAAGAATACGCAAACGATTTGAATGTGCGCAATGATGGCGGCAAGTAACTTCTGTGAATCATGCAATCCACAGTCACAGTAATATCAACAATTGGAAATTCAAACACGTTTATTATTAGTCACACAATCGGCTTCACAGCTCATCTCAATTCATCACAATTTTCGGTGAAAGCGTATCTATTGATACACTAGCATGCTCCCGATGTCACTTCCCGTATGGATGGTATGATGGACTTGCCTGAAGGCCCTAATTTGCTGATCGCACATTGCTATTGTAACTCAACTGTAACTCGGAGTTGCTGACCCAAAACCGGGTAATTGGCACCGATCATAGTATTTTTATGAGCAGCTACTGCATTTAAACCGGTATTTTTCAATCTGTCCATTATATCTATATTGCCGATAATAATACTGCGCCTACACAATGGGTTTCTGCTGGGTTAATAAATTGTAAAGTACTATCAACCTCGGACGACTAGATAGCTAACACCATAAGCAAGATCGTTTGTTCTACGAATTTTGATAAGTTGTTAGAAATTACTTTCATAAAAAATATTAGAAAAATATAAATAACTGCTAAATTTACAACAAATCAAGTCACTCATTTAATTTTAAAACTTAGGGAATTTAAGTTCGACTAGACCCAGACCATCGATTTAATTAGATCCCAATGACTTCAACAGTTACAAAGCAACGAATTTATTTAATAAATAAATAAAAGGAATAAAATAATATAATATAATAATAATAATATAATAATAAAAGTCTCATGAAAATCTCTAAAAATAACGCTATTATTTTCTGCTACGCAGTCACAATACAGCCATTTAATGTAAACTGATAAACACATTTTATTGTTTTCATTCAAGGTGTATTAAACACATTTACAACAGTACAATTTTCATTTAAAGCTATTTCATTGATCTCCAGTGTATTTCAAAATTTCATGTGTTAATGCAACTAACCTGTCATGGGGCCCCCTTCCTACGCCAGGTCCGTAACCACCATATCCATCGTCGTAGACTCTATCATATCTGTCATCATATACGGGTCTTCTGTAACCGCCATATGGATCATATCTTCCAGCATATCCATCATCATATCTGTCGTACAAAGGCCTCCTTTCCCTGTACGGATCATCACGGTAAGGCCTGTCGTATCTATCTCTGTCATAGCGGTCTCTGTCGTACCTATCTCTACCGTACTTATCTCCTAGAAATCTGTCATAGTAATCAGGTCTGTATTTATCTCTGTCATCGTACCTGCTTCTATCTCTATCTCTATCCCTGTCCCTCCTGCCGCCAGAAGGCCTTTTGTCTTTGTCATCAAATTGATCTTTATTCTTATCGTTTTCTGGTTCAGTTCCGTTCTTTTTGTCGTTATTTCTGTCTGTGCCGTACCTGCGGTCGTCGTCATCGTTGTCGCCTTTGTTTCTGTCATAGCGATTGCTATTTCCATAGGTGGGTCTGTGGTTTCCTCTTCTGTCTTCGTCGAATCTGTCTCTGCGCCTATCGTAGTCCCTGTCGTCCCTATCGTCTCTATCATCTCGGTCATCGCAGCGGCCACACCTGGAAGGCCTCTCATATTCTAGTCTGTCATAGGGCCGGCCGGTGCCGTAGCGCGGGTCATAGTAGCTACGGCTTGTTCTACTAAGTTTATTCTCATCCTTAGGGGTAAGTACGGTGGATAGAACTGAGTCCGCTTCTGAAGTTTCGATGATACAAAACCCGATCCATGTCGCGAGGACCTGTAAGGAGAAATATTACGTTTTAATTAAATTAATGAACTGTTGTATTTTCATTAATGTTGTATACTGTACATCAACATTTTTAGGGAAAGCGTATCTATTGATACATCAGTGTGATTCTGATGTAACTTCCCATGTATTGAACTTCGCTGACCCAGATTTACTTGTACCAAATATCTCTACCATTGTTAATATATAAAACTGTGACCAATATTGGTAACAATTTGAATACAATATACAGGCAATCTCAAGTCAGGATACCAGTAACCTCTCATTAATTGTAAATACGTAATATTATCTATAATTATTATTATGTTAAAAAGTATTATTAGTGTGACGTAAACTACGATGTACTAATCGGACTTTTTAATACTTATTAATACATTAAAATAACAACTTAATGTAATGGAATGCAAATAACAACATAATAACAAAAAGTGGAAACTTAAAAAAATGTGATATGAATATGCATAATATTGATTACTGAAAATATTTATAAGAAAACTACCAATGTATGTTTGCTTTGTAAATAATATTAAAATAACAATAATTCACCTAACTACATTTCGATTTTATTTGAACACAATATAAATGTCAGAAAATCACATCGTTAAGATTAAGCTGTATGTTTAATAAAGCTAAGTGTCCTTCTGCATTAGCACGTGGAAGAGATACCTCATTAATTTGATAAAATCTCTACTTGGTCGTGCTTACAAAAAAAACAATTAATTTAAAGAAGGTTAGATATTAGTTAAGTTTTTAGAGTTGATGAGGCACTGGCTACTAAGAACAATGAGATCTGAATACTATGCAAGTACTTATTCCATTTTTATTTATAAAATAATAAAAAACCTATTGACATGGTTTTAATCCATTAAAGATGGCGGGCTAAAATGCAGTGTTTAGTGTCTTGAAGATTCATAAACGTATTTGACAATTTTTTTTCTATTTTGCGCTTGTCATTAGGGATAGCAGTGAGTGGGGGGGCAAGCGTCTAACTGAGGCGATTTCTGGACGTGTGCCCAATGCTAGAGCAGTAATACGACCATAGGGACGTCATGTAACATTTTCTTCAGACCTCAAACAATTTAGAAGTGGGACAAGAAGTGTATCTGAACTGAATGTATACCAAACAAATGAAAATTTCGTAAAGATTGAGGAGCAACTCATAATTACTTCCTCGCGAAAACAGGACGAATCCACGGGAAACAGCTAGTATAATCTTACTATGGTAGGTATATCCACCATAATAAGATTACAGGGCTGTCACACATTGAATTACGCAAAAACAAAATAGCTCCCTTCCTGCCTGTCGAGTGAAACATTATAATTAGTGCATGGCCTTCGCTTCGGGCAGATTTTGGCTTTGTATGATTTTGTTTCACCGTGACGTCACACCATTGTTTCATGGAGGCCGACCAATGTTAATGCGATTGGACTGTTTGAATCGGTCATTATCATTGAGGTTTTATATGGGATTTATTGTAATATGTGATACGAGGCATTGAAAAAAACCCGGGAAGTGCCTACTGTGAAGGTTGCAGAACTAAGCTTTTTTTATTGCTGCTCAACATCTATGAACTACGGACACCGATAATAATGTCTGCGTTCAGAAAACTGCACTGTTCTCTAATGCACCAGCGATACACATTTGAAATCCCATTTACTTTATCCTCTAAAGCATTGATTCCCAAAGTGGTCCAGGTGAACCCCCAGGGGTCTACGGGAGACTCGACGGGGGTCTACGGTGGCAAGACAAAAAAATGGTTATTTGTGGTAGGAGCAAATTTCCATGGTTAGATCTAATATTCACATTTTTGGTCGAGTTTTGGGAATATGGTGCAGCTGAGGGGGTCCAACGGAACCAGAAAAATTTTGAAAGTGGTCTATGAGAACATAAAGTTTGGGAACCTTTGCTCTAAAGGATAAAGACGGCTTTTGATTTGATATCGTAGAGCAGGAATAATCTTTCCGCAATGAGAGGTTGGAAAACATATTTCGCTGATTTAACTCACGTATATTGACACCATAATATTAGCGAGTCAAATCCATATCTTTTTTTTTTACATAGAAATCTCTTAAATTTCTCCAATTGAATATAAAACTTAACGGTTGAAACCATAGCGGGAAGTGGAATGTGGGAACAGTTTTTGGAACCTTTAAGTATTATGACTTGACTATGAATTGAAGGCTGGAAATATATTTATTTATTTTTAACGTTTTCACTCCCCTAAAGCTATAAAATTAGTAAATTGTGGTCTTTTTAGATTCAGTACATCCTCATCTTAAGTATCTTTCTTTTCATTTTAATTAATTCAGTTTAGTTAAATTTAAAAAATATGGTATCCTCTAGGAAGTTTTTATGTCAAAAATAAAGATATTTCGATGCTAACAAGTTTTATCGTAAGCAATATTTCGTAAAAATAAAAACGCACGAACTTAGTTTTATATTATATTTACTACATATCCATAAATATTAAAATTGGACTATGTTTACGGGGTGAAAAATGTTATCGCTATTTGTACTAAAATTTACAGCTTCACAATCCTCATAACGCCATCTATGCATGAATAATTCCTACAATATATGAGAGCCTGTTAGAGCAATGTCCTCATTAAAAATATTACACATAATATAAAACTAGGTCCGCACGGTTTTATTTTTTCTAAATATTGTTGTTTTTGGCACTGAACTTTGAACTGGCGAAAAGTGAGTGTTTCATTCACCTCTGCCCTACTCCTTCGTGGATATAGGTGTGGTGGCGTGATTTATGTATGTATGTTGTTGATTTTGACAAAAAAAAACAATCAACAACAAAAAAAGTCAACGGGTTCGATTCCTGGCTATAGGAATATTGTTATTCAAAAATCCAATGATGCAGTTTTAGTTTTCATCAAAATCGGGCCCAAGACTCATTTGAGTCCTTTTCGCTATTCACCATAATTTCAGTTTTGGATATCCACGCCCACTTCAAAAATTCCGTCATAAAAATGATTTTACGAACGGCTTGGTCGACTAATCAGGTCAGCCAAGGAGTCCCGGATTCAAATCCTGGTACTGGTCACCACTACCAGGATGTTTGAGTGATGACTACAAAATCATTTCACAAAATTTTTTTTAGAAATTTATTTATTTTCTTTGATGTACACAATCACTTGTTCTCAAGTTTTAGATTGCAAATCTTATATTAGGCACGATGAGTAATTTTGAAAAACTACACCATGTTTTTCTTACGTGACTACTTTACCCACAATAAATTATATTTTTGTAAAAACTTCTCTCTCTCTCTCTTATCCTAAATCATTATTATAAATTATTATATCCGTGATTCTTTGTTAGTGTCATCATCCCTATTACTTACGACTTATGTCAATTTCTTGATAACACAAACAGTAGAATAAGGACACCAGTATAAAAATATAATCTTAAATTACATCTAATCTAGGCAACATTATAATCATTTACCAAGCTTATGCCATTATAATTATGACATTTATGATACGACCATATTGTTTAAAAGCAAGTTTTTTTTTAATTTAAGCTCATAATCACATAATAATTGCAACAATAACAATGCTCGTAAGGTTGTGGGAATATTCTTCTAAATAAGACGTCACTTAGTTATGGATGTTCAGCGGGCCTAGCACGGGACGTGGACAAGTCTCTCCCCACCACTTGACAGTGGTTTGTCTCGGGATTCAGGAGGAGAGGGAGAGGATAAGATTTTCTTTCCCCCGAAGGAGATTTGTCCACGTCCCGTGCTACGGGCCTACGAGGGCTGCTTATTTAACTTGAATATAATGAATAAGGAATTCTCCTTCTTCCTGCTGCCCTGTTCCCAGTCTTTCTGGGGTCGGAGCAGTATGTTTCCTCTTCCATTCATAGGTATCGGTATGACGTCATCAAACCATCCAATACACGGGAAAGGTGCTAGTGATGAATAAATATATATAGAAAAGAGATCGATGAACGGAGAGAGTGATTGGGATGACAACATTTCAATCTATACTGCTCAAGGTTTTGGCTTTGGTTTTACAGCCGGCTGCCTGCGTGACACCAACCCTCTTGGGAATGCTGTTGTTGGTGGTTTGCCCTCCACCATTCGGGTGCCCCAAGGTGCTTATTGGTCTACACCGGGGAATCTCCTTTCGACTTCTACGACACCCCTGGCATGAGTCGGGGCTGGCACATTCTACATTATTTTTTCGCTCCCAGGCCAGCATGGAAGGCTCATTATTTACTCTATTTATTTAAACTTATGAATAAGTAATTGTTATACATAATTATTTTCTGTTGTTGAAGCTGTTGGCCTCAACATCACTTGATGGAAAGTGACGATAA
Source organism: Cataclysta lemnata (assembly GCA_963931975.1). NCBI lineage: Eukaryota > Metazoa > Arthropoda > Insecta > Lepidoptera > Crambidae > Cataclysta > Cataclysta lemnata. The sequence goes on along the minus strand of OZ008350.1, from coordinate 1,736,017 downwards.
GGGCCGAAGATGGAATCGAGTCTGAAACCCTCAACCACAGAGGGGTTGACTATATCTTATCGACTATCACATATTGTCGGAACACAATAATGCTGGTACCATTTTTATTATGATGACAGATTTTGATAAGAAAGTGGTAGGTAGGCGGACAAGAAAAAAGTCCTACCACCGACCATATTTTTTCGGGTTGGTGGTTATTTACGACTGCAGATACTTAACGGCTTAACGTGCCTTCCGAAGCACGGAGGAATTCGAGATAATAAAATGTTGGTCCTTTTTATTATTTAACCCGACGTTTCGATCACTTTACAGTGCCTGTGTTTACGGGGAGACCAAAGATGATGCGTGTCTTTATACAAAGTAATAATTCTTCTTCTTCTCTTTGGTTAATGGCGTAATAATTAAAGACAGTCATTATCTTTAATATTGTACTTGGTCCGATTTACACGTCATCATATTTTATTATAAACCATTTCCCGTTTTTGCCTTAACGCTAACAGAAAATAGTATTCAACCAATGCTGTAAATAGGGACAAACATTCATAACATTTTAATTTTTGCAATGTAAAAGTGGTCAGAAAAATTCGAAAAATTATTGTCCTGAATACTTTACATGTGGAACATTACGTAGGTACTTTTCAGAAAACAATTTCAATTATTTTGTTACATATTTTTCTTTGTTATAATTTTTCGAACATTTTCAAAATGTTTTAAAAAATTATAATCACAAAGAAATTTGTGGTCAGAAAAAGTTCGAAAAAATATAGTCTTGATGCGGGATTCGAACCCGCGTTCTCATAATAGTTAAAAAAATTAAATATAGTTTTTTTTTAACCTTGCCTAATATTTTTTATGAAACAATAAATTGTGTCGTACATTTTATTTGTGAGCTAGGGATTATCAAAAAGGTATTTGTGGAATAAGCCGAACTGAGAATGTTAGAATAGGTAAGGGAACAGGGATGGATTTTTTTTAATAATATATGCTTTTATTTACTCTATTTAATATGCTGGGAATTTCGGAGCTCACTTACCAGAATGAACAGGCGATCCATTTTGAAAATTGTCTATGCAATCACTGGACTGTAAAGTTCATATTTTCATCTAACTTTTAATGCACATGTCCGGTGTTGTAGCCTTTTTAGATAAAACTTAATGACATGTCTCCAGTTGAGCGAGCTTTACATTTTACTTAGAACGAGAGCGGTTTAAAAGTTTAAATCTAGAAGCGTATCTTTTTTAATCTTTTTATCTGTGCAGGGCATGCGCGTTCCGATTCGCGCGGCCGCGTATGTCTGACTGACCGGTTGCGTACCAGCGCTCCTGCTTATAATTATTAGGGTTTGTTTTTTGTTCGTCCATCCGTGTGTATAGTTGACGGAGATCCATTGCGAAGGCTGTGTGCAGCAGGTATTATAGATACGCTACAAACAGTTTCTTAGTAGTATATTCAGATTTTTTTGCAAATAACTTAAGAAAAAGTAATATGAAGAAGTTTTCGTAAGCTTTCACAAACATTTTCTGTAAACAGTTTGAGAGATACATTTAATATAATAAAATAAAAATCAAACTAACAATGGGGTCGGCGCAGTATGTTTACCATTTATATGAGTCCAACGCCATCAAGCCACCCATTTCCTTTTGATTCATATCATCCACCACACAGGAAAGGTACATACATACATACATAATTCACGCCTATATCCCCGAAGGGGTAGGCAGAGGTGAACTAGCACCCACTCTTCGCCAATTATGCTAGGTCCCATGTAAAAGGTGGCGAGCCTATTGCCATTTATCGGGCACAAAAGTCGCAGTACTTTAAGCTAGGTGGTAGGTATAAGAGCAACCCTGCTACCCATTCCTCATCACTGATTTATCCTTAGTCGCCTTGTACGACACCCACGGGAGAGATTTAGGGTGGTGACAATTGTATTCTACTCTGCCGTCGCCACACGGTCACCGGAAAGGTGCTATTGATTAATGAATGTATATAAAAAGAGACGGAAAAAACCATATCGAGAGACCGATGAACGGAGAGAGTGATTGGGATGACAAAATTCCAATCCATATTGCTCAAGCTATCGGCTTAGGTTTTACAGCCGGCCCCCTGCCTGACACCAACCCTTTTTGCTGTTGTTGGTGGTTTGCTCTCCACTAATCAGGTGCCCAAAGGTGCTTATTGGTCTACACCGGGCAATCTCCCTTAGTCGACTTTTACGACACCGCGTGCTGGGGTCAGTCGCGGCTGGCATTCTAGTTTATATTTTCGATCCCAAGCCAGACGGCATGGAAGATCATAATGATTAAGATATAAAAAAAAAATAGTTAATTAAGTCATAAAAACTTGTCATCGTTGTAATATTAATTTCCTCTAATTAATCACAGCAATTAACTGTGTAAACAAAAAAACAATGGCTTGCATAATTAATATCACGCTAAGTTAGTCCAAGATACAGGCGGCGGCAGGTAAACCGTTCCAGTGTAATTGAAAAGTAGATCTTAATCCGTTGACTTAAGACCCAGATTGACGTCAAAATCATTTGTTCACACCGTTATTTAATTATTTACAGCTCAAAGGTTTGAATCGAGTTGTAACGGAACTATTTCGGTATGAGTGAACTCTGTATGGTCTTCTGACACCCGTAAGTAATTTAGTAGCGTTAGTTTTGACGATTATTACTTTGAAAGTGTTCGGTGAACTTATTTCAGAGTTATTTATTAACTATCTAATACTTTGTGCTGTTATGGAAACAGGTCACTAAAACCTCCATATTGTATCTAGAGCAAAAAAAAAACAAAAAATGTTTTCGTTTAAAAAAAAAACAAAAGTTTTAAAACTTTTTTTAAAAACAAACCAGAAGAGAACAAAAACAGAAGATCAAATTAAGCCGCGTGGTGGCGGTAGAGTAGAATACAATTGCGCTACTCTATGTTTATCTCTACCGCGGGTGTCATAAGGTGGACCGACGATATGGTAAAGGTCGCGGGAAGCCGTTGTATGCGGTCAGCGCAGGCCCGATCAGCTTGGAGATCCTTGCGAGAGACCATGCCCGACAGTGGGCGTTTCGTACTGACTGATTGAACTAGTACAGATGCAGCCGGGACCAACGCTGCGGTGTACGGGACCACAACGCTGCGGTGTACGGTATTCGGTTCAATTAGCATGCGTTCACTTTCCTTATTTATTAACAAGGCACCAAGTCGAAATTTGTTATATATCTATTCACCAGTGAAAGTGCGTTTATAACGTTAAGACCTCCAAAAGTTTCAAGTTTATTTTTCCAGCTGTCAAAAAAATATAGATTAAAAAAAGAAAATCAGTACCTTTACAACGTGTATCTGCCAGCGCACTAACCACAAGATTGAAGAAGGCAGCTCCGTTGCACCAACAGCCACAGGCGTTACAATAGTCGAGAATGAATTAATCAATTCGGACACAATATCATCGTATCAAAACCTACTGGAGTGGTCTCTTGTTCCGTCGCAGTATGCGTCTTCGGCAAAGAGAAAACGCCGCATGCCGTATACCGCAGCGTTGTGCGTTACGTTACGATCAAGAGATTAAAGCTTTCAGTGCCATCCAAAGCTTAGAGAACCTCCAGATAATATATTATATGAAACTTACGTATAACGGAGAGTACAATAAGGCAAACGTCGTGTCAAATGTAAGAGTAGTTGTAAAAATTAATATTTTTATTCTAGTCAATTAACTTTAATGAATATTTAATGTCAAAAAATTTCATTCAAGTCTAGACCATAGACCCGGAAAGAATAGTGACTAGTTTTGAATTGTCATTTTTTGACGTTAAGTACTCATTAACGTTATTTGACTTCTCTGAGTGCGGCAGTCAGTTGTTAACAGTGTAATAGATTATATTAATCGAGATTTATGTAATGACCCTGCTGCTATAATATTCGGTCAACAGGAATCTAGCCGAAATCTGTCAAGTTTCACCAATTGATTTTCAACCTTATGCATTTTGTTGTAAGTGTCAAACAGATTGGAGAATTTTTTCTCCAATCTGTTTGACTATTGTGGCGGGGGTTTATTCAGTGATATCCTCTTTTTCCTGGATTAACTCTTAATCCATACTTTTTAAAAATTCTATTTATAATTATATTACATACATACATACATAAATCACGCCTATATCCCCGAATGGGTAGGCAGAGGTGAACAAGCACCCACGCTTCGCCAACTATGTCAGGTCCCATGTAATAGGTGGCGAGCCTATTGCCATTTATCGGGCACAAAAGTCGCAGTAGGTACATAGCTAGATGGTATAAGAGGAACGCTGCTGCCCATTCCTCATCACTGATTTATCCTTAGTCGCCTTGTACGACACCCACGGGAGAGATTTGGTGGTGACAATTGTATCAAAATTGCAACTGCCGTCACCACACGGCATAAAATCTCATTATAATTAAAAAACTAAAGAGGGGGTTACAACACAAAAAAAGAAACAATGCGATACACACACTAACCACGAACTTTGACTTAATAGGAAGAGGAAGTGGTATTGTACTGAAACGCGTACAGTTTCCATTGCCCTGCGTCAATTTGTAGTGAAAGACGACGACAGTGACGCGCAATAATTATTTATCGTAATAATTTTGTTTGTTATTCTGGTGCTATGTTGGCCGTGTGGTGACGGCAGAGCTGAATGCTATTTATTGTCACCATTCCCAATCTCTCCAGCGGGTGTCGTACAACATAAGGGTCAGACAGTTTCATTGTCATATTAATAGGGGTTAAAGTATGAAATTACCGATGTTCCCCCATTATTTAGTGGTAGTTCATAATTCCTTTAAAATAATAGTTATGCCCATTATTCTTTTTTTTTATTTTAAACTTTATTTCAAGGACTTATGTATAAAATTTTATTGTATTTTTATTTCTTTTACTACCAATAAATCTTCAAAAACACCTCGTCCTAAGTACCACTTAGATCCACGGACACGGACACCAGTCCGTCTCCGTTATAAAAAAAATCTCTAGGTATCCTAGGTATCCTATAGCTTAATGTTGTCTAAATATATCCACAAAATTATATATAAAATTTAGATTTGCGGTTCCTTAAAAAATCGCAAATATGTTTTACTAAACGGCAATTTGATACTTCAACCCCTAATATATGGAACATAACAAAATTGGCGAAACGTGCGTGATTTATGTATATTTTAAATTGTTAAGTACCTTTCAGAATCGAATCCTATAACATCCCTAATACGTACAACCGTTAGTCAGTTTTATCGAGCATTCGTATCGGACATTACAGTGGACACTTACGTCCAAATATTAGGGGCGGCGAGCCGTGACTGACACGTCATTACCTGACCAACCACACACTACAAAAACAGAGCTCTAAAATAAAATGTTCAGTTAACTTACACACGTATCAACAATCCACCACCACAGATAATTTAACCAAAATAAAAAATGTTTAATGTAAATAAAAAAGGCTGACCGGTTAAATATTTCCCATCCTCCGTAACAAGGGACGTGGAGAAAATCTCCTCCGGGAAAAGAAAATATTTTTCTCTCGCTCTAACTCCCACCTAATCCTTTACTTGAAAAGTTTAAGACTTTACTTGAAAATAGGTAGGCTATTTCCCATTTCCCATTCTCGGTTTGTTTTCTTTATTGATAAACATTAAAAGTTATTTTGTCTTTTACTTAATAGTTGAAATTTTTTGGCTTTGCTGGATGAAAATTTGAATGTAGAATAATTGGAACTTTTTACACTATGAAAAATGTTTGTAACCCCTGTTATGTATGAATTTTATAATAATGAAAGACATATTCAAATAGTATCTGTGTACCTTTTTTTGTAATTTCCATATTACTTAATTTCTAAAAGCAATCTCCAATACCTATTACGGAAACTTTAACCGTTACCTTACCGAAGTAACAGCACAGAGCACGAACAAAATTTGCCAAAATTAGATCGAATTATCATTTGTTTCACATACTGTTACTCTAACTAGGTTTAATGTTACAATAGAACGATCTGCAATTACTTTTTTGCCATAGTTACCTATAATTGAATACTAGCTCAAAAGACCAAAACAACGCACAAAAAAGTGAATTTACTTCATAATGGCACTTCGATATAGCATGAACTAACATTACCGTAGGAGGTAAATTATGTAGCAAACAATTTCCTTCCACTCGCAGAATACATCGTTATTATCCAATCAAAACACCAGTCTTTACAATAAAAATTTACTAGAGTAAAGCCGCCATCATGGCGGATGACAGATGGTTTGCCGCCCTCGTGATTAGGAGAGCGCGTGCGCGTGACGGGCAGCGTCCTCTGTGTCGATGACGTTTCCATTCATGTATGAATCATCTTCTTTTACTATTTTATACTCCAGTAGGCCTAGCACGGGACATGGACAAAATCTCTCTCCACACCACTTGACAGTGTTTTGTCTCGGGATTTAGTGTGAGTTAGAGCGAGAGGACAATATTTTCTTTTCCCCGTGGAGATTTTCAGAAAATGTAAACAATCTCGATTCAACGGCACTTCAGACAACCCAAAACTGTAAAATTTCTCCAATCGATTGTCAATCTCCACTTGTTTGTAGTAGCACGCACTTGTTTGTAGTAGTAAGCACAAAGTCGATTCGGAAAAATTCACATTATACAATACAGTCAGTTTCATACATTATTTTGGCCCTCGCTAGCGCAGTGGCATAGCGCGCTTGGCCTGCGATTGCGTAAACTAAGCAGTTTCGCTAAGGCCGGTCATTGGATGGGTGACCAAAAATTTATTATCACGAGCTCCTCCGTGCTTCGGAGGGCACGTTAAGCCGTTGGTTCCGGCTGCATCTGCAGTCGTTAATACCCACCAACCCGCACTGGGCCAGCGTGGTGGCTTATGGCCTAATCTCCCTTTATTCTTCCATCCATAGGGAAGGCCCGTGCCCCAGCAGTGGGGACATAAAGGGCTGGTGATGATGATGATGGTGAGATTGGCCCTTGGTGAATGGCTTGGCCAGTTCTCTGGAGGGGCTGTTTATTTTTAATTTGAGTATTCAAATAGTAAGAAAACTACGTTTATTTACCTTTGAAAATTTATTAAATTCGGTACATTAGTTTTGTTCTCATATCGGAATTCTTACGAAATAATATTGGCCGCTGCATTGCTTTAATATTTAAATTGAACAGTAGCTTGTAATAGTAGATTTTCCATCAAGTGCACAAAACGAATCATTTTTGTCCGAGACTTTTAGCTGGCTTTAGCTGGCTGATAGTAATGTCAAGGATAAAAATGGTTTTGTGGACGAGGTAGAAACTCTGCTTTTCACTTTGATTGCGAGGAAATAAATCAGAATTTCTCATAACATTTCTTAAAATTCAAACTAAAATTAGTACAGTTTTGAATACTGACGGAAATTGTTTTTCCCATTGATATTGGGCTTGGGCTGCAGACATATACAGCCAAGTATTAAATTAATTTTGAAATAATAATTTTCTTAAATTAATTTAATAACCTACCGTACCTGCTTGAATTAAAATTGTAATATCTTTTATGTCTTAAAAACACATTAAGCAAATAAATTTAAGTAAATATTAAAAAATAACAAATTCTATCTCTGAATTTCTTATTGTGTTTGGCTGCATGGCTCATTTTCTTTGCCTTATTATCGACACATTTATGAGTAGATACGTTAATGCTCTAGAGCACAAAATTCGATTTTGTGCAGCCTATATCCTGCACAAATAACCACTTTCAAAGCATGAGAAGTGAAAAATCATTTTAATTTATTTGAGACAAAGAGCGATTCTCCATCCAATAGATAGAAAGTGTTATTGTTACTTATCTCCTACACATTAAAGTTGTCGACTGACTGACTGTAATAGATGATAATTCAGAATACACATACATACATACATAAATCACGCCTATATCCCCGAAGGGGTAGGCAGAGGTGAAATAACACCCACGTTTCACCATGTAATAGGTGGCGAGCCTATTGCCATTTATTGGGCACAAAATCGCAGTACATTGCCAGGTTAGGTGGTATAAGAGGAACGCTGCTGCCCATTCCTCATCACTGTTTCATCCTTAGTCGCCTTGTACGACACCCACAGGAGAGATTTGGGGTAGTGACAATTGTATTCTACTCTGCCGTCACCCGGCTACAATTTAGAATAGTTTATTAAACTTTACTACTTATTTCGAATGCTGAAAATTCACAACAATTAAATTTAAATCCTTTACTCAAACTTTAACCTCACAAAAAAATAAAATCAATAACTGATTACGGTGTTCCCACTCAACGGAGTTCCTTTGAGGCAAATAATTTCAACTGATAATAATAACGAATTGAAACATGTCATTGTTACGTCAGTCAATCGATTTTATCAATCAGTCGTACCGTCACAATGGGACAGTGAATCGTCAAAACTTGTCACTACATTTTATGCCGTAGGTTGCATTATGTTAGCAAATACCGCAACGATTACGAAATAAGTAGATATAATGTATTGTTTTAAACTAACGTGGTCACTAACATTTTTAAATTGAAAGCAAGCGGGATTTATACCACGTACCTTTGTTTTTTGGTTTATCCGATATTTCGGCACAGTTACATGCGCCATTATCACGGGAGAACTTTCTTCGCTTTGATTTCAATTTTAAAATAAGTACATATACGTAAAATCACGTCTATTTATCCCCGAAAGGGGGAGGAGATGTGTACAACACCTATATATTTTGCAAACCATGTAATAGCGGGCGCGCGATTGTCAACTATGGGGCGTAAATTACAGTCTATTGCCAGGTAGTATAAAAAGAACGCTGCAACTCTATGCTGACTAAGCCCCAGCACCCGCGGGATAGAATGGGGGTGGGTGGTGACAATTACATTCTGCTCTGCCGTCACTACACACGGCACATTTACGATATGATTTCTTAACTCTGTTCGTAACAATTCTTGATTGAAATTAATGTTTTTTTTTATATGTTGTGATTATATATTTCATTTTATGATTTAACAGTTTTACTGCCGCACTCAGAGACGTCAATTAACTTTAATGAGTATTTAATGTCAAAAAATTTCATTCAAGTCTAGACCATAGACCCGGAAAGTATAGCGACTAGTTTTGAATTGTCATTTTTTGACGTTAAGTACTCATTAACGTTATTTGATGTCTCTTAGTGCGGCATTCAGTTGTTAACAGTGTAATAGATTAAATTAATCGAGATTTATGTAATGACCCTGCTGCTATAATATTCGGTCAACAGGAATCTAGCCGAAATCTGTCAAGTTTCACCAATTGATTTTCAACCTTATGCATTTTGTTATAAGTGTCAAACAGATTGGAGAAAAAAGACTATTGTGGCGGGGGTTTACTCACTGATATCCTCTTTTTCCTGGATTAACTCTTAATCCATACTTTTTAAAAATTCTATTTATCATTATATTACATACATACATACATAAATCACGCCTATATCCCCGAATGGGTAGGCAGAGGTGAACTAGCACCTACGCTTCGCCAACTATGTCAGGTCCCATGTAATAGGTGGCGAGCCCATTGCCATTTATGGGGCACAAAAGTCGCAGTACATTGCTAGATGGTATAAGAGGGAACGCTGCTGCCCATTCCTCATCACTGATTTATCCTACGACACCCACGGGAGATATTAGGGATGGTGACAATTGTATTCTACTCTGCCGTCACCACACGGCATAATTATATTTATTGGAGTAAATTTAACATTCTACCCTACAGCATAATGCTGTAAGTTCTTCTTATAATTTTAACGCATGGGGCGAACAGGCATAATTAATAATGTATTATTATATTGCAGTAAATTAATTGGGATAACGGGAAGTAATTTTAATTATTTGATTGAATGATCGTTGATCATGGACACATGGCGACAACGGGCATACCCGGTCTCTACAATGACTAAAAACTGATAGCCATACCATGTGTTATTGTGCTCAACTAAATTACATTGACCCACGAATTTACAGACATAACGACCGACCACTTTATCGACTAGAATTACTGTAATTAGCAACGTGACCCTCCATATACACCCCAGTGATACGACCCGATATAAATTACAGAAAATAGGGAAAATCTATAAGGCGGTCATTAGAACTGTTGTCATGTATGGGTCAGTGTTGGGCTATGAAGAAGACTGAAAAGACAGTTACATTCACTCTATGTTACTGAGATGGGATGTGTGGTGTGATAAGATTAGGAATGAGATAATATCAGGTGCAGTGTGAAAGTAGCGGACTGCGGAGTAATAGATTTCGATGGTTTGGTTATGCTAAGCGAAGAGATGAAAGCTATGTTGGCAGAAGAATGTTATGAACGTGGAAGGAGAAGAAGAGGAAGACCAAAGAAAAGATAAAAGGATAAGAGGATTGGATAGCGAGAGGTGGAGGAGAAATTGGTGGAAGATAGAGAGTAGAAGAAGAAAACATGTTGTGCCGACCCCGCCTAGAGCAGGATAAGGGCAGGAAAAATCCCTCAACCATTTAAATGGAAATGATTCAATTTTTCCCTTTGGGCTTAATAAACCTTATTACAAATGTCTAAGATCCAAATCATAAGTGGAATTTTATTTTGTGTAATTAACAGTGTTTAAAAATGACAATTAAGATTAAATTTAAAACGTTAATAAGTAACGTTAATAAATAATTCAGTGTGATGTGATATCGATAGATATAATTCAATTTATAAGCAATTATTGACTGAACATATTGTGCATTTTATTATAGCGATTAGATTAATGATAAACATTTAGGCAAGGCTTTCCATTGATCAACCCACTATCGGAAAGCACTAAAAATAATTGCATGGAAATTTAGTTTCGCATAAATTACATGACGCTATGTAAATGCTATCTATCATGTGTGTTATGCGACACGGACGTTTAGGTAGTTTAAATGGCGTAGCGTACGCTAAATACATGTGCGACGGACACAAAAAGGATGGAGGAGGAATTTTTTAATACATTTGCATAAACAATTAGATTAGATATTGGTTCCTATACATTAATTATATTCTTCCTATATTGTTCCTTCCATAGTTCTTCTCAGGACAGGGCCTTTGCGAACGGATGGCGTAAATTTCTTGTCTTGACGATTCATAAGTGTATTGTAATCATACCAGATATGAATAAACGAATTTTGATTTGATTTGATTTGAATAGGAAAGGCCTGTGTCCTAGCAGTGGAGACATTAAAAGGTGATACTGACGAATACAAGTAAGGGAAGGTGGCCCAAAGTGAGCGTACTGCCTAAAGCGGGTATTCTCGTGTATTGCCAATACTCAAGACGAGATGTGGGAAAATTAGTTCCTGCCTGCCTCCTTAAGGGAGTACAATGCAAAGCTAGCAAGAATATCCATTTTCAACAAGTACAAGTCCTTAATTTATTTAGCGAAAACGATTGTCGATAGATACAAATATTTTTTGACAATATTTTTAATAAGCTACACCGTGAAATACTGTTTCGAAGATAATTCGCATTAACTTTTAAGTCCCCAGTTAAAATAATGGTGTTCAATCCGTATTTTTTCTCCTTCTGCTCGTAAAGTTGATATGGGCCAGCAGCATTATCATTTAAAAAAAAGATAAGAAAATTGAATGGTGTGCACCGACATCAACTTTTTCGTGTGAAAATCACAGATTATAAATGCAATGAAAAAAAAGAACTGCCAAAGGAAATCGAGTCCAGCAAACGAAAATGAGAAACGGTTTAGAGAATGGCGTTGAAGAATTTACAGCTGTTTCAACCAATGACCTCGAACACGGTGTACCAACACCGACAAGCTACGCCGATGAGGGCGCCACCCTATGCATACCTACTGGCCAAAGTGGACACTCTCGTATATATTATATATATATCATACCCAAAGAGACATATTCCCCCAAGTAATATCATACCAGATTCCCCCAAGTCTTAGTAAAGCTGTAGATATGTGGCACAAAATTTTTTATAAGAAATTTTTCGATATTGATATGCACCCCTTTCTGTAGTATCAGCGATAAGCTACGTATTTATATTTTCAAGAAAACTAGGTCAGTAAAAATGTGTCCACTCCATATCCTTCTTAATTTTCTAGTATATCATATTTATTTTACAACCAAATGAGCTAATAAATTGCTGAATCATTATTATACCTATTTTTTATTATTATTTGTTTATGTCATTTAATAAATTTATAAATAACAATGACAATTATGTTTTCCTTACATTAGTTATTATAGGTTAGTTAGGTTTCTTGATATAACTACAGAGTCAGTTTTTCTCCGATACAAACTATATATCGTAACTAGGTAATAATAATATCAAATTAACCCTAAATCTTAAAATCTTAATACAGTTCAACTGTCGCACATTAATCCAGCGTGCCTCACTCGCCACCCCATACGCGCCACAACAAACCCGAATGCTTTTATTGTGAAAAAGCTATAGAAATTGTTTTAACAAACCCTGGCTCGAACTATCAGTCCGCGCCGCGCTAACACATCGGACGCTCGTGCTGCCATATTGAAAAAAAAAACAATTTCCCGCGTTTTCCCCTCACTAATACGTTATTAAAGTTGTTGGAAAAATTATTTTTTGTTTCAAAGTGGGTTTATTACAGTGAATTATGTACATGTCATTGTGATGGTCAATATCTTGTGGTTGAGGGACAACACATGCAGATTCACATGACACTGAACTCTTCCGTAACTACATCGATTATTTATGACCATAACTAGATATCTAGCGCCTCCAACTCTGCCTTTGACCCTCGCATGCAGCTTATGACAGTGAAACAACAATCTGCATCGACGAAGTACAAGTCCTTAATTTATTTAGCGAAAACGATTGTCGATAGATACAAATATTTTTTGACAATATTTTTAATAAGCTACACCGTGAAATACTGTTTCGAAGATAATTCGCATTAACTTTTAAGTCCCCAGTTAAAATAATGGTGCTCAATCCGTATTTTTTCTCCTTCTGCTCGTAAAGTTGTTATGGGCCAGCAGCATTATCATTTAAAAAAAGATAAGAAAATTGAATGGTGTGCACCGACATCAACTTTTTCGTGTGAAAATCACAGATTATAAATGCAATGAAAAAAAAGAACTGCCAAAGGAAATCGGGTCCAGCAAACGAAAATGAGAAACGGTTTAGAGAATGGCGTTGAAGAATTTACAGCTGTTTCAACCAATGACCTCGAACACGGTGTACCAACACCGACAAGCTACGCCGATGAGGGCGCCACCCTCCGCTCTTAGCAGAAGCATCTCCAAGTCTGCTGAGACTCTCATCGGGACTACGAGATGTGGTAAGACTGCTGACCCTAAGAACCTACACCACCTGTCTAATACACAGTTACACACGCACACACACACATTCCCGAAGGTAGAGGCAGAGGCAATTTCAAGTCTCATGTAATAAGGTGGCGAACCTGCCTGGCACCTAGTAACAATAAGATTCAATGGCATACATTTAGAACACATCATCATCGCCATGCCCTTATCCCATCCTATGTATTTGGGGTCGGCGCAGTATCCTCCTCATTCACATCCATCACCTTCATATCACACCTCACACAATCCATCCATCTTTTCAGTGGTCTTCCTCTACTTCGACATCCATCAACATTCATGTCCATAACTTTCTTACTCACATTCATGGCATCACGTCTCATAACATGTCCATACCAAGCTAAACGGCTCCCTTTCATCTTCTCTGTTACTGGTGCCACTTTCAGACTCCCTCTTACTCATTCCGTATTTTGTCCATTTTTGTCACTCCGCACATCCATCTCAATTCTCAACATTCTCATCTCTGCCGCATGCAAACAATGCTTTAAAGTATTTTTGAGTTGCTTATTTTTTGTATTAAATGCGCGATATACATAATATAGTGGACGGTTTACACGCTGGCACCTGAGTGCTATGATGTACCTCCCTTAGTCGTTTCGAGATGTATATATTTGTCTTAGATAATTTAGATATCCAGTACTTGGAATGTGTGACGAGGGAGAACCAATAATAAGCAGATAGGTAGATATTAAAACTTGGACGGTACAATTGAAGTTAATAACGAGTAATTAAACGGAATTAGCTCGAAATTGTAAGCTACGAAGAAGTTGCACGAGTCCATATTTTTAAGTTCATTCTTTTTAAGGCAAAGTTTTGTGCGAGGACGCGTTAAATTATTCACTTGGTTATGAATAGTTAACGGGTCCTTTAGACCTGACGTGAAAGTTCGCGATTTACTCTTTGAGAATCTCAATATAGCCGATGGAATCTATGATTTCCATTTTGATTTAAATTCAAATTTTTACTTCTTTATAAGTTCACTGCTAGAAATAATAATGAAATACTGTCTAGTGGACAAAAATAATATTAACGGTAGGTATTAATACCTAACAATTTCCATACATACATAAATCACACCTATTTTTCCCCGAAGGGGTGAGCAGAAGTATGGATAACATCCACGTTTCGCAAATTATGTTAGGTCCCATGTATTTTTTTTAAATCGGTTTTACGTACCCGGCAACATGTCCTTTAAGATTTAAGCATTTTAATTTACTTTTCTTGAATATTACATTAAAATATGGCTGTCACACATTTTAACCCATCTAGGGAGTGCTTGGCGCGAATCGAATGGTAACAGAGTTCATGATGGCGACTGATGAGGTGGTTAAGACCACTATAAAATTCTCAATGTCAAACAAATCACAACACTTTTATTTCAATTATTCCTTATAATTGAACGTCAACACGGATCCATATTATGCATCAAAATAACACCACTTTCACAGCACAAAGTCTACTCTAGAACAATTTGTTGATTGAAATTAAAATTTGACTAGCGCCATTGAAAGCTCGCCTATTTATCGGGCACGTAAACTACATTTCGCCATAAAATTCTATTGCCACGGAGGCAAACCTACATCTACTAAACAGCTATATCACAAACTAGTCGCCCGCGGCTTCGCGCGCTTTAATGTCGGTTGTTATATAGCTTTATAGCCTTCCTCAATGAATGGACTATCCAACACAAAAACTATTTTTCAATTTGAACCAGTAGTTTCTGAGATTAGCGCATTTTACCAACCAAACAAACTCTTCAGCATTATAATATTAGTATAGACTAATTGCACTTTGAAATAAAACAACTTTTACGGATAAGACTCGCGTATAATCAGGTGTTTTCGTGACCACGGCCGCTGTAAAGTGATCGAAACGTCGGGTTAAATAATTAACATGCCATACACCTAATTGTACGCGAGTCTTATCCGTAAAAGTTGTTTTATTTTAAATGTGTACTGCTCGTGAAAATATAAGAGAACATTGATTGCACTGTAATAAAACGGCTATTTCTTTCAGGCAAGGAGCTCCGCACGCGCAAAGTGCGGAGCACGGAACAGCCCGGCGCCGGTCTGGTAAAAGGCACCAGCTCCCTTGGTCTTCCAGCGCTCGGCAAACCCTGGGGCAGGGACGATGAGAGCCTCCTTAACCGCTCTAGGGACGGCAGGTAGGCTTTGACACGGTTTTGTTTGTGGTTTTGATAAAAATAAATAGTGAATAAAAACTATACTTTTACTCTACCCGTGGGAGAGATTGGTGAAGGTTGACGCAGGAATTCATAAGGAGAATAACCTTGATTTTTTGCTGATCTCTTTATGCTTGTCATAATTTGTGTAATGTTCAAATACATACGTACACGTGCCTAAATCAATACTTTATTCCCCCGAAGGGGCAGGCCGAGGTGAATTGACACCCACGTTTCGCCAATTATGTTTGGCCCCATGTAATAGTGGCGAGTCTATTGCCATCTATCGGGCACATAATACGCAGTATATTTATATATTTATAAATGGTAAAAGAGAAACGCTGCTTCTCATTCCTTATCACCGTTCTATTACCCTCGCGCGAGATTTGGGGTGGTGACAATTGTTGCAATTTTCAAATAAAAATAAAATGGTGAACAATTTATTAATTATTTTGTAATCGATTTCCGTAACAAAAACGCTTAATCTTACTTAGCTCCTACTTCTGCTTCTGGACTAGATGACAGGTTCGAGTGTAAGAAACTAGATTAGTAATACAATTCCAGTAAAATATATAAATAACGTAAATCGTTTACCATTTATAGCATTTAATGGAATTCGTTCTAATTTTTTTCTCACTCAAAGTAGATAAATAATAAATAGCTTTGGTGTATATCTTGTTGGTGGTAATATTAATAAATTAACGTATAGCAGCAGTGAAAATGAGTGACCATCGAAAGTAGTTCACCGAAAAACTATTCGTCGACCTTTCAAGGTCCACACGCAACCTTTCAAACATTACAGTGCACAGAAAGTGTTACCGAGTTTCAGTTAAGATTAATGATTTTATTCTAACCAGTCAATTAGTGATTCAGTGATACACTTTCCCCGTGACTAATGGTGTTTTACACTTAAAACAAATAGCGGTGGTAGGGCGTTCAATGAGTAAGTATTTTTTAGAAGTTGGATTATAATTATGCTTTATTATTTACCAAGTTTATGTTGTCAAAATTTGAATAAGTCAAGCGAATTACCTTTTGGAAATGTAGCTATAAAAATCCTTCACCCAACCCTGCTCCATATATAACCATACGGTTGGAGCAGCAAGGACCATTGCAGCAAAAAGACGTTTGGTGACAGCAAAACAATACAATTGTGACCATCCCCAATCTGTCCCGCGGGGATCGTTCAAGGCGGCTAAATGTTAAGACAGCGACGAGTAATTGGCAGCAGCGTTTCTTCAAACTTCAACTTACGTGCCCGATAGATGGAAATTAGTTCGCCACCTATTATACGGGATCATACATGAATGACGAAACGTGGGTGTTAAATGTATACACCTCTGTCTACCCCTACAGCGATAAATATATGCGTGATTTATCTATGTATGTATTTACTTAGGTATAGCGAAATGTGGGTGGTAATGACTAATAAACATCTGTGATTGATGTACGCACATCAAGTACATATGTACGTACAAGTTGACGGCCGCCTTGGTCGAATGCTCAGATCGCTGGGTATTGGCCAAGAGGTCCCGGGTTCGCATCCTGGTAGTGGCAAACTTTGTAATGACCACAAATCTTTGTTCCTGAGTCATACCCCCGAATACAAAAACGCTACTCACAGTTTGAGTCCTGTTTAACATTTAAGTATTGTCAAAATTGACGTTTTTCCATACAACTTCTGACAGGTATTGTCCAGTTAACTTTTTAAGCAGTGCTTAAAATTTGAATAGCGTTTCTGTATTCGGGGGATAGTTGTGTATATGTTTATGTAGTATATTTTAAACATTTATATACATAATTATATTAAAAATATGTCCGTCATCTAGTATTCATAACACAAGTGCTTAGGCTACTTTACTTTGGGCTAGATGATAGGTGTGAGTGTAAAAATATTTATTTATTTATAAATCACGAAAAATCACATATACCTATTAATTTTATTCAGCTGGCAGCCACTTAACAATCAACGTTCAGTGTTTAACTTAACAAGAAAACTTACCACTTCGCGTGCGTAGGAACGTTACTTGACGGTAACGTGAATCAAATTCAGCTGAAGCGATATTGCGTGTGGTGCTTAAGAGGTTACAATTACTTGGAAACGGTGAATGAGTCAGGTCAGTTTGGTCTTTCGCCTGTCATTACATGAGTCGAGTGGAATTCTCTCTTTCGTCAGCTTGGAGCTTTGATTCCCAATGTGGCCTAGAGGGCCTGGAGGACAAGTGGCTTATTTATTCGAACGCATAGAAAACAAAAGTATGAAAGTGACGTTTTGTTTTCTCTGTGATACGTCAGTTTCGTACATTTTGTAATCTATGCGTTCGATGCCTAGATTCGCACTTGGCTATGGGGACAGGTGGAGCCCAGGGGTTCATGGGAGACTGGAAGAGGGTCTTCGTTGGCGTGACAAAAATGGGTGTTCACGATTCGTAAGCGGCCTACGAAAAAAATTCTGGTTTCGATTAGATAGAACTAAATGTTGACTCGACTTCACTTCCAATGTAAGAAACACAATCAATTGATTAATTAACCAATCAAATCTCACTTTTTTTTTCGAGTTTTGCGGAATTTGCTAGAAATATTTAATATAGAGCCCCCAGAAACCAGCCGATTATTAAAATGGTAACGATAAACGTTACACTTGAGATTATAATTAGTATTGGAGTCAAAGACCTGAACTTGGATGAGTTTTTGCAAGTCAGTAGGCGGCAATCAACGGAAAGTCAATGCTCACCCTTCGACTCGTGATTTCTTTCTTCAATGGCCCTCCTATTAATGGTCTACGTTTGTGAGACCAAATAGCTGTATTCCTGAGGAAGCCGGAGAATAATTCAATTTACATAAATATCTTTGGTTGATTAAAATTATGAACTGAACGTGATGATTAATTATGCTGTATTTTTTTTAATTGAATGCACGCCATGCCATTCATTTTCTCAATCAATTTTCATGCAAAATAATTTTTCGAAATTTTCTGACAATTTTTTATTGGGAATATCGTATGATTACGATAGTTTATCCCAGTGTATAACGCGTACCGTGGCTGTATTTAATTCAACATACATACATAAATCGTACTCATACATACATGATCTATATGTATGTATTACGATTATATAAATGATAATACATACATATAGAGCATGTTTTCCTGATTTCAAATATGTATATACTTAACTCATTTCGATAAAAATCGTACATAATGCGTTTTTCGTAAGCGTAGCAGTGTATACATACATACATAAATCACGCCTATATCTCCGAAGGGGTAGGCAGACGTGAACTAGCACCCGCGTTCCGCCAATTATGTTAGGTCCCATGTAATAAGGTGGCGAGCCGATTGCCATTTATCGGGCACAAAAGTCGCAGTAGGTACATTGCTAGGTGGAATAAGAGGAACGCTGCTGCCCATTCCTCATCACTGATTTATCCTTAGTCGCCTTGTACGACACCCACGGGAGAGATTTGGGGTGGTGACAATTGTATTCTACTCTGCCGTCACCACACGGCACTGTGGCAGTATACATTTGTATTCTATGCGTTCGAATAGATTGGCTGCTTGGCAAGGTCCCCCTGACCAAGAATTGGTTACCTACTAGTTCAGTGTTCCATGCCTTCAATTCGAAAAGCACCGGCCCTTGACATTTGTCAGCTATGTTGCGTGCACGTCCTGTCAATGAGATTGACAACTGGAAGCGCGGGAAAACGGATGTGTGTGAATAAACAATGAGACAGACTCAACTAGGAAGGGTGCATGGAGTTGGTGGGGTGCGGTAATGGACATATGGTGCCCCTAAGACTGCGTGCTTATTAATCTACTGCAATTAATTTCAAGTTTCCTATGTATATTTCGACTGCTTATTGTCAACTGTCTGTCGATGTGATTAAGAGTCACAATAGTTCCTGGTGCACCCTCGCACAATTTAGGTAATTTATTTATACAAGTTCCTGGTAATGAACTTAAATCGCCTAAATTGTGCGAGACTTGGCCTCAATTACATGGAACCTGAAATAAGCTAACAAAACTTGGGTGCTAATGCACTCCCCTTAAGGTAAATGGTGTAATTTATGTATGCATTAACAGAACTGGATATACAACTTAATCAGTTTTCAAGAATATTACATTATAATAATAAATGTTACTCCTTTTCACTTTCAAAATTCTACATTTCGATTGTGTATTTACGACATGTTGTTGTTACTCTAAATTATTACGGTAGTCTTCTAAAAATAATTAAAAAAAATAGCATACATTTTCATGGTTTTACAATTCTATTTTATTTTTTTCGATCACATGCCAACATGGATGGCTATAAAAAGTATATCTTAGTTATCACACCGATATCTAACCAGTAGTTAAAAAATATATAGCCGTCCATAACCATTTCACAAAGAGAACATTAGAAATAGGTTAACCCAAGATACTTATCAGCCAGCAATCGATGCTAACATACATAGAGCTAAAAGGCAATCATTTGGACAAACAAAAGTAATGTCCCCCGTCAAAGCAAGCCGACCTTGGTCATTTTTACCAACCATAAGCGCTCTAACTGCATAATTTTTTTGCATTTTACATGAACATTTCTAGGACATTCATTTTGTGAAGAATATTTTATTAAAAAGTGATGTGTACTTTGATATAAAAATTAATGAAAATGTACAAAGAATTCTTTTAAAGTTTACACTTCACGTTGTAAGCCAACGGGTACCCTCGCAATGTAGAAATTTTCTAACATTCCAAAGCAGATATTTTTACAAATACCGTGCGTTCGGTTAAGCTTGGGTTTGCTTTATAAACTATTCAATTTTAATTTCTAACATTTATACAATATTAAAATTAAAATCGAATAGTATATGAAAATGGTTTAGTTATATAAGGAATTGTTGTATCTCATGAATGAAATATGAAAATTTTATCCAATATATAAAAAATCTCCTGTCACAGCGTTTGTCATCATACTCCTTTGAAACGGCTTGACGGATTTTTATATATTTTTTTTTGTTTATACTTGGTAGGTCTGAGGTCGTAAGCTATTTTTTATATCCCCAGGTTATAAGGGATTACAACGTTATTACAACAACAGGTTACAACGTCGTTTGCCGGATCAACTTGTAAAATAACATGCATACATACATACATAATTCACGCCTATATCCCCGAAGGGGTAGGCAGAGGTGAACTAGCACCCACGCTTCGCCAATTATGCTAGGTCCCATGTAATAGGTGGCGAGCCTATTGCCATTTATCCGGCACAAAAGTCTCAGTACTTTGCTAGGTGGTAGGTATAAGAGGAACGCTGCTGCCCATTCCTCATCACTGATTTATCCTTAGTCGCCTTGTACGACACCCACGGGAGAGATTTGGGGTGGTGACAATTGTATTCTACTCTGCCGTCACCACACGGCCGTGTAAAATAACCTTTCCCATAAACAAACATAGTTAGCTATTGTCCCATATGTTTGCACCCATCCTCCCACTTTAAATCGCTTTCGTCTACCTGTCCCTGTCACCCTCACACTTTGCGATTATTCTTAATGAGTGAGAGTGACTAGCAGATGAAAGCGATTGAAAGAGGCTTACATAATAACCCCGCTGTGTCCCAGGAGGAAGTCTCATTAAAGGGCCGGTGATAATATATTTTTCATCCCACCATCTCGGAAAAAGCGTTTTTGCTCTTCGATATCTGAGTGCAAAAGCCGTTTTTATCCTCTAGAGGTTAAAGTAAATTTTAATTTAGAACATCGTGTGCAATGATTGTTATTGTTGTTGTTTTTTAATTCTCTTTATATTTTAGGGAAGGCAAAGGGTCTAGCCCATACAGCCAAGTCTTTAGTGTATATTTTATCTGTAGTCTTATGAAATAATGAGTGGGTGAAAAGTATGAATGAAATAAATTTTACGTTAAAATATGGGTGCCACATATTTTAACACATCTAGGGAGTGCTTGGCGCGAATTGAATGGTCACAGAGTTTATGATGGTGCTTGATGAAATGGTTAAAACCACTTTTTATAGTGATCTTCACCACAACATCAAACACATCATGAGACTTATTTTCGATGATTCTGCATAATTGCACATCAACACGGATGCTTGTGCATCAAAATAACACCACTTTCACTGCACAAAATCCACTGTGTAACAATTTTTGAATTAGTGAAAATAAATCTGACTGACACCACGAAACGCGCCAAACACTCTTCCGTGTGCAATGAGTTTGTGAATTCAAAACATCATTATACCTATTTATTTCTACCTCCATGGTGCCGAAATTATCATGCAACCTATTTTAATTTGTTAAAAACTCAGACTCGGAACCTTCTTGGTGTACTTTTTTTGTAATTTGCTTTGCGCGCGCCATTTTCTTTCACGTCATATTGACCGTCTCGGAACTCCATTAATTTTTATTAGGTACTTACAGATGTGTCTGGATAAATTTTGCGGGTGTGGCTAGGTAGATGGGTGGGTGTTGGAGGTGTGTCTGGGTAAATGGGTGTTTTGTGTGTGTTTCTGGGTTAATGGGTGTTTCTGGGTAAATGGGTGTTTTGTGGGTGTTTCTGGGTGAATGGATGTTTTGTGGGTGTTTCTGGGTGAATGGGTGTTTTGTGGGTGTTTCTGGGTGAATGGGTGTGTCTGAGTGGATGGGTGTGAATGTTGTGGTTGTTTCTGGGTGGGTGTTGAGAGTGTGTTTGGGTTAATGGGATGGTGTTGTGGAAGTTTCTGGGTGAAAACAGAAACTTTTGTGATTGTATTTTTTTTTGTATTTTGCAATTTCCTCGTTGGGGGGGATGAAAAGTTACGTGTTGCACTCGAGTGCAAAGATTTTTCACCTTGTGCTCTTTTGATTCCCTCGCTATCGCTCAGGATTCTAATTTTTAGAATCCTTCGCTAGCTCGGTCATCAAAATTGAGCACGCGGTTAAAAAACAACTTTGCACTCACGTACAACAAATAACTATTTCATCCCACCATCTCGGAAAAAGCGTTTTTGCTCTTCGATATCTGAGTGCAAAAACCGTTTTTATCCTCTAGAGGTTAAAGTAAATTTGAATTTAGAACATCGTGTGCAATGACTTTGTGAATTCAAAACATCATTATACATATTTATTTCTACCTCCATGGTGCCGAAATTGTCATGCAACCTATTTTAATTTGTTAAAAACTCAGACTCGGAACCTTCTTGGTGTACTTTTTTTTGTAATTTGCTTTGCGCACGCCATTTTCTTTTCACGTCGTATATTTGTTAAAACCTAGGAGTTCCGTGACGGTCAATCAGCTTGGCGTCAATCTTGCTTTAAACATTTTGATCGTCAACAACGCTTGCTGGATGCTTGAGTCAAGCATTTAAAAGCTTTTTAGGTCTGTTTGATTTGTTTACGCTAGCAACGGAACAAAAACATACAGAAAATCAACGTGCTTGACTCAAGCTGATTGACCGTCTCGGAACTCCATTAGGGACGGTAATTTTTATTAGGGACTTACAGGTGTGTCTGGATGAATGTTGCGGGTGTGGCTGGGTGGATGGGTGGCTGTTGGAGGTGTGTCTGGGTGAATAGGTGTTTTGTGGGTGTGTCTGGGTTAATGGGTTTTTGTGGGTGTGTCTGAATGGATGGGTGAGTATTGTGGGTGTTTCTGGGTGATTAGGTGTTTTGTGGGTGTTTCTGGGTGATTGAGTGTTTTTTGGGTGTGATTGGGTATTTTGTAGGTGTTTCTGGGTGAATGGGTGTTTTGTGGGTGTTTCTGGGTTAATCGGTGTTTTGTGGGTGTTTCTGGGTGAATGGGTGTTTTGTGGGTGTTTCTGGGTGAATGGGTGTTTTTGGGTGTTTCTGGGTGAATGGGTGTTTTGTGGGTGTTTCTGGGTGAATGGGTGTTTTTTGGGTGTGTCTGTGTGGATGGGTGTGTATTGCGAGTGTGAATGTTGTGGGTGTTTCTGGGTGGGTGTTGAGAGTGTGTTTGGGTTAATGGGAGGGTGTTGTGGAAGTTTCTGGGTGAAAACAGAAACTGTTGTGATTGTATTTTTTTTTGTATTTTGCAATTTCCTCGTTGGGGGGGATGAAAAGTTACGTGTTGCACTCGAGTGCAAAGATTTTTCACCTTGTGCTCTTTTGATTCCCTCGCTATCGCTCAGGATTCTAATTTTTGAATCACTGTGAGTGGTGAGAGGTGTGAGTGTAAAAAAAATATTTATTATTTATATAAAGTGTGTGCCTCTTTTTCCTTGGCAGTGGCAGCAGTCGCGCCGGCAGTCTGGGGCGTAGCACCCGTGGCTCCAGCACCACCCTCAACTCCGATGAGGACAACATCAACGTCGTCATCAGGTACCTAAATAAATACCTACATACAATACATACTCTCTCATACTATCTCGCTTGTACATCGCTGCGGTAGGCGAAGCAACGAACACAGAAGTTTTATCAGAACGTGCAAAAAATTGTTATTTCCACACAGTTTCAATTGCAGGCCTAATGCGCTAAGGCACTGCCCTATCGAACTCATCCCATCGTCACATCGGCCTTTTAACGTCTCAGCTAGTATTCATGGATAGGCATGTCATTCTTTCATTTATTTTAAGAGATAAGACCCAATAGATTGTCCAATGGGCACCAAACCGAGTACACGCAGCAAATAGTATTAAGTCTACTTACATAGAATATTGGTTGGCGTGCATGCGCGCTCAGTTTTTGTTATTAATATTAATAATTTCATCATTAACACAAGGATACATAACGTAATACGACAAAAACAGTGTTTAATATGAGACCTCTGACCTCCGTACCAGGATTAAACCTGTATGACGGAATTCTTACTAAGACAAATAATGTACACAATCAATATAACATAACAAGAAGACGTAATGATAAGAATTGAGAAAGGGAAGGGAGAGGGAAGGCCTAGGCGGATCTTTCATAATCAAGTTAAAAGTCCATTAAAAACGGGCCAGGTCAAGAGTACTTATGTACCTGAAACCGACGGTCATGCATGAAGACATTAATGAGATTAGATGAAGCGAAAGAAGTATGTAAGTAAGGATCGTAGCAAGTGGAAAGAAGTGATCTATGCCTACCCCTGTGGGAGAAAGGCGTGATGTATATCAACTATATCTGACTGAACTGTGTTTTTTTTAATATTAGACAGGAAAGCTCTTGCCCTTCATCTTAACTGATGGTAAGTGATGATAAGGGTCGAAGATGGAATCGAGCTTCACCTGGAATCCTCTACCACAGAGGGACTGGCTATCTTATCACAATTCTTCTTCTCCCTGCCCTGTTCTCAGACTATCTGAGGTAGGCGCGTTTTGATTCATATCTTCCATCACACCGTAAAGGTGCTAGTGATGAATGAATGTATAGAAAAGAGACGGAACGGACCATCCATGTCGAGAGACCGATGAACGGAGAGAGTGCTTGGAATGACAATATTCCAATCCATACTGCTCAAAGTTTTGGCTTAGGTTTTACAGCCGGCCGCCTGCCTGACACCAACCCTCTTTGGGTATGCTGTTGTTGCTGGTTTGCCCTCCACCATTCGGGTGCCCCAAGGTGCTTATCGGTCTACACCGGACAATCTCCCTTAGTCGGCTTTTACGACACCCATGGGATGAGTCGGGGCTGGCCTATTCTACGTTATTTGTTTGCTCCCAGGTCAGCATAGAAGACTTATCACAATTGTCTTAACACAATACTGCTGCTTACATTATTATTAGGGCGACAGATTTTGATAAGATGGTGGTAGCTAGCCAGGCAGACTTGAAAGGAATCCTACCACCAACCAAACCGAGTACAAATTTGTACCCCCTGTGTGCGAACCATTAGACCACGAAGGCGGTTGAAAATGTGTCGTAGAGTCAGCAACATAAGTTATACTTTAGTACATGTGTTAGTGCAGAAATGTGCAGAAGTTCGTGGAATTTGCAGAAAACTAAAAAAACATCCAGCTCACCACTGCCCTATCGAACTCTACATTCTTCTTCTTCTCCTTGCCCTGTTCCCAGTCTATCTAGAGTCAGCATTGTTTTCTGTTGTTTTTTGTTCCGTTTTTGTTTGTTCTGTTTTCTGTTCCGTTCATATTGGTCAGACGACATCAGGCTATCCATTCCCTTTTGATTAACATTGTTCCGGATAGTTGTTATTAAACAAAAACGAAACACCTCTATCTAATCAAACTGCCGCCATTTAAATAATGTAAAAGTTGCTATCTCTTGTACACGTCACTTACATTTAATCACATGTTATAAAGAAACTAATCAGCATAGAAATTTACTTACATTGTTTTTCTAGCCTGTGTTTTCATTGCGTTGTTTTAACCGATAATATCGCAAGGCAAACATTAAACAATATCAAATTAAAAAAGTATGACTATGTTCTTACCTGCACTGAAATGGAAGTACCTGATAAATTACATCCATACATACATACATACATACATAAATCACGCCTATATCCCCGAAGGGGCAGGCAGAGGTGAACTAGCACCCACGTTTCGCCAATTATGTTAGGTCCCATGTAATAGGTGGCGAGCCTATTGCCATTTATCGGGCACAAAAGTCGCAGTACTATTGCTGGGTGATATAAGAGGAACGCTGCTGTCCATTCCTCATCGCTGATTTATCCTTAGTCGCCTTGTACGACACCCACGGGAGAGATTTGGTGTGGTGACAATTGTATTCTTACTCTGCCGTCACCACACGGCAACTATTGATTATATATTCTCATTTAATAATAATTGTAAAATAACACTAGATTCGGGTCTGAATAGAATAGAATAGAATATTTTATCTGTGAAATGCAGGTTAGTTTTACAATGATGGAAGTCGTCGAGTTTGTTAGTACCACTACATCTCTGGTTGTATGTAGTGAAGTAGTATACTGATCTTATACATAAATTCACAAACAGAACAGGACATTTATTTTAAAAATTTTCCTGCTAATTATAAAGTTGAAAATAATACCTAACTTGACGCCAACAGAACAATAAAGCTACTAAATTTATTTGTAAACATACAATCAAATGCCTGTTAAAAATACGCACAGCGAAATATAACAATAATATTAAAGGATAATTATTTTAAAAGCTTTTGAGTAACTGATAACTGACTGAGGTAAGGTTGTTGACATTCTATACAGAAATGATCGATCGAACTTCGGTGTGTGTGGCTGTGTTCACATGCGGGTATTTTGGTAAATTATGGCTATAAGTAGTTATATGCTACTTCGAAGCCCTATTTATATACGGATAGAAAAAAATATGAAGAATAATACCAACCACGTTGATCCAGTGCGTATTGGTTAGAACAGCTATGACCATGATTAAGGGAGCCAATTCTCGCACAATCGAAATAATTTGGAATTCGAGATAAAGTTCGAATTCGATTTTTTTTCGATTTTCAAGCTATTCTGGACAGATCGAGAACAATTTATTTCGAAGGAAAACCGTTCGAATTACTTCGAGTTGTCGGCAGCGGTCGAAATTTAATTACGAATTTCGAGATTTAGTAATCCAAAGAAGGGTTCAAAATTTAAACTCGAATTCGAAATAATCTCGTATATGGCGAGAATTGGCCCCCAGTCCTCCGACAAACATTCGAAAATATTTTGCTTTGCTAACAGTCTATGAAACTCGTGTACGAATATGATAATGCTACTTGAAGTCTTTGATAGTAATTCCACAAGCCGTAATAATAAGTATCTACTGCCGAAGACAGTAATTAATTACGCTGGAACATCGATAATTTATCGTACGTCACTTTGCTATATATCTATATTCCTAGACAAATTGGAGCCTATTATTTTGTAATACATGTAATTATATTGCGTGATGGTCTAAATCATAAAGTGATAATGAGTATTATCTTCACAGGAAGTTGTCAATACTTGACATTGGTATTCTATTCGTTCAATTGAATAGAAAGCTAGGCCAAGTCTAGGCCCCAAGGGCAAGAGGATGATGAATACATATACTGATTTCCAGGATCCGTCCCGTCAGCGAGAAGGAAAAATCAACGGGAGAACGTGAAATTCTGGAGTTTCCCGGCAAAGGCCAGGTGGTCTGCCACTCCAACGCCCAAGGCCAGAAGCCCAAGGTGTTCTCGTATAACGTGGTATTCGAGCCTGCAGCAACGCAGGTAATTCACTCGGTGTCCATACACAAATGACGGTATTATGACGGCCGGCTTGGTCGAATGCTCAGATCCAAAGGTCCCTTCCATAGGGAATAAGGAATAAGGCCCCAGCAGGGGGTACTTTAAAGAGCTGGTGATGATGATGTAAAAATATAGGTACAACTAAATATTAATCCAAATTCCAACTTATTATTACATTTCGAGTCCGCTATTTTCCGTGTCCTATCACTACTGAAATTATTGAATTTGAGCAACGTGGGTGTAGTTTCAAGGCATTCTAATGGCGATTACTTGAAATAATTACTTCAGGTATCATGGGTTCTTTGCTTGTGCGCAATATATATTGAATTATGTGATTGACGAGTTGTGGGATTGTATGTAGCGCAAAATTTCGTCGACAATATTAGAAAATAAATAAATATTAATAATGATGGGTTTCTCTCTACAGCCTACTTGCTGTTTTGCTAGCGAGGCTTAGGGCTCTGACGCGCTTAGTATCAACTTTGGTACTGAATGCATCGGGGTCAGCGCTTCGTTAGAGGATCGAGTCGTAGGTTTTTGAGAAACCCGTATGTATGAAACCCTTGGACATACGGGTTTTCGATGTCTCGAGTCGAGTAGAGATGTGATATTGTAACCGTACCAGCTATGAATGAACGAATTTTGATTTTCGCAAGTGTATAAGTAGTTAGCTTAAACCATTGAAAGGCGAACATCGTGTTTTTTCAGAAAGATGTTCTGGAGTACTCGGGAGTAAAGCGTCTGTTGGAAATGGCTGTGGAGGGATTCTCCTGCACCGCCTTCTGCTACGGCCAGACCGGCAGCGGAAAGACTCACACCCTCACCGGGCCACCGGGACTTGTGAGTTGAATCTTAAGACAAGCTTGGTTTTAGAGAGTTTTAAATCGTCGTATTGGAGACACGAATAAAACAATTTCATATTATGTATTTTGTTTACAGTGCACATAAAAAAACAGCTGCTCTATACTTTTCAGGTGAACTCAGCTAAAATTATGAATTATATTTTTTGTTTTGAGTTGTTTCCATCCAAGTTTCGTTAATAAAAAAATTCTGACTTTATTTCCATTTCATTAATTACAGCGGTACTTTGAAACATACAAAAAAATGTGAATTCAAAACTAGTCGCTATTCTTGCCAGGTCTATGGTCTAGCTAGATAATTTTTTATTTGTATTATGTACTCATTAACGTTTAATTGACGTCTCTGAGTGCGGTGTAGTGTTTTTTAAAAACAACTATTTTAAATTTATACCTAAAAAATGTTTTTTTTTCTGTATATGTTTGCACTTTACGACAATCGTGATAAGATTGCAACTAACATGGAAGCATTTTTTGAAAACGTTTGGCCGTCTACTAAAATGAGGATTCTTTTAAATGTGTCATTATTTTTTAAGGCTGTATAAAAGTTGGTGATCGTCAACGCTAATGATGATGATAGCTGTCATTTCCGGCAACATAGCTATCGATTACAAATTACGCCTAAGTTTATAATTATAATAATGGAGTTGTAGTAAATAGTCATTTATAACTAATATTTTGCTTTCCGTTTCTGTTCTCTGTCCACATTACTTTTATGTTTTTGCAAATAAAACATTAATGATTAAAAAGACTTTTATTACTAACTGCCGCACTCAGAGACGTCAAATAACGTTAATGAGTACTTAACGTCAAAAAATTACAATTCAAAACTAGTCGCTATTCGTGCCATGGTCTAGATTTGAATGAAAATTGTTGACATTAAATACTCATTAAAGTTAATTGACGTCTCTGAGTGCAGCAGTAAAACTTCCAGTTAGAGTTACAATTTTAGATTGCCATTTTTCCATAGAGTACAGTTACTGCACAGATAATCACATTACAGAAAATACCCTCGGAGTCCTATTTACTCTGAGAAAATATCATCTACAGACTAAAACACTTTCTTAAATACACAACAAGTAGGTACCTAATACATTTCTTCTAGATTCGACACCGACTCTTGATGTGTGAGCTGCATTCATTTTAGTTTTGGATCGTTGAAATCATTATAGGTATTATATAGGCTATCATGATTGTTCAATATTGGTTATAATGATTCCAAGAATGATTGATAAAACACATACTACATACATTAATCGCCTATCCATCCCCGAAGGGATAGGATGTTAACACCCAACCAGCACCAATTTCGCCAACTATTTTGGTCCCCTGTAATATTGTCATTTATTTGGAATGTTAATCGCAGTAATTTGGGACCTATCATAAGGTTAATAATTCGGACGC
This sequence comes from Cataclysta lemnata, assembly GCA_963931975.1. Taxonomy (NCBI): domain Eukaryota; kingdom Metazoa; phylum Arthropoda; class Insecta; order Lepidoptera; family Crambidae; genus Cataclysta; species Cataclysta lemnata. The sequence goes on along the minus strand of OZ008350.1, from coordinate 1,706,072 downwards.
TTTTGCCTATCCATAATTATGGAATAAAGGCGTGAATTATTTAGGTACGTATGTATCCTTCTTTTGTAATTTTTCTAACTTTTTCTAGAATGTTTCAATTTCAAACAAATAATATTTGGACCAGAGTTCATTTTAACTAGGTGGTAATGGTTTGTTAGTGAACCTAACTACCCAATAAAAGGTTTGTTGGTTCAATTGTCCGCATCCATAAAAGACAGTAAACCATCGCGTGACATAACACGTTGTGTTGCCGCGGTTTTTCCATTACATCAACAATTATGATATTCACATGTTATTGTAGGCACAGACTGCCTGTTTGAAAATAATATAATATGCTATTATTAAGGCCCAATAGGCCTTGCACGGGACATGGATAAAATTTCTATACACGATTTGACTTACTTCTTTTGTATCGGAATTTAGTGGGAGTTAGAGCGAGAGGATTTTTTTTCTTTTTTGAGATTTTCTCCACATTCGTTCTACGAGGGCTGGAGATTAGGTAGTTCTCCAAGGAGGCGGGCGGTACCATTAATCCGGAAAACATAGACTCATTTGATTTGAATAGGTTAGCCTTTATTCGATGTGCGTCTATTTTATAAATTAAAAAAAAGATAAAAAATTTAAAGACAATTTTTATGAAAAAACCCATAAAAAGAATACATTATTAAAAGCCAATTACCTAAATTTTACATGGACGACTTTAAGCACTACGAGTTTATTTTTCATGCTTTAATTGAATCAGTTTGGAGCAATTAACTTTCGAGCGTAGGTGTAAATCAATTTACCTGAACTATTATCTAATTTATCTATACCCCTGAATCGTTTTTTGTTTACTGGTAAAGTGTGTTAAAAACAACTGCCTAGAGTAATGGTTGTTCAATGTATGGTGGTTGAAGTGATTATTAAATTCTGTATAAAGCGCTTGTTTAACGTAGGTGGTATGAATAAAATATATTGAACAATACAGGTGGCCATTTTTTGAATTTTGAACGTCGTTTTTAAATCAATATTAATAAATAAATAATTATCTTCTACTGGAAAAGAAATAATTAAAAATAACACTAACAAAATCGATTCATTAACATACTTTTTCTCTCTCAAATATTTCCTGATCATTTATACATCTTCATTACCCTGCCCTTAAAACTAGACAAGTGACCAATCTATTCGAAAATAGAATACAAATGTGAATTTTTGACAACGTCTCTTACATTTGACACGGTGGTCGCCATTTTGTTTTCTCGGTTATACGTACGTTCATGTCTATCCGTCTTATTAATAAACTGGTAGTAAGTAAACATGGTATAGCTATTCCGCGTCTTGTCTTCGTCTCACAAACATGATATTGAATTTTTTTTTATGCTAGACAGGAAAGCTTTTGCCCGTCATCTCACCTGATGGTAAGTGACGATAAGGGAAAAGATGGAATCGAGCTTCGTCTGGAACCCTCAACCACAGAGAGACTGGCTATCTTATCACACATTGCCGGAACACAATAATCCTGTTAACATTATTATTATGGCGACAGATTTTTGATAAGATGGTGGTAGCTAGCCAGGCGGACTTCAAAGTAGTCCTACCACCAAACCAAACTAAGTACAAATTTGTACCCCCCTGGGGATCGAACCCGGGATCTCTGGATCTTGATTCCGGTGGGCGAACCACTAGGCCATGAAGGCGGTTTAAATGCGAATGCGACGAAAAGAGACAAAACATTGAGTAAACTAGTCTATATTTAAAATATGTGACATAATTGTTTCAGATCGAGAGAGGCAAGAGTCCGTTTTCGCCAGACCACGGGCTGGTGGTGCGTTCGTTCGTGTACCTGTTCCGGCTGATCAGCGAGAGGCCCGAGAGCCACTTTATACTGAAAGCTTCCTTTTTAGAAATATACAACGAGAAGGTAAGCGAAGATGTTATGGCTGATTTACATGTATGAAGTAGTTACGTAATTAACTTAATTTTACCTAAATTTTGAGTGACTTAATGCATGTAAACAATGAATTTAGCGATAATTTGCAAGTTTTTAAAATTTTATTCACTTTAAATCAACTTAAAAATTTAGTTAACAACTTGACTGCTTAATAAGTTTACATAATACTTTCGATCTGAGACATTTCGTGTTTATCGCCCTTGGTATCTATATAATCTACTATTGTTTCAGGTTATAGACTTGTTGAATCCAGGCAGTGCCAGGAAGCCCTTGCAAGTGCGATGGTCCAAGGAGAGCCGCAGTTTCTACGTAGAGAACTTGTTCACGGTCGACTGCGTGGAGTTGGACGACTTGTTTGCCGTATTAGAAGAAGGTATGATTTTGAAGCAAAATGCCTTTCTCGTTTACATTAAAAAAAAACAATAATAAAAATACACATTATGTTGTAAGAACTCCCGCTATACAAATGTATGAACGTAGGTACCTATTACAAATGTACGCGCCCTCAATACATACGCTTTTTGTTTACACTCCTCAGGGGGCGGGTAATTTAACGTGGGTATAACGTACTTTGTCAAGGTGGGCGTAGAAAATTAATGCCATGTTGTGGTTTTTTTTAAATTAACTAAAAAAAAACAACATGTCGACTATCGTGTATCAAATGTAACAGTAGTTGTCAAAAAATTACATATAAGTTCTATGTTCGACTTAGAATATAGAACTTGTCATTCGAATAGATCCACTTGTTTAGTTAGTTAGTAGACAAGTGGCCAGTGGTAGTTGTTCCAACACAAACATGTTTGAGTCTTTTTTAATGGCATTCGGATTTAAAGGTTTAGTCGTCGAATGTCTCATGTCGAAGTCGAGGAAGGTAGCGCGGGCTTGAACTCAAGGGGGCTTCAATCCCCCAGTGGTCTGGGCCGCCGTCTAAGGGGCGGGGCTCCCCTTCGCCCCCCCTGTACTCAACCCTGGTCAGGAGTGAGTTTTGCCTCCTCCCCGCATCACCCACCCCCGCCAACATCCAGAGCGCCCCGTCCCCTCCACCGCCCCTCATACCGCAGGAGGGTCGCGCACGAACTTGTGAGACTATAAAGTCGAAAGTCTCATATTATCTAGGCATGAGGAACCGCGCGGTGGGCGCGCACGCGATGAACGCCCACTCGTCGCGTTCGCACACGCTACTCAGCGTGCGCGTGCGCCGCGAGTTGCGCGCCGACACGGCGGTCACGTGCGCCACGCACGGCAAGATCAACTTCGTTGACTTAGCCGGCAGCGAGATGACCAAGCGGACCCACTCCACTGGAAAAACGCTCGAGGAAGCGAATAACATTAACAGGAGTTTGATGGTCTTAGGTGAGTTTTTTTGCGGATAACACATTAAGGCCCAAGTTCACCAACACGTAAAACAAGCGATTAAAAGATAACCGTAAGTTTTACACAATTCACTTCATACGATAAAATGCCAAAACAACGGTTAAATAATAATCGCCTGCTAAGTGTTGGTGAACCCCAGGCTTAGTGAACTCGTACCTTAGAACATACTAAGTTAAAATCGCGATAGATGATGCAGATTGTCTTGGACTGGTACTGCTAATTTTCAGGTAATAAATACAATAAAGTATCTCAGGGGTGATTTTTGCCTAATCATTTGTAATCGTTGTCTTTGCTTTTGTAATTTCGATCGACACGTAGGCTGAGTAGAATACAATTGTCACCACCCCCAAACTCTTCCGCGAGTGTCGTACAAGGCGACTAAGGGCAAAGATAACGAAGTAATGGGCAGCAGCGTTTCTCTGATACCTGATACCACCTAGCAATATACTCCGATTTAGGTGCTTGATAGATACCAAATAGCAATCTCTCCTCTACATGGGTTCTAACATAATTGGTGAAACGTGGGTGTTATACTGCCTACGCCTTCCGGGATAAATAGGAGTCGGCTCCTGATAATGGATGGCGAAAATGGTTCAAAATTAGTGACAAAAACTTTATTTTAGGCTACTGCATAGCGCAGCTGAGTGATGGAAAGAAAAGGGGGCACATTCCATACCGTGACAGCAAGCTCACCAAGCTCCTGGCAGACAGCTTGGCTGGCAACGGCGTCACGTTAATGGTGAGATGTCATTTTACTCCGGAGCTAGATGGTCTGCAGAGTTATTATATATTATGTGGCAAAATGTGAGAAAGAAAAAAAGGGCAGAAAATTTTCTAAAACTTATTGTCTTTTAATAACTATAGACATTGAATCCACTAATACTAGGCACGGTAAGCCGTTGGTCCCGGCCGCATATTATAATAATAATAAATATTTTTACACTCACACCAATCAAATAGCCCAAAGTAAGTAGCCTAAGCACTTGTGTTATGGATACTAGATGACGGACATATTTTTAATATAATTATGTATATAAATGCCGAAAATATACTACATAAACATATACACAACCATGACTCGGAAACAAACATTTGTGGCCATCACAAAGTTTGCCCCTACCAGGATTCGAACCCGGGACCTCTAGGCCAATACCCAGCAATTTGAGCATTCGACCAAGGCGGCCGTCGTATATTATGATGTCGTTAATAACCACCAATACAGTTATAGCCCATTCTCCCTATATTCTGCCATCCATAGGGAAGGCCTGTGCCCCAGCTGTGGGGATGAGGGGCTGATTATGATAATGATAAACATATTGCGTGGTATCTCAATTCTATCGAAAATTACATAATACTTAACATAACTGGTAGATGGGTGTCGTAAAAGTCGACTAAGGGAGATTGCCCGGTGTAGACCAATGGCACCTTGGGGCACCCGAATGGTGGAGGGCAAACCACCAACAACAGCATACCCAAAGAGGGTTAGTGTCAGGCAGGCGGCCGGCTGTAAAACCTAAGCCAATACTTTGAGCAGTATGGATTGGAATGTTGTCATTCCAATCACTCTCTCCGTTCATCGGTCTCTCGACATGGATGATCCGTTCCGTCTCTTTTCTATACATCATTCATTAGTGATAGATGATATGAATCAAAAGAGAGTGGATGGCTTGATGACGTCTGACTGATATGAATGGAAGAGGAAACATACTGCGCCGACCCCAGATGGACTGGGAACAGGGCAGGGAGAAGAAGTAGAAGACTTAACATAACTGGTAGATGATTCCTTCTGTATTATTGCAGATAGCATGTATCGCACCAACAAAATCCAACTTATGCGAGACCATCAACACCCTGCGGTACGCGTCGCGAGCCAAAAAGATTAAATCGAAACCTATTGTGAAAATGGTAAGTTGCTAGTTTTAGTGGGGATCCTAAAACGATCGTATACTAATGGACAGCGAGTGGCACTAAGTTTTACTTTCTATGAACTGTGGTATTTTTATGCGGGCTATTACATTTATTTTTCAATGTATCTGACTGACTATCTGACTACAAACAACGTTAGTAGGCCAGTTATTGTTTTCTTTTTTAATGGAAACTTGTTTATTGGTATATGTATATATATTATATAGTATAGCCCTTTAGGGGACCACGTGCTTACACATTGTGTACTCTTATAATTTATTGATATTCGGATCAATTCTTACTATTTCCCGTGTTGTAGGACGCTAGAGACGCCCTGATATTGAGCTTGAAGAGAGAAGTTACGGCCTTACAGGCTGAGAACCAGCATCTACGGACAGCTTTGCATGTTCATAGTGATTACAATTTGGACGGTTACAGTGAGTATATAAACATATTAATAAAGTCACTGACAGACTATTATTGCAAATAACATTTATTAAAAACAGTCAAGAGATGTACTGCTTTTGGCCTCGGGGATCGGGGTAGGTACTCAGGGTCATGTACGGTCATGCATTAGGGGAGGGCATTAATGAAATTAAAGATTAAATATTGCAAAGAAAAATATCTCAGAAAAAGTTCGAAAAATTTTGTAGTCTTCATCCGGGAATCGAACCCGAGTCTTCCGCCAAGACGTCTTGGTTAACCGCCGGCACAGGCAGCGCGGATACGCGGGGTTCGATTCCCGCATAAAGACTACAAAATTTATCGAACAGTGACATACATGAGTTTCAATTAATGGGTTCACTAACGTGATTTTCGTCAATTCATAACTAGTCGCTATTCTTGCGGTAGTTCAATTGTCAAAATTTTCGGTAACTTTGCGATTTAGTTGCATTTTAATTCAACGGTTGTCTGACTAAAAATTAACAAAACAATAAAAAGTGGCGCTCTCATTTTATCCAAACTCTTTTTTGCCAAGCTCTATATTTTTCCCTCCGCTTCCGAACAGACCAACGCCGCACCCCTCCCCAAATAGAACCGAACAAGCTGTACCAGCTGCCCCAGTCGGAGCTGGTGGAACTAGTTCAATTGCACATGGAGGAAAACACCGCGTTGAGGCAGGAGAACACGGACCTGTTCACGATGAGAGACCACCTGCTGAGGGACCAGGAGATCTTGAGCAGGGAGAACGAGAGGCTGCTGAAGAAACTGGAGGATGTCAACTCGTAAGTTCCAATGCGTTAAGTAGATACACCTATTGACCTATACGCCATTCGTTATAGCAAGAGACGAAATGTAAATAATCTTGATGTGTCTCTTTATCTACGAAGTGCTCTTAAAAACAAGAAACGTGTATTACATCCATGTATAAGGTACATACATGTAGGTATTATACATATAAAAAAACATCATTAATTATAGACAAAACTGTTAGCTGCTTTGAAATATTGGTGTTTTACATTTTTATTAGGATTTTATACTAAAAGAGATCAAGATTGTTTATATTTTGTCTCTTGCTTTAATGGAAGAAATACTATAAGTAATTATTTAGATTTTAATTACGTTATAAAAAGCTTTAAAAAAATTGTACAAAGAAAATTGTTGAAAACATACGATTTATAGTCTAAATAATAATACAAAGCAAACATAATATAATACAATATTCAAGCATAACTAAATGCACGGTATTTGTTAAATTATGTAAAAGTTGGCGGAACAAAAAAAAGATAGTGTTATAAAGTTACTTATATTGGTTCGAAGGATGATTCCGTAGGTGATTTAATCGCTCCGTTTCCTTTAACTATATTGATCCAAAAAGTATTTAACACATTAAAAAGTAGATTGTACTAACTAATGCTTAATTTGGTCGTGTTCGTAGGACGATATTGGGAATCAGCTGATATCCCAACTCAGGTCGGAGGTCAGTAGCAAGTGCATGGATCCACAATGCACAGCTCCTAGCTAGAGAACTAAAAGAATGTGTTAAAAATGAATAGAATGCATGTCATGAAAAGAAATGTCTTTTTAACAATGAAGCACTTGAAACACGTGTGGTTAATTTAGCAATAAATTATCTTCTTCCCTCCCTGTTCCCAGTCTATCTGGGGCCGGCGCAGTATGTTTCCTCTTCCATTCATATCAGTCAGACGTCATCAAGCTACCCACTTCCTTTTGATTCATATCATCTATCACACTGGAAAGGTGCTAGTGATGAATGAATGTATAGAAAAGATACGAAAAGGACCATGTCGAGAGACCGACGAATGAAGAGTGATTGGGATGGCAACATTCCAATCCATGCTGCTCAATGGCTTGGGTTTTCCAGCCGGCCGCCTGCCTGACACCAACTCTCTTTGGGTATTTCGCAATTAATTATACTTGTGGTAAAAAAATGCTACGCAACCAATTTCTAGAATATCACTACCATCTTCCTGCCCTGATGCCCGTTTAGGGCCGGCAGTATGTTTCGTCTTCCATTATAATATCGGTTAGAGTGCATCATGACGATGCACTACCTATCTAGCAATTACTGCGATTAAAGTTCTCTTAGATTTCAATGTATGTACGACTGATTATAAACTCCTATTAGATACAAGGTACGTTGCTTATCACTACAAAGCATGCATTAGAAAATTGGGCTTTCGACGCTATAACAACAAAGACGTTGTACCTATATTATATGGCCCATACAAATTGTTTGGTCAGTGAGCAAAATGTATGGAAAAATTTAATTTAACAATTTTTAATATCACCATAGTTTTTATATGACTATCAGCACGGATGAGTTCAGGGTATGCGTTATTTTTATTACATATTGTAATTAGGCCGCTGTTGTATCGGCGGGTCAGCGGCTTCAGTGTGCAATGCGCTTTGTTCGTAGATACCACTAACAAAAAACTCTACTTTGATGACGTAACTTTCAGTGTGTGTGTCAGATCGCCCCTCATCGCCGCCCGGCCCACGTATCCGGAGGGTGGCGGCGAGGCGAACATTTGGACCAACCCGGCTGCCTCCTCCGCAAGCAAGGCTGGCAGATAGTGTGCTTCAGACGGAAAAAAAATTCTCAAGCATCCCAGCAGTATTTCAATTAATTATACTTATTTAATTACTATAAAGCAATTTACTGCGAGTTATGAGCCCGGTAGATAGCAATAGACTCGCACCCAATTACCATAGGCACCTAACATAGTTGGCGAACTGTGGGTGTTCCTACTCCTTCTGGGATAGAACGTGATTAAAATATTTATGTATGACAGTAATTGAATATATTGTTATGATTTACTATGTTCAGTATTCTATTCTAGCAGAATAATTTAATAGTTGTGTAACAAATGAATAGTTATTCATCCTTGAAGAAAACTTCATTTCATGTCAATTATATTAAAATGAATAGGTGGATGTAGATGATAAGTCATTTATTTCAAGAATCAAACTGTTTAAATATAATACTCCTACTTCTATAAGAACTATATCTGCACTTCAATAATTACAAGCTATGTTATCATATGTTTAGATGATAAGTAATTGTAAATGTGTAATATACTAATGTACAGAAATAATATAATTATTACCAAATAGTAGTACTATTAAACTATACTTTTATTTTTATGCAGAACATTGCATAAAAAAAGGTTAGAAAAATAATCCAGCATTCTTAGTTTATTAATAAAGAATTTTTGGTTTTGGTCATGCTCACATCTCATATTTTTTCTATACTGATAGTATTTTAATTATTGTACATTGCAATTAATTTTAAGAGTGTAAAAGGTTCTCATGAATTAAGAATTATTTTTTAAAATACCTAACGCTTTTCATAATGTATAGAACAAAGCCATTACAGAATTATATTGAATGTAAAATAGAAAGTAATCATAGTTGATAATGAAAATGTAGTAAACAGGAAATTACAAAAGATTGTTAGAGTACCATTGGTTTTTATTTTACCTTTCCTAACATTTATACACACATGACAAAATTTTGAAAGTAATGCTTTCATTTCTAATAAAGTATTTACTAAATATACCTAGTTAAAAATAGCTCAAGTGTGAGTGGCCTTAAATAGCTTAACTACCATTAATTTTCACAATTTACTAAGCATATAAAAACTTACACTAAAAGTACAGTACAGATAAGAACAGCACATCTACCACAAAATTTTTCTCAATCAAATTTGTGCTTTACTACAAAAAACTTACCCCCGAATACAGAAACGCTACTCAAATTTTGGGGACTGCTTATCAAGTTAAGTGGACAATACCTCTCAGAATTTGTATGGAAAAACGTCAATTTTGACAATAATTAAATGTTAAGCAGATCTCAAACATTGATTAGCGTTTCTGTATTCGGGGATTAAGGTGACAATCAATTAAAAAAAATTTGACAGTTTAACCCCCGAATACAGAAACGCTAATCAAATTTGGGGGACTGCTTAAAAAGTTAAGTGTTAAGTGGACATTACCTGTCAGAATTAGTATAGAAAAACGTCAATTTTGACAACATTTAAATGTTAAGCAAGACTCATACTATGATTAGCGTTTCTGTATTCGGGGGTTAGGTAGTCTGAATTGCTGTTGACAGTACACATTAGAAATTCCAACAAAATATTAATAATTAGTTTTTGAATTATATTACAATACTAAAGTAAGTGTGGATCAAACCGGAATGCATGAGCAGGTCGGTGTAGTCCACAGAAAAAATAAACAATTATTAATCACACCATAGATACATGTATTCCAACTTGGATATTATTATGATATAGTTGCATAACAATATTACAGCTATTACAACTAATGGAATTCTAGTTAGTCAATTTGTCCAAATCTCTTAACAAAACTGTTGTTTTTGAAATTAGAAGTTGTTTTGTTTTACACTTTCTTAACTTACTGGCCATTAATTTTAGTTCATTTTGTTGTTGATGTACAGAACTAAAATTACATGATATACAAAAAAGTTATACTATTATTATACTAAAATGTTTAAACAAAAAATAATTAATCTGGTAAGTTTAGTGTTACACAGACATCCTGTTACCAGGACTTGCTTTCAATAGTTAAATCTAATTTAGTTTCTTATTTAATACTTCTTATCTGTAGATTTCAATATGCTGAAATAATTAAACAAACCACTTACACTATCAACATTTCAGACACTAATTTTAGGTCTCAATAGAAATGAGAAAGTCCATTTAACACACACACCCGTGTGTGTTAAGCTACTGCTAGTGTCTTCTAAAACCATACTTCTTTCGCTCATAGAAGAGATCAGTCTTGGAGCTTCCCAAGTTCACAATCTTAGGACAACCATCTCTCTGAAATAAGAAAGCATTAACAAATTATAAATAATAGAGAACAATGTATATCCGTTAATTTATCATTACATTAACATATTAATGTATCGTTAAATATTAATGAATTGTAAATGTATTTATCAGCAATGTGGTGACGGCAATACAAATTGAAATTGTTTATACAATAGTCACCACCCCCAATCACGCCCGCAGACAGTGTACATGGGTTGAGACAATGAGCAATGGGCATCAGTTTTCCTCTTATACCAGCTAACAATAAACTGCGATTTATATGCCAGATAAATAGCAATAGGCTCGCCGCCTGTAATTAGGGACCTAACATAGTTGGCAAAACATGGGTGCAAATAGACCTCTGCTCTGCCTACTGGCTTATTGCCTACTAAATAGATGTGATTTATGTATGTGTGTACTGAGTGAGTCCAATATTAGAGAAATAGTATTGGTACATACATCTTTTTCTTGTATGGTGCATTCCTTACAGTAATACGCGTCAGAAACCCCAGGGCCACCGCAGATAACACAGCGTCCCTGGTAAGAGCCGTAGTTGCACTCATCGCAAATACGGACCAAGGTACACGGCCGTACATAGGAGTCGCAGATTACACATTTTCCATCGCATTTTTCACAGAGGCGACCGATAGCTGTAAGATAAGGCAAAATCAACAATTAGTGCAAATTTAATCATACTATTTAATTTAGCAAATTATAACCTAGCACCTTACCAACGCCCGGTTGTTTTCGGCAGAATATAAGATCGGGATGATGTTTTGCCATTTTATTAGTACTCCAAAAAGGTTTTTCTAAATTAACCTCAAAAAAAGAACAAATAACTGAAATGAAACTTGAAAATCCTGAGATAAAAACCAAAGAGTATATAATACACAAAGAGAATACAATATATCCGTAGTATTAATGTCCTCTATGATACAATACTACGTAAAATACACTACGTTTAATAAAAACCACCCGTACAAACAAATATTAGACATGTGTAGTTCCGGACCGTAATAGTTCCAGGAACTATGTCCGGCACTGGAACGACATCGGTCCTCTCCGAAGCGTCTTACTAAACAGGTTCACAGTTCCTCGCATGTCCATGTCCATGTCCAAAGCGAACCGAGGCATGCCGAGGACCGACGACGGTCGGAAAACTCCGGAACGAGCGGCGCCGGCAGTTCCGAGTCCGAGCCGAGCACCTTCCGAGCATTCCCGATTTTATCCCAGCGAGATTTAGAATGAGACAGATAATAAACGAATGTAAAACTGCTTATGGATAATGTGACTTATGTTTTATGCACATTTAATGAAATTAGAATTCTTGTTTTGAACTCTTGACCTTATCACGTGCTTACTGCAATTCTCTGAGCGAGTTCTTGGAATTTTTATTTAGCACGCTACCCAAAATAATAACATTAATAAGATTATATAAATAAAGTATGAATAATTTTTTTTAAATAAAATACTTTAATAATAACTACCATTAATTATCATCATCAAAAATATAAAAAATTAATTGCTATGAGTTTGTCTCACTAACTGCCGCACTCAGAGACGTCAATTAACTTTAATGAGTACTTAAAGTCAAAATAATTTATTTAAATCTAGACCTTAGACCCAGCAAGAACAGCGACTAGTTTTGAATTGTAATTTTTCGACATTAAGCACTAATTGTCTGACGTTTCTGAGTGCGGCAGTAAAACTCGAGAATGGCTGGGCCGATTTAGCTGATTTTGATTTTGAAATTATGGTGTTGGGCCAGGCAAATAAAGAAGTAAATGTGATAAAATATGGAAAAATTGCGAGGGAAATAGTAAAAACAACACATTCATTTTCCCATTTAACCTGCTTTCCTGTCAAACATTTGACGTAACCATGGCTACGGGGTTATTTATATGGCATAATAATGTACATAACAACTGACCCGGCAGGTCAGCTAGTTATTAATATTAGTATTTGGATGACAGTCCTAAGCCTGATAGGTATTAAGCTAAATCAATTGATAACAAAACAGAAATATGTATTTGTCATACAGTCTAATCCAAATAACTGTTTAGATTATAACTGCACGTAGATAAGCAATAATGTGTCAAGCCATATGAATATCAATTTGAGAAAATGGCGCCCATAGATTCTAAACATGATTTAATTTGCTATTTTATTAAAAATTGTTTTTATGTTTTTGTTAAAGAAAGTGTTTTAAGTCAGTTAGAATTAGAACACTTTTGAAAATTGTAGAATAAAATAATGATGCTTTATCAATCTATGTCGAAATCTCGGAATATGGGTTTTTGTGGGTTGACACATTATTGCTTATCACCGTCCATCTGGAACTAAGACCGCCTATGCCCAACCAAAGGACCTACATTACATAGCAAGGACCTAACCAGTTCCGTTATCATGTCCGAGGACATGTTAACGGAACTAGGTCCGAAACGTTATGGAACCGTTCCATGTTCAATCCATTTCCGGACATGGTTTGAGCATGTCTAACAAATATCTTTTCCGATTTTAAAATGCAACGGTAAGTAGACCATACGGCCAATTATTTGTTGATCATCAACGAGAAATAATAAGGATGGATGGATGTAGCTCAAAAATCTTAGAGCCAAAGCCCTCAAAAAGTCATCGTGGGGAGTGTTTGGCGCGTTTCGTAGTGTCAGTCAGATTTATTTTCGCTAATTCTAAAATTGTTACAGAGTGGATTTTGTGCAGTAAAAGTGGTGTTATTTTGTTGCATAAGGATCCGTGTATATGTTCAATTGTAAGGAATCATTGAAATAAAAGTGTTGTGCTGTGTTTGACGTTGAGAATTTTATAGTGGTTTTCACCACCTCATCAGTCACCGTTATGAACTCTGTTACCATTTGACTCGCGCCAAGCACTCCCTAGATGCGTTAAAATGTGTGACATCCATATTTTAACGTAAAATTCATTTCATTCATACATTTCCCCCACTCATTATTTCATAAGACTACAGATAAAATATACACTAAAGGCTTGGCTGTATGGGCTAGACCTTTTGCTTTCCCTAAAATATAGGGAGAATTTAAAAAAGTCATTGTTTGTTGACGTTTACTGACATCTCATGACTGACAGTGATAGTTTGGTTTTGATTAATTTCACGTGCTGCGTGTTGTATTTTTTCAAAAGAATTTGTTTCTTAAAACAATATTAATCTAACTTAAAATGACTGCAGAAAGTGGAAGTAGTGATGAAGAGTCTCATAAATCAGAAGAAGTACAACCATTAGAAATAACACAAGACACAAATGAAGAAGAAAAAGTGTCCTTCAAAAGTTTGGTAAAAACTAATGAAATTATACACTTTTAATGATCTTTTGATAAGTTTTAGATTAATAATCATCTATGAAAATAGTTAATAGCGATCTAAATGCAGTTTCTCTTTTTAATTACGTGGAATCATGTTATCAAATGTTTGAACCTTATAGGTTATGTGAAATATCTAGAAAGTATTTCATCGTCAGTGTGTGATTTAAAATATCGTAGTGAAGAGTATATTATATATTCCGTGTGGTGACGGCAGAGCAGAATAAAATTGTCACCACCCCCATCCCTCTTGCAGGTATCATACAAGGCGACTAAGGCAACTGATAACTAGATTCAATAGGTTTCAGTCTACAATAAAGATTTATTGACTTTGTTATTATTTTATTTTCAATGGGTGATTTTTAAAAAAAGTTGTGAAAGATTGTTTACCAAATAAGACATGTTAGATGGTACAGAGTATTCTTCTGCCTACCCCTTCAGGGATAAGTAGACAAAAGCTATAAATAACCTATAATTAGTTTTCTGCCCTATTTGTAATTAAATAAAGATTACTCTTTCAATCCTACTATACTATAATTATGTTGAAAACTTTCAGGGTGTAGTAGATGTACTGTGCGAAGCATGTGAAGAACTAAAATGGAAGAACCCCTCGAAGATTCAAAAAGAAGCCATTCCAGTGGCACTACAAGGCAAAGACATCATAGGTCTGGCTGAGACTGGGTCGGGTAAAACTGGAGCGTTTGCGCTGCCAATTTTGCAAGCATTATTAGAAAACCCACAGAGATATTTTGCTTTGATATTAACACCTACCAGAGAGTTGGCGTTTCAAATATCTGAACAGTTTGAAGCTCTTGGTAAGACCTTGATCTATTATTTTGTTCACACAGAGGCATACTGCAAAACATGGCCCGGGATCTAAATCACATCCAAAAATAAAAGAATAACATTTTATGTCATATTTTATAGGAGCAAGCATAGGTGTGAAATGTTCAGTGATAGTTGGGGGAATGGATATGGTAGCACAGGCTCTATCATTGTCGAAAAAGCCCCACATAATCATTGCCACCCCTGGTCGCCTAGTTGACCATTTGGAAAACACTAAGGGTTTTAATCTGAAAGCACTCAAATACTTGGTAAGTTTTTATAATAACTTTTGACAACTTAGGGCCTGTTTCACAATCGACAAGTAAGTTCAAAGTAGGTTACTTACCAGTTCAATTGACATATATTTCATATTACAATTGTCAAATGATCTGCAAAGTAAGCTATTTAAAACTTACTTCTTGATTGTGAAACAGGCCCTTTGTCTCAAATCCATAAAGAGAATTCCAATTCTGAAATTGAGATTTTGTAGACTAACTGTTAACAGTCATTATGTCTCAGTAGATAATTTTATATAAATCCCACATGATTCAGTTTGAAGTATAGTAAATTCTCTTGATAATTGAAAATAACCAATTATATTTAACTTTTCTAGGTAATGGATGAAGCTGACCGCATTCTCAACATGGATTTCGAAGTAGAGGTAGACAAGATATTACGAGTGATACCTAGAGAGCGGCGGACATATTTGTTCTCCGCTACTATGACAAAGAAAGTGCAGAAACTGCAGCGTGCTTCTCTGCAGGACCCTGTCAAAGTAGAAGTCTCAACAAAATACCAGACTGTGGACAAATTGCAGCAATGCTACCTCTTTATTCCAGTAAAGTATAAGGTAAGTTGCTTACATGTAATTATCAAAGTATGTGAACAATAACTTCAATATCCTCAAAATTAAAATATGATTTTATTATATTGTGGTGTCTGGCGGGTCAGATACCCCACTATCAACATCACACACTGGAAGAAGGAGGGTGTTCACGTCATGTACAAAATTATAGAACAAACCCTAGCCCAAACAATTCATTAGATACTGTCATAATTTTTGCCTTGTCATGTTTAAGTTTCAAAATACAATATTTTGAAGATTTTCAAGTTTTATTCCTAGTAATAGGACTCGCAAATATCTCAAGCGAAAACAGCTAGCAATCAAACAGATTAAAAAAAAACAAAAATTACGAATTTCAATTTTGTTTCCTTTTTTAAATTTTTATTTTCCCCACAGGACGTGTACCTGGTGCACATCCTGAACGAGCTCGCGGGCAACTCGTTCATAGTGTTCGTGGCGACGTGCGCGGGCGCATTGCGAGTGGCTCTGCTCCTTCGCAACCTGGGGCTGGGCGCGGTGCCGCTCCACGGGCAGATGTCTCAGAACAAGCGGCTGGCAGCCCTGAATAAATTTAAAAACAAGACCCGGTCCATTCTCATTTGTACGGATGTCGCGTCTCGGTGAGTTTTTTAATTTATTTACTCGTATACAAAATTCTCGTAAACAAAGAATTTTATATTACTCAGCTATAAAATAGACATAAATCAGTGAATTTCCACTTAAAATACTATCACAGACTCAACAAAACATGCAAAATTATCAAAATAAAAAAAAGGAAAGATATTATTAAAGATTATATATATATATATATTTATTATTAAAGACTCAACAAAACAGGCAAAATTATCAAATTAAAAAATGTCCAAAAACATATTTAAAAAAGACGCCGCGTGGTGACGACAGAGCAGAATACAATTGTCACACCACCGCGGGTGTCGTACAAGGCGACTAAGGATAAAACAGGGACCAATTCCTCAAATTGGCAGCAGCGTTCCTCTTATGCCATCTTTTTGTGCCCGATAAATGGCTTGCCAACTATTAACCTAGCCTATATACCCTTTCGGGGATATAGGCTAGGTGGTATTAGAGGAATGCTGCTGCCCATTACCAACTCATCGCTTTCTTTAACCCTTAGTCGCCTTGTACGCTCGACACCCACGGGAGAGGTGGTGACAATAATAATAATTGTATTCTCTGCAGTCACCACACACCTTTTTCACCATTTTCAGTTTCCTAATATACAATTTAATTAACGAGGTTTTTTAGACTCACGTTACTTCATAAAACCGAAATCTTGCCTGTTCCGTTTAATAACTGCCTTGACACTTAGCCTTTAATTCCAGAGGTTTGGATATTCCACATGTGGACGTGGTGATCAACCTGGACATCCCGCTGCACAGCAAGGACTACATCCATCGGGTGGGTCGCACGGCCCGCGCCGGACGCGCCGGCAAATCCATCACGTTCGTCTCACAGGTACTGGAACCCTATTATACAAGTGACCAATCTATTCGGACGGATAGAATAATAAAGTATGAAACTGACGTATTACTGACAAAACACCATGGCGACCGTAGTGTCTAAATAGGAGTAGTTGTCAAAATTTGAAATTTGTTTGATGAAAACACATTGTATATCTGTCGTGGCCAAATCGTAGAATTGATCACTTCATGATGTGGCCTACCATTTCATGAAATGGTTGCATTTCATGATATGGCCAAACATTATTGATCATATCGTTAAATAATTACATTAATTAAGAAGCGCTTATTTCGATTTATTTTTGTGATAATTCATGGCGGTGGACAATTATCCTAATAAACAAACTATTAGTAATGTTGTAATGGAAGATAAAAGTTAAGTGAAACTACATCAAATTACTAGAATTTTACGTTTTATGTCACTTAAAAAACGAGCGAAACGTAAAAATACCAAACATTAACTACAAAGATTTTTGGTGGTTAGAAAAATATTATTTAACGACATTAATGATATGGGCCAAACGTAGATGGACATATCATCAAACAACGTTGACGTTTCAACGATATGGTCAGTTTTAGCTGGCCATTTCATGAAATGAAACCATTTCAGCCACATCATGAAGTGATCAATTCTACGATTTGGACACGCCATATTGTTTTAGACTTGCCTATAGGCACTGCTCTTATCATCATTACCATCACCAGCCCTTTTAATGTCCCCACTGCTGGGGCACGGGCCTTTCCTACGGATGGAAAAATATAGGGAGTTTGGGCCATAACCACCCTGGCCCAGTGCGGGTTGGTGGGTGTAACGACTGCAGATGCAGCCGGGACCACCATCTTAACGTGCCACCCGAAGCACGGAGGAACTCGAGATAATACATTTTTGGTCACCCATCAAATGCCGGCCTTAGCGAACAAGTTTACGCAAGCGCGCTGTGCCACTGCGCTAGCGAACTGCTCTTATAATCCACGCTGATGTAACACGCATAAACCACGCCTTCCTCCCCTAGGTAGGCATAGGTTTGTAACGGTGAACGGCAACAGGCTCGCCCCCTATTACATGAGACCTCAGCCTATCACTTGGGGATAAAGGCGTGATTTATGTATGTACCTTTGAGATGTATGGTATAAATTAAAAGGGAGTGGATGGTCTGTCTGACCGATATGAATGGAAGAGTGGAGGCGCCTGATTCTGCTAGTATTAACATGCGAGGACATCTATTTTGGTTACCGTGTGGTTACAGCAGATTCTAACCCGTAAAAGTTGTTTTATTTCAATTATATCTACTTGCCAGTATGACGTGGAATTGTATCAACGCATCGAGCAACTGATCGGCAAACAGCTGCCGCTGTACCGCACCGACGAGGCAGAGGTCATGGTGTTACAGGAACGCGTGGCTGAAGCCCAGAGGCTTACCAACATTGTGAGTAACAAATAAACAACGATGACTCAGGATGTTATAATGTTTAATTTTTGATGCTTTCTGATTTTAATTCGAACATTATCTAAACATTTTAGAAAAATGAGTACGTTGCTTAAACACAAAAGCACCTCTAGACAAGTGGCCAAACTATTCGAACGAACAGAATAAAAATGCATCAAACTGACGCGTTTTGTGCATCAATTTTGCACGTTAAATTTTTATATAAAGTTTAAATTAAAAACCAATAAGTAATAAACAATTATGTACACTTTTACACTTAACTAACATTCTCACTTTACCCTTGATACTGGTCGGTCAAACAGAACTTGACAAGCAATCTTGCTTTTCCCACCAGGAAATGAAAGAGCTGGAAGATAAGAAGGGGAGCAAAGGCAAGAAGCGAACCGGTGGCGGGGACTCGGAAGACGACACCGAAGAGGCGGCCGGTGTAAGACGCCGCATTAAAGGGCGGAACAAGCATGCCCCTAAGAGGAAGAAGCGATAGAATAAACTCATTTCTCTATTACAATAATTGTTTTATTCAACCTTAGTATATAGAATAATACAGATACAGAAACCTCTTACGCTGAAACTGTACAAACTACTCATAAGCAGTATAGTCTGAAATTTGGATGACATCTTAGATTAAAGAATAACATACAGAACTGTCCTCTTCTTCCCTGTTCCCAGAGTCGGGGTAGTATGTTTCCTCTCCCTTTCATATCGGTTGTCATCGAGCCATCCACTCGCCTTTCATTCAAAGTGACGGCCGCCTTGATCGAATGCTCAGATTGCTGGGTATTGGCCAAGAGGTCCCGGGTTCGAATCCTGGTAGGGGCAAACTTTGTGATGACCACAAGTGTTTGTTTCCGAGTCATGGTTGTGTATATGTTTATGTAGTATATTTTCAACATTTATAACTACTTACTTTGGGCTAAACGATAGGTGCGAGTGTAAAAATATTTATTATTTATTCTTCCCAACCACCCCAGTAAACTGGTCAATTCCCTAATATAGTTTATTGACATCGAGGGTAGTGCGTAATGGCTGTAGCCAAGCCTACGAATAGAATATAACATTTTATCATTAGAAAAATGGAGTGCAGAATCAATAACTTTTTTCTGAAAAAAATTCCGACCAATTTTTTCTTTGGGACATCATTTTATTGTTTATTCTGAGTTAAGCGTGGTAGTAATATATTTACTTACCCGTTTAATTGTACCCACGTCTTCTTGGCATCGGACAGTCGATATGCCAGTTGCGGACTGCGACTGGCCCTCTTCATCTTCAAACGGCCTTACTAATAAACACGGTATAAGCATTGAATAGTTACTCAGTGTTTGTCTCTTTTCCTAGCATGCAAAATCATGAGTATGAGACGAAGACAAAACACTGGGTAACTACTCAAGGTTTATACAGTGTAATGTCGTAAATGTCTAGGCAAGTGTACAAATGGCGGTGCTAACTGCTCATGTTAACGCAACCATTGTACAGTCAACGGCTCTTCAGACTACCCAAAACTGTCAAATTTCTTCAATCGATTGTCAACCTTATCTTGTTGGCAGTAGAGCCAAAAGTCGACTGAGAAAATTTAACATTTTGTGGTAGTCTGACGTGCTATCTGTATATCAATAGTGTTGCTTTTTACCTCAGTTTTTGGGTCCTGTAATTTTTTTTGAGTAACTGGGTAAATGTAAGAGCTGTCAAAAACTCACATTTGTATTCGAATAGATTGGCCTCTAGGGGGTAGAGCGGATAGTTGATTAACGATTGCAGATACAGCCGGGACCCACACATTTTAACGTGCTCTTCGAGCAAGCAAGGAGAAACTCAAGATTGGTACATTTTTTTCCAATGACTAGCCTTTGGGACCATTGCTTAGTTTACGTGATTGATTGCAAATTCGACCCTCTAGCCATAGCATCATCCAGTTCTTGTTATTGAGTAATGTGTTCATAATAGGATTTGATTTTTTATTTGAAATATGAAAATAATAATTATGTTAGAAAAAGGTTATAAAGAAAATAGTCAAATAAAGAAAAATAATTTGTCTTGATGCGGGGTAAGCAAGCATCAATACTGATATAATGATTGATTGCTTTTTAGTGTGTTCATAAGCCTGAATTATGTATATGTATGATTAATCTCCCTATATTTACGCCATCCTGTTACGGTTACTGTTTTTCTGTACTCTCTTCTCTATATTATTCAGGGACGGCCATACATACATAAATCAAGCCCATTTATCCCTGGAGGTTAGGCAGAGGTGTATTAAGGGAAGGACATGTCTTCTAGATTATTATGTCCACTAACTTAGGCCATATTCAAAACACACCAGAAATGGGTTCCCATAATTTCAAGCAAACAAATGTTTAAAATGCTTTCTTACAATTTATTCTAAAAAGTAAACAGTCATTTCTTTCAATAAAAAAATAAATTAAAAAAGAAATGCGAGAACCGCGCCGCGCTCGGTGCGCTCGGGCACGCTTACACCTAAGCGTAAGAAGAAATCACAACATGTTTAAATTTTTTAATCGTTATTTATTATTTCTATACAAATAGAACTGTACAGATAATTTTTTAAATTATTATTTACCATTTCATCTTTCACGATAGACTTTTTACAAAAGTGAAAACTATCAACATTACACGCACGGAATAATCGAGATCGCGCGCTGCCCCGCTCGCCGTCGAGCCGCCCGCCCCGCCCCCGCCCCGCCTACGCCCCGCCCACGCCCCGCCGGCACGCGCCGGTATCACAAAATAAATAAGTACAATTTAAATATCCCGTAATCTAACTCACCGTCGTCCACCAGGCGTGGCAGTGTGCACACACATACGCTCCGACTCCAGCTTTTGTTCAATTTAAATGCACTCGGTGTACACACACACACACACACACACGTGCGTGTGTACGTGTACACAACGCGATGGACGCGCCACCGTCCGGGGGAGCCGCCTCGTCTCTCGCGATGCACGATTGCAAACATCACCAAGTATACAAAAGATTCAAAATTTATACATGCCCACGCAGTTTATAAAACAAACATTTTTACAATCTTTATCACAAAAGACAATAAAGCTAGTGTTGCCGTGGGGCCGGCAGTGCGCCCGCGCCCCACCCGTTACATTTGTACACACGACTTGTACGCGCGAGTTTGCACTTAAATTAATTCCAAACTATTCCGAATCGCTATACACAAGATTAAAACAAAACGCCCGGCGAGCCTCGAACCGCGCGTGCCGCCCGGCGCGTCGCTCCGGCAGAATAGCTCAACTATTTCCACGACAGCAAACACTTTGGTACAGAGCACTGAGCCGCCACGCTGATCCAGCCAGTGAGGGGAGGGGGTCGCCACTGTGATGTCCTTGTACAAAACACGTCCGTAACAGTTACTTATCTACATTAAGTTGGGCGGCGGCCGTGGTTCGAGGCCGCTTGGCACCTATATCAATATCACATTGTTTTTTAATAGTAGCAGCCTGAGCGGCTGGCGATGGCCCGTAGCGGGCGGCGGCGGGCGCGGAATACTGCAGGAATGTGCCGCTCAGTTCAGGTCGCGGTCCTCTAAGTACTTGTACTCGAACGTGAAGCCCTCCTTCTTGCGCTGGCCCCACTTCTCGTAGTCGAAGTAGATGTACGTGCCCTGCGGGAGACAATAATATCAACTATTACAAAATGCGCTTTGCGGTTTAAAACATAATCAAACGTGGCTTATTCTTAAAGCTACAGTTCACATCAGATGTATCCAAAGCAAGGGTATCCGACTTTGTACACATTTTATTTATCAATTCAGAAATAAATTGGATCCTCACCAATGAGAAAAATAGACGTAGAAAGTAATTTGGCTATGGGGATCTAAGGTATCAGTTCATTTAGACTTTCCAAATAGTGGCTCTCTTGCCTAAAATATTTAGGGATTCCTTGGGCTAAGCCAATCACCAGCCTTTTAATATCCTCACTGTTAGCTAGACTCCTCTAAGGAAGGAACAATACTGGGAGAATGAGCCACACTGATCGATGTTATGTCATGTCTGTCTATGTATTAAAAAGGGGTGTCTCCCCGCTTCGCTCACCTGTTCATATTCCTCGTTGATGACCTTCGGCTCCTCGTGCCTCTGGAACCACATCATGTACTTGGTGTGGAACCGCCAGCTCTGCTTCTTGAGCGCCTTGGCGGCGAGATACTGCGCCTTGGTGCCCTCCATGTAGTAGAACACGAAGAACAGTGTCTCCGTCGACAGCCGCTGGAAGAACTCCACAGAGTCCGAGTGCGGCAACAGCACCTGCAACACCGCTAGCTGTTCACGCACAGCCGACATGTCTTTCGCTGCTCATTGCGCACAAGGATTCAATACATACATACGTACATTAGCCGTGTGGTGACGGCAGAGTAGAATACAATTGTTACCACCCCAAATCTCTCCCGTGGGTGTCGTACAAGGCGACTAAGGATAAATCAGTGATGAGGAATGGGCAGCAGCGTTCCTCTTATACCACTAGCAATGTAGCTACTGCGACTTTTGTGCCCGATAAATGGCAATAGGCTCGCCACCTATTACATGGGACCTGACATATTTGGCGAAACGTGGGTGCTAGTTCACCTCTGCCTACCCCTTCGGGGATATAGGCGTGATTTATGTATGTATGTATGTACGAAACGTGGGTGCTAGTTCACCTCTGCCTACTCCTTCGAGAGTATAGGCGTGATTTATATATGTATGTATGTTTAAATACATAAAGCCACTGCGCCATGAGGAGCTCGATAACGCAGTGGCTCAGCAGCGGCCTGCAACACGAGGTCGGACAGTAAGGCTAGGTTCACACGGCGTTGTGCGGCACTATATTTGCAGGATGAATATTACCGAACAAATAGTGGCTCATGCATTGAGTATAGAACTGTTCACATGTCGTTTGTACTGCAAACTGTAAGTCCGTGAAGATTAATTTAAAATACTCTCTGAAATTTTGTCCGATCCCCTATTGCGTGAGCAATGTAAATAATGGCGTGGTTTATGTATTATCATCATCACCAGCCCTTTAATGTCCCCAGTGCTGGGGCATAGTACTTCCCAAACGATGGAAGAATATAGGGAGAATGGGCCTAACCACGCTGGCCCAGTGCGGGTTGGTGGGTGTTACTACTGCAGACGCAGCCGGGACCAACGACTTAACGTGCCTTCCGAAGCAGGGGGAAGTATTCAAGATAATAAATGACCGGCGTCAGCGAACATTGCTAATTGAACGTAGTATGATTAAAGAGGGTTAGCGTCAGGCGGGCGGCCCACTGTACATCCTAAGCCAAAAGCCTAAGACCAGTAACCGATTGGAATGTTCATCCTGTCCCGGTCTGTCGACATGGTCGTTTCCATCTCTTTTCTATATGGTGATGGATGATATGAATCAAAAGGCAGTGGATGGTTTGAAAACGTCTAACCGATATACACGGAAGAAGAAACATACTGCGCCGACCCCGGATAAAATGGGAACAGGGCCCCTTATCACATTATCAGGGGAACGATAACGTGTCGAAGTTCACCACGATCGGCCATATTACTTTGGTATCTACAGCGTCTTAGCTTGCGCTACCAACATAACTAGGAACTTACGAAGACGATTTTGGTCACGTGATTTCACAACGACTTACGTCATACATGTTGCTTTATCGAACTTCGTTATCTTTGTCTGTATGTTACTTTATCTAGGCTTTACCTGGGGGCCTCCCCCAGGGCAGTAAGAAGAAGAATTGTATGCAGTATGAACATACCTGGTTGTAGTAGAGAGGCGTCTGGCATATGTTGCGCGGTAGGTACACGCGCGTCCGCTCAGAGTCCGACGGATGCGGCATATGGTAGAAGGACGCTTCCATCATCTGGAACTGTAGCTGGTGTTCCTATGGGCGATAAATGGTCAATGAGACACTTTATTTGAGAGAAATGTTTAGTATTATTGATGTAAATAGACAATTACGATATGTATTTTCTATAATACGCCTTTTTTTAGTTTTAACACTTTAGTTCTGTACTGTATATTTCATAAGGACGGCAGTAGTTTTCAATCTATATCTATCTATCGAAAGTTATTACTATGAAAATTAAACTTAGGTGTCTCCATAAAATATTATTGCACATAGGCAGATTACATAGCCTAAGCAGCAGAATAGATAAAATATCATAATTGCATCATCACTCATCAACATAACAAAGCCTTTAATGTTTCAAATTCAAATACTTTTTGCCAACTAAATGTAATAATACATTATCAAGCCTATATCTAAGCGTTTCATATCATCGGGCATAAAAAAATAATTAGACTGACCGAGTTGAGCGGTAGGGGGCCGAGCGGCGCAACGCCCAATAACGGTGGGATGTGCGCCTGTGCCAAGGGGACGCCTCTTCTTCCGCTCTGTGAAAAAGGCAACATTTATTTATAACAAATCAATAATACTCAGATTTTTATTTGATCATTTCATTCATCATCGCCATCATCAGCGCCCTGCCCTTATCCCATCCTATTTGGGGTCGGTGCAGTGTGTCCTCTTTTTCCATTCTCTTCTGTCACTCGTCATGTCCTCATTCACATCCATCACCTTCATATCACACCTCACACAATCCATCCATCTTTTCAGTGGTCTTCCTCTACTTCGACATCCATCAACATTCATGTCCATAACTTTCTTACTCACATACATGGCATCACGTCTCATAACATGTCCATACCAAGCTAAACGGCTCCCTTTCATCTTCTCTGTTACTGGCGCTACTTTCAGACTTCCTCTTACGTCTCTTATTTGATCATTCCATTATTCTATGAAAAAATATTACAAAGAAAAATTGGTAAGAAAAAGTTGAAAAAATCATAGCCGACCTATTTTTCTTTCCATATCATTATATTTGAACGGTTTATTTTTTCGTATAAAAGTTTCATCATCACCAGCCCTTTAATGTTACCAATGCCTAACATTATGTATGAGGCGATGTCAGTGTCGATGAGGTATGTATGAGGTGATGTCAGTGTTAATGAAATATGAGGTGATGCCAGTGTCAATGATATAATATAAGGCAGTGACAGTGTCGTGGTATGTATGTATGTCGTGGCCAAATTGTAGAATTGATCTCTTCATGATGTGGCCCACCATTTCATGAAATGGTCAGCTAAAACTGACCATATCGTTTAAACGTCAACATTTAGCCATATCATTAATGAACTTAATGTTTGGTATTTTTACGTTGCGCTCGTTTTTTGAGAGACTTAAAACGTAAAATTCTAGTAATTTGATGTCGTAACGATATTTTACTTCACTTTTATCTTCCATTACAACATTACTAATAGTTTGTTTATTAGGACAATTGTCCACCGCCATGATGCATCACAAAAACAAATCGAAATAAGCGCCTCTTACAGTGGTTAATGTAAGTATTTTACGATATGATCAAATAATGTTTGGCCATATCATGAAATAGCCATGCGCTTAGCTGTTCATATCGTTAAACGTTGTTTATTCATAGATCTGGCCAGGCCATTATCATGATATGGTCAGTTTTGGCTGGCCATTACATGAAACATTATCATGGTGGTATGGACAGTTTTGGCTAGCCATTTCATGAAGGAAGTGACCAATTCTACGATTTGGCCACGACATGTATAAACCCATTCCAGTTGATGTGGTATGTATGGGGGACGGCAGTGTCGATGTGGTACGTACGAAGCGTTCCCAGTGTCGATGAGGTGTGTATGTAAGAGGCGATGCTAGTGTCAATGAGGTATGAGGCGATGCGTGCAGTATCGAAGAGGCACGCACGAGGCGATGCCATGCCCGTGTGCGGTGCGTACCTGTGGCGCGTCGAGCCCCGCCCGCTGCACGGCCTCCTGCGCCATGCTCTTGAGCGAGGCGGTGCAGGCGGGCGCGCCGCCGCCCGACCCGCCGCTGCACACGCTCGCCGCGCCGCTCGCCGTCGACGCTTCGCTCGCTCGCCCGCTGCGCACGCGCACACGATACTTTTTTATTTTTTTACACTCACACCTATCATCTAGCCCAAAGTAAGTAGCCTAAGCACTTGTGTTATAGATACTAAATGACGGACATATTTTTAATATAATTATGTATATAAATGTTGAAAATGTACTACATAAACATATACACAACCATGACTCGGGAACAAACATTTGTGGTCATCACAAAGTTTGCCCCTACCAGGATTCGAACCCGGGACCCCTTGGCCAATACCCAGCAATCTGAGCATTCGACCAAGGCGACCGTCAAATTCTGTATTACATATTATCGTCAATTCTACATTTCTATATTACACTCTGTCGCAGCCGCTGTGCCACCATTTTGCCTTGGCGGGGGGCGACAATAGGCACTGTAATTTGTAGCATAGGTTCTGATATTTCTATGACACAGTTTGTTCACTAACAGCGAAAGTTGCCAAGATAAATTGGTGGCACTGTAATTATGAAATATTTTACATTTGCAATTCTATATACACAGTCAGTCTGTATATCCCGGAGTGGGAAGCCCACCAACCCTTTTAATGACCATCGAAACACGATATGATATAGCCATTTATCACTTTGAACTGAATGAATCAAAATAATTTGATTTTTGACAATTCAAAGCGATAAAAGGCTATATCATAGAGCCTAAGACTATATCCTGTTTCGAATCGGGAATTGGCAGGAATCGGCATCTGCCCGGATTGCAGAGGACGCGGGTTCGATTCCCGCATCAGTGTAATAAATTTAAGAAAATTCTGAACTTATTTTCTTCGTAATCAAATAATAATGACTGACTTGTTCAACGCATGGTGGTGTAGGTGCGGTATGGGCCCGTTGAGGGTGAGGAGCGGCGACGCTCGTTCCGAGCCGCCGGCCGCCACGCGCGTTTCCGCGCCCGAAGGCGTGCTGCTTCCCAGGGGCACTGACGCGCTTTTTGACGTCTGCAATTCGTATTAACGCACTGATATATTAAATTTGAAATATATATATAACATATTCATCTCGAACACATTGAAATTACATCTGCATATTGTTTCCTCTTCCATTTAAAGCGGTCAGACGTCATTCACTCCCTTTTGATTCATATAGTCCATCACACTGGTAAGGTAGTGGTAAGTGATGAATGAATCCCCACTTATCTCATCGACCCGCCACCAGGTTCACCCGGCACATGGTTAGACCACGCCGAGGGCCTCGCCGCCAGACCGGGGTCGAGTACAGGGGGGCGAAGGGGAGCCGTTTAAACCCGGCCGCATACTATTAGAAATTTCTATCAGAAAAATTCTAACGCTCGCCAGACGCACCACGCACATTATCAGACGTTTCGATCCGGCAACTTTTGATATATTTTAATTCATGTTGTTTCTTAAAAATAGGTACATTAATTTAAGCAAAACACTGTTGATAATTATAATACTTTTATTTACATACTTATTTGATTTATTAAAAATTAGAATATTATTAAATTTTTTGTGTATTTAATAAATAAGTAGTTATTTTGTAACTGTGTGTTTCCTTAAAATAAATAAATAAATAGTTCCTACAATTAACCTACAAAACAACGGTGAATACGTGTATAGCTTGCGCCAGCGTGCCTGCACTGACGCGAATGTCTGATAGTGTGCGGAGTCTAGAACAAAATCTATGGCAAACACGCCTTCCGCCATTTTTATAACAGAAATTTCTGTGTTCCTTGTTATTTCTGAGTTATTTCTGTGTTCTGTGTATTTTGTTATTTCTGTGTTCATCCGCCTGATGGCGGGCTGCGGGCCATGATGCCCGCAGCCCGCCATCAGGCGGATGACCCGGATGCCGATGTCCATGACGAGAGATCGATGAATGGAGAGAGTGATTGCGGTGACAACATTCCAATCCACACTGTTCAGGGTTTTGGCTTTGGTCAGCACCAACCCTTATTTTTATCACATACAGACGTAAAGTTCATGTATCGAAAACAGTGTATGATTCATTGCCGTACATTAAGTATGTCACAGCGTCATCATTTTTATTATTGGCACTATAAGCCAAACTATCAACAACAGCAACATCAAATACTATTTACCACAAACATTTTATCTTGCCAAATTCATCACACGTGATGAATTTGGCTCATCTTCCTGCATCTTATCTCGCTCTAGTCGGGAACGGTACAACATGTTTTCTTCTTCCACTCCTCTGTATCCTTCACCAATTTCTCATCCACTTCTCTCGCTATCATCTTCCTTTACACGATCGAATTCGGAATGTTCATGGACTATTATCAATACATAATTAGAAACGAACAAAATCATGGAAATATGTAAACTTACAGGAGGTGTTTGTGTGGAAGGCGGTAGGTGCGTCGTCGTGGTATGCGCAGGCGTACTCGACACGGGACCATTTTCAATTACTTCTGCAATAGGCAATAACAACAAAAATTTATCATATTCTCATACATACATATATTAATTCTTTGTAACTTATAATATTATAAAATATGCCTAAAGAGGCAAATTGTTGAAATCACTAGCTACTATAAGGCAAGGATTAGTCAGTCAATAGCCATCCAATATCGTGATAAATATTGAATCTTAAAGCATCACAGAATTTTTTTTTGTCAATAAAGTTGCAAATTCCGTTTACACGTCAATAAATATCGCGAGTGTCGTGATATTTATTGACTGTCTAATCCTTGCCTAATAAGATTAATTGATCGCCGCAGTACAGTTCACGTTAGATACAAAACTGAAAAATATCTCCAATCTGTGACAATCGATTGGCGATATTTGTCAGTTTTGTATCTAACGTGACCTTAACTTGTTTTACGTAAAGCACAGAGTCGATTGAGATAATTTGATATAAATATTAAGTTGAGTGGATAAAAATAACTACCGCGGAAAGGGTTACATCAAAGGGAACGTATGCGTACATGTTTATGCATTTTAGAACAAAGAAAGCCCCGTGTCACCAAATTTAAATGGACATAATTTCATCTCTTATATAGCAAAACATATACAACGATAGTGAGAATTGTTAGGTATTTTTTTATCCAAAGCGATTTCTTTTCACTTGTTAATCAGATATTCTTTTTAACCGTTCAACGCGTGACAAACTCAATAATTACAGAGGCTAATCAAACCTGCACCATTAAAAGTTATTACGATAACAAACTAAAATGAAATAGCTCTAATGGTGTGGACAAAAGATGCCTTGATATAGAGGTCATTAAGAAGAAACACCGAGAATGGCGTGACATTATGCAAAGTAATTGCAGAACAATTGAATCTTTAATGATGAGGTTAATATAATAAAGAAAACTAGATTGGCAGCCAATTGTGCGATGGGAAAAACGCGCCACGCGTCATTTGATGGACACAAAGGCTTGCTAAGACTGAGCCACTTCCAGTCGAGTCCAAACCAGTGACCACAGTAAACACTGTTATCTTTCAAACGCCAATTACATAATCGACATTGAACTTCGCGTCCAATTATTACTAAAACACACAACTGCGTCACAAACAAACGTACCGCGTCAAATCCAAAGAGAAAACCGGAAAACACATGCACCCGCACACACAAACACAAGCGAAACGCGCGTTACCATCGTCCATATTCTATCCGGTATTTGCGATGGGATACATGGTGGTTTTGAACATGTTTTTTACGGAATTTCCCTCTCTGAATATAGACTCAGGTGTCCGCCGATACAGCCTGGCGACTGAACGATCGCGTCGTGTCATGGCGTTGGAGCTGCGCCAGCGCAGATCATGTGTACGAATGTTGGACCGGCGCCAGCGCACCGTCCCTCGATAGTTTTTCGCATTGAGCGTCGCTCAAATGCATCCCATTCACACGCTGATAAGCCGCGCGCGTTATTTTGTAAACAGACGCGCGTATCGGCTGCCTGATAGCGTACCTACTAGATAGTGTTATTTGTTTGTTTGCATGATAGAATTGGCTTTTTATCTTGTATTTATATTAGGCGTTATTTATAGACCGGCTTTTGTTTGTACTAATTTTATCCCGTCGCTACGCTTGTTTTGATTACGACTTGTCTAAAAAGTCTTTATAGAGCAATCTTTTGGAAAGTTGATTTTATTATCGGAATAATAGTTATCTCAAGCCCTTCCTGTGACTATAAATGTGCGGTGGCATGTGTGGTATTGAATAAGCAACACTATCTATAAACTATGCAAGGAAATTGATGATGACACTTTGTATTGTATTATTTCGTCCACTTATGAATAATTTGATCGGCAAATCAAACGCTTTCATATAAACTACTTTTAATTAAATAAATGATTTTAAAAACGTTATATGACATACATTTTTTATTATTATTTACAACACGCTACGTATTAATTAGTTACATCCCGACATGACATTATTCTTAACCAAAGATACAAAATAAATTAAAATAAACAGAAATTTCACTCACCTAAAACAAAGTTTAGCGCCACTCTTTCCACACTAGTTTCTGAAAATAAGAATAAAATCCACAATGAGTTTTCAATATAATTGTTTAAAGATTTTACTGTACATGCGTTATGGTTAGTATCGAAACTACAATAATTTGAAATGCAATTGCAAAACAGTTCCTTATCCCGTGTGCTGATAACATTAATGATGACTTTATATTATACTAGGTGATCTATGTTCTGATGATAAAAGGTCGTGACCTTTTGTAGTGTATTCATGAAAGTGCCCGTCCGGACACTAACCACTTTTGATTGGTAACTGTTTATAAATTACATAGTATACCATAATTACACCTAGTTGGCAGACCAAAGTCCTCTTTTATTCTTTTATACTTTTCACAACGTGTGCATACCAAGCAAATCGATTTCCTTTTATCTTCTGACAATGGTGCTACTTTCATAGGAACCGACAATGAGGCCATTCATTGTTAGTTTGTCAAAGAAAAAATAACATTTCGACCGCCTGTCAAGAAGGTGAAGATCAGTAGGCCTGGCACAGATCGCTGGGTATTGGCCAAGAGGTCCCGGGTTCGAATCCTGGTAGGGGAAAATTTTGTGATGACCACAAATATGTTCCCAAGTCGTGGTTGTGTATATGTTTATATTTTCGACATTCATATACATAATTATTATGATTTTAAAAATATGTCCGTCATCTAGTACCCATAACACAAGTGCTGAGGCCACTTACTTTGTGCTAGATGATAGAACGGGCAGCAGCGTTCCTCTTATACCACCTAGCAATAGCAGTGTACTGCGACTTTTGTGCCCGATAAATGGCAATAGGCTCGCCACCTATTACATGGGACCTAACATAATTGGCAAAACGTGGGTGCTAGTTTCACCTCTGCCTACCCCTTCGGGGATATAGGCGTGATTTATGTATGTATGAATGTGTTATTATTTATATAGAAAGGAACTCACCGATATTGTTAGGCCGCGGCAGGTGCGGCGGACTGGGCGCCGGCGGGGGCTGTTTGCTGGGCGTCGAGGTCCCCGACACGCCAGACGTGCTTATACTGCAAACGGCAAACACAACACTTCATAAGGAACTAAAGGACGGACAACAGTCTAACAACACACTAAGGGGGTAGGGCAGGCGCGGTAGAGCCATGAGCGAAGGTAGACTGGAGATAAAGTAGCTTTTACGCGATTGTTTCTTTTACATATATAACAAATAGTAAGGCTGCCTGTCCATTGACGCGGAGCGAGGCTGCGGAGCGGAGGAAAGAGGAAATAATAAACTCTAACACTACAATTGGTTAATATTTCCTCGTTTCTCCGCTCCACTAGTCCAATAACTCAGGCAGCCTCAGTTTCACACAATCTATCACAATCGAAAAAATGTACATAGCAAATTGACCCCTATCTACACAACGTTAATAATGCACAAATTTCTGTTTCCAAATAAATTTACAACATTCATTTGACAGGTGATAAGAATTTATTGCAGTGCTCAGTTGGGGGAATAGGGAAAGCGTACCATTGACGGGCTAACACTACACACCCGGCATTAACTACCTAAAGCTCAACACTCCTGTGATCCGATATACTGTGACAAAAATTTTATGCCTCATCAGCATGCATTGAATTCAGGCAACAATTTGCTACGTGCTACGTGATTCATTTGAAGATTCGTGTGATTTGTCAACCTGAGCCGCTGGCATTTTGACGCTCTATGGCTAGCAACTCTTCATTACTAAAATTCTACTATGAATAATTGAGAACTAGTGGCAGAAGAGGCACATGCAATATGAGCCATTGAAAAGAATGCATTAACCTTCCGTCCTGATGAATGATTAACAGTACACAGAGAATGTACAATTGTAAGTTCCTTGAGGTCAGTCAGCTGACTTAATGTAATGCAAAACTAATGATACCATGCATTATTTCCTATCAACTGTAAGAATACAGCTATAGTTTTCCAATTTAGTCTGATGAAGTATAGATGCAACCATTAGAAAATATAATACCAAGATACCAACAACACCAAAATGAGTGTATATTTATTGGTCTCTAACAACATGGTGGCCAGTTTCATATCAACCATAACTATTTAGATAAACGCACTTGAATGTGTAGCTACATTTTGTGAGCCATTTTTTAATGATTGCACTAAAACCATGCTGCATCCCAATCTACTCATCTCCACCAATCAGAGATAAAATAAAACATTATTCCTTTGCCTACTTTCAATGTCTTTCAAAGACACAAAGAAAATTAAAAGTTGCCTAAATATTATATGTTAAATATGTCAAAATGTAGATTTGACTTGGTCTCTAGTATCAAACAAATTTTTTTAATACAAATCAAACATTAAGTTTGATACAAATCAATGCCTGATCGAATAGTGCAAAAGTGCAATTACTGTTTATAAATTTACAGTGGTCAATCAGACATATTATATGCAATTAAAAAATACTATCAGAATTTCTATTCTAACACAGTGATATGAAAAGTAAGGCATGCTAAACTACGATGAGAGGCGTGCAATCGAAACGAAAATACAATATGACATGTCATAAAAAAACATATCGGATTTCCGTTTCAAATGTGTGGATCAATTTCACAAGATTGTTGTAACTTTCCGATTGTTGAGAATTAGTTATGGTCTTTGATAAATAAACAAGAAAAAAAAGCAACGTGTGACAAGTGACCACCTTAATATATATTTTTTTTTAATATTTTCAGCAATGGGTACTTGAATCTGTCTCGAGCTGGCCATAAATATTTTTTTTTTTTATGTTAATGGCGTTCAATATACGAGATTCTTAAAAACAAAAGAGACCATAACGCAAAATTGCATTCATGCAACAGTAAGTCTTATTGTCATAAATTTTGAACAAAATGTTTCTATGTGTTTTATGTTGCATTGAACAAGCGATTATATTTCGCCAGTCTCAGTGTCCTTCCTAGTCCAAAGTTGTCACTTTGACTCAACTCCAACTGCTGAGCACCGTGAAAGTTAAGATTAAAGATAGCCTTTATTAGAATAAACATTTTTTTTTCTTTCTACATCTGTAGAAACCGTGAAAGTACAAGACCACAAATATTTCCCAACGCGCGGTACTCATGTGACAAAATACATGTGTCAGAGTGGACTGACCTATTGGTGGATGCGGCGGAGTTATTGAGCAAGGAACTAACGTTAGACGTGCTATTACCGGCCGCGCTGGCGTTCACCACCCGCAGAGGCATCGGTTTTAGCGGCTGCAAAGTTAACACACATCATTTACTTCGACGTTCATTAGTTTTGGGTTCCGTTGGCACTCGAAGGAATTTTACAAAGAAAATCAAGTTAAGAAAAAAATTCGTACAATGATTTGTCCTATTGCAGGAAACGAACACGCGTCCTCTGCAGTCCGGGCAGATGCCTATACCACTCTGCATTCCCGCATTAGGGCAAATAATATTTCGAAATTTCTCTGCCTTCTTTCTTTGTAACACTGTTTTCTAACATTTATATTCGGTATAATGTTTAAATAAAAACCATAATTTTAAATGTTATATGAAAATGTGGACAAAAGAAAGTGCTTATTGTTTATTAGATGATCGATAACTGCTACTCATTCTTAGCATAAAAGGAGGTGCTGGAGGAAACATTGTTTGAGTCAATAAAAAACTATTGTTAGTTTAGCCGGGCCGTTTCTGCACTTAGGCTCCTGATTGGGCCAGAGTGCGTGATTATTTATTAAAGAAAACTATATCCTGATCAGTATTCAGAATTTCTGTGATGAAACGCAGATTTAAAAAATGCTACTTATGTTTACTTTATGCAGTATTTCTCTTTTGATAATGTAGCAAGAATCAACATTTGAACAATGTTTTCTGAAGTAAATCGACTTTTCCTGCTACTTAGTTGTTGAGGAGAGAAATGCTCAGAGTATTTATTGTAATATGACTACATTCATCAACAACAACCATAAATAATTGTATGCCAAAAATTTTAATGACTGACAGAAAACTTACGAAGTGAAGGCCAATTAGAACCCAAAATTAATAGTACACAAAACATAATTTTGAATAATATCCACATCAACACTCCACATAACAAGTCAACAATAATCTCAAGTTATTGATGGTGTGTGATGACAATGAGTTGGTGTGCACGCTAACACTGACCTTTGCTATGATTTCCTCTTTCGAATGGTTTTGGAGATCCATCGTTGGCGAGGGCACAGGACTCGTACCTGGAACAAGAAATGGATGATTTATTTATACTTGATTATTAGAAATAGTTCACAAATAACAAAACTTCTTCATAACATTTTTGTTTCTTTTAGTTTATTTATTGTCACTATCTCTCTTGTGGGTGTCATATAAGGCCACATAACGAGAGGGCAGAGGCCTTCCTGGTAATTTACTGCGATTGAAGTGAGGTGAATGGCAATAGGCTAAAAGTAGGGAGTGGGAGGTGGAAACTGTATTCTACATCATCTCTACCATGGGGCTAAAAAACAATACTTCATTATTTCATTGTCGAATGGTGGCTTTAACAAAGTCAACAGACAAATTTTTAAATAACGCTTGTTGTAATTATTTTAAGAGTGGTTTCGTTAATATCAATTATATTTTCTACATGTCGGTACCTGATAATAAACTGGTTGGTGATCCTGGGGAGTCATTGCTGTTATTACTGTCGGTTGTGGCTGAGGAAGGTAGCCCTACACCACTCAGTTCGATCTCGTCCAGGCCCCGGATGTCGTCATATATGCAGTCGTTTTCCTCAAAGCCTGGTTCTAATGATGAGTCTATATAGTATTCTACATCATCTTTTATCCTTTTTATCTGAAATATTTAAATAAAATTCAATATAAACACATAAAACAAGGTATTTACATACATTTTTACTTTTTAAACAGTGGATTAATAAACATTATCACCTAACTATCTAACAGATAGGTTATATTTAAAAAAGGCACCAAGAATATAGGGTCTACTGAACAGTAATTCGGCCTGAAATTTGGTCTAGATGACAATGGGTCTAAGCATAAGTATTTTCAAACATCAGATAAAAGTTTTACAAATGTTGTTTACCACTATATCACTGGCAAGTAACTATATTTACTACAAATTAGACAAATATAATTTAACAAAATATGTAACTTCCCCTAAAATACTGCTCTTACGATAATGTAGAAAAATTTTCAAAAGGCAATATACTTCATATATCTTGAACTATAAAAATGAGTAGCATTTGTAAATTAATTTAACAAAATTAGTTATTATATGGTTTTGGAGAAAATAACTGAAATAGACAACCTATTTTATATTTTGATGGTACTTTTGGCCCTTTAATAATCTTAAGCAGAGTATAATGATTCGATTTTAATTTTAACATTATGTAAATGTTAGAAAAATTAGTACAAATATTTTGGTGGTTAGAAAAAGAATTTTGTAAAATTATGGTCTTGATGCGGAAATCGAACCCGCGTCCGCTGCTATCCGGGCAGGTGCCTGACCGCTCGGCCAATCAAGACACTAATATAATATAATTACTTATTTTTCAAAACTACCGGTAACCAGTAAACAGGCAGGTTATTACTGCTTTTTCATAAATTATCAATCTAATAAGATAAACAGTTGATTAAAGTTAAGTCTTACCTGTTCAACTTCAACAGACATGTTATCTAGCATTCGAAGAAGAGTTTCCAATTTTTTTATGTGGAACCTATGCTTCTCTAACTTGATTTTGAGCTCCTCCATTCGGTCCTGTTTCTCTTTGTCCAGTCGTTTTTTCTTACCAACTAACAATGACTCTATTTCACACTCAAATTGATCAACCTGGAAATAATAAACAATATCATGAATACTTTATAATTATTATTATATTATTATTATTTACATTTTACAAATTATTAACTTAGCAGCATTCGACAATTGATGTGGCCAGCTCACTATTATTAATTTTTTAAGCAATTCATGTTGTTGAATGTTTATGATATTTATTTATTTAGTTATAATTTCAGCAATTATTCATATACACAATAATAATAAATCTCATCATAAGGGCCTGTTTCACAATCGACAAGTTCTAAGTAGCTTACTTCACAGATTATTTGACAGTTGTAATATATGTCAATTGAACTGCAAAATAAGCTACTTCGAACTTGATTGCGAAACAGGCCTTAAATACCACAAGACAGATAAATTATAATTATAGGGAAATAATATAGAAATGCAATAGTGGTATACATATTTATGTACACACACAAATTTATATACAACATTGTTACTAGGCAAGTTAGAAATGTATAAATTAGAAATATATAAATATGAATAAGTACCTGTAAATTAAGTGCATCAATAGATTGGACAAGCCACGCAGACATTTCCTCTCTCTCTTTCTGAGCTGGATCCAGTTTTTGTGCTGCTCCAAGCCCTTCTTTTGAGTATGCCTTAGTTTTAGTCTCACGTTCAACTACCTTAAACCTCTCCATTTGCTGAAATATATATGAGCAATATTTAGTAACTAGAATTAACTTGCTTTGAGATTAAACATAATTATTGAGATTGTGTCAAGAATTTTATTAAATGGAAATTATGTGCCATGTGGTGACGGCAGAGCAGATGACACCACCTCTAATCTATCCTGCAGGTGTCTTACAAGGTTACAAAGGCTTAAAACAGTGCTGAGGAGTAACACTATTGTATCATCTAGTAATATATTTAGGTGCGTGGTCTATTTATTTATTTGTAAGTAAAACTTTCCATAGTATAATTTTCCTTTATAGTAATATAAAGTAATATGTAATATATAGTAATATGCCGTGTGGTGATGGCAGAGTAGAATATAATTTTCACCACCCAAATCTCTCCCGTGGGTGTCGTACAAGACGACTAAGGATAAATCAGTGATGAGGAATGGGCAGCAGCGTTCCTCTTATACCATCTAGCTATGTACCTACTGCGACTTTTGTGCCCGATAAATGGCAATAGGCTCGCCACCTATTACATGGGACCTAACATAACTGGAGAAACGTGGGTGCTAGTTCACCTCTGCCTACCCCTTCGGGGATATAGGCCGTGATTTATGTATGTATGTATGTAGTGATATAAGAATCTCATACAGCCAGGCTTGCACCCCTTTACATTAAGCTTAAAATAGTAGGCAAAATATGGGTTTTACTACATTTCTGCTCACCAGGCATTATTTAAGTATGTATTTAATGTATAATTTATGTTATATCATGGTTTATAATGTATTTGTTTACAGATTATTAATATTTGAAATAAACTTTTCCTGTATGGGAACCAATCAGGGTTACCAAAAAAGTTTTAACCTCTTTTAGTAAATGGTTGCACATTGTAACACAACAGCAATTAACATGTAGTCATACTGTAGTTTAGTTGGATAATCATAAATATAAGCCACACCTGTTAAAATCAAAATATTCTTATTGTCTTTTAGCAGAGATAATGTAAATAATAATAAGTTATGAGTTTGCACCCAACATGTGTTTAACATAATGATAGTAACATAATCAACAGATATAAAGTAATATAGCAGGAACTCTTTATCACTATATTTGTGGTCAGAAATATAAGATCTATTACAAATATGTATAAAACAAAAAATGTTGGTTAAATGTGAGGTTCTGTGGATTATACACATAACCTACTCACCGTTTCTATTAGTTTCCTAAATTCTAAAAGTGTACTCTTATCCTTAATCTCTGCTGAGGCAATCCATGACTTAATTTGATCCCGTAGCCTCTGAAGTTTTTTAATTTCCTTCTTAAGATCTGCCTCATATTTCTCCTTTTGATTACTGTTCGTTGCATTGTGAACTTTTTGCCAGATGTCCTCAAACGTCTCCACCCCTTCAGTCACTTTTTTTAAACACCTGTCTATTTCACCTGCAACCAACAAAATATCAAAAATCAAGAAAAACCTGTTTGTTTGGTTAATAATGTGTCAACAATAAGATCGAACATGGTAATGAACACGTCTACAGTATAAATCAAGTCTATTTTCGTTTTTATTAAATATCGAAACACCCTTCATTTAAAATCGGGTTGTTCAAGAATCCAATGAAAGCACATACTTACGCGCAATCATTCGAAATTTATTATTGTTCAATGGTAGGTTAGAGCTCATATATGAAGACAACTGCAGTTTATTTGGAACAGTCTGCTCGTCTTAGCCGTCACCAACAAGACAGAGGACTCGACAATCTGACAATAATGCTCTAGAACACGTACCTACATCAGTTGGGGTCAATCAATCTCTAACCTGATAACATGAAAAGTTACCTTGTAATTTCCTTGTCGCTGCCATAGCTATTTACACATATGGACGAATGTTCCGTACATATCCTAAACATACAAACTATTTACAATAAAATGCACAAAAATTATTGATAAACAGACAAACTACACATCTGAAGCTTTGTTCGATTCCAAGATGGCTACCGTACACCGCTCGTACTGAATAATAGTGACTGAACGCATCTGAGGTGATGATCACTAAATTATCCAGCCTGACGCCTGGAATACCAATTATCACGGAGCTTTCATAAATAATTATTAATTTCAAGTTGTCACTAAACAACAAACTTCAAATTTTCCACAAAATGATTTTAAGTGTCGCGTAGACCATCAAGTGCGCAGGCGCAAAAAAATAATAGACTCGACCATAGACAAAACAGTCCATTCATTCATTGGTAGGAATTAAAGTTTCTTTTAATATTTAAAGTGCTCTTAATATAAATTTAATATAAAATATAATTCTAATATGACTACTATTTACATAAAGAATACGAATAAAATCTTCATCGGCAAAATTGTAATCATAATCTAGGTAGGTACCTATATATTTTAACGTTGTTGTATTCACTTCAAAATGACATATACGATTGGTTTTAAAAATAAACTTTATCTGTTATCGACAAGGTTGGTTTTTGCTTTTGTGAAACGGTTATACAATACACTTATTCGCATATTTTGACGCCTTAACACTAGATGGCGTTAAAACGAAAAAGCATAGACCTCAGTGAGAAATATTTCTATTACAATACAGATGTCGCTGTTGCCTTCCATACTGGCCTGGCAGTGAAAAAAAAAATTGCAGTGCCAGCCAGCCCTGACTTACCCCAGGTATATGTGTTCTGTGCCCAGGGGTGTAAAGGGAGATTGCCTGGTGTAAAGCAATAAGCACCTTTGAGCACCCAAATGGTGGAGGGCAAACCACCAACAACCTAAACAGGTTTGGTGTCAGGCGGCTGGCTGTAGGACCAGAGCCAAAATCTTGAGCGTATGTATTGTATTGGAATGTTGTCGTCTCCATCACTCTCTCCGTTCATCAATGTCTCACGGTAGTCCTTTTCATCACTTTTCTATTCATTCATTACTGCTCCTTTCGCTCGTACATACATACATGCATAAATCACGCCTACATCCCCGAAGCGGCAGGCAGAGGCGAACTAGCACCCACGTTTCGCCAATTATGTTAGGTCCCATGTAATAGGTGGCGAGCCTATTGCCATTTATCGGGCACAAAAGTCGCAGTACTATTGCTAGGTGGTATAAGAGGAACGCTGCTGCCCATTCCTCATCGCTGATTTATTCTTAGTCGCCTTGTACGACACCCACGGGAGAGATGGATGATATGAATCAAAATGAAGTGGATGGTTTGATGACGTCTGACCGATATCATTAGAAGAGGAAGCATATTGCGCCGACCCCAGATAACCTGGGAATAGGAAGGAAGATGTTATACTCTGCATTGTGTATCAATTTTTCTAATACCTACAACATCAAAAGTACCTATCCTTAAATAGATCTATATCGGCCGTGTGTTGACGGCAGAGCAATTAGAGAGCAATACAACTGTCACCACCCCCATCTCTCCCGTGGGTGTCGTACAAGGCGACTAAGGGTAAAGACAGCAATGAGTAATGGACAGCAGCATTCCTCTTATACCACCTAGTAATATAATGCGATTTACATGCCCGATACATGGCAATAGGCTCGCCCGCCACATAGGACTTAATATTTGGCGAAACATGGGTTTTAATTCACCTCTGCCTACCCCTTCGGGGATATGCGTGATTTATGTATGTATCTAGAATAATTTGACTGACCCACGTGCGAGATGATGCATGAACAGTTTTAAAACGGGAACGTAACATATGTTTCATCGCTCACGATTTGGGCCAGCCGGAGACTGACAGGCGACTTTGAGCAAATATTATTAACAGCTTTGTTTGCGTTCAACCTAATTACAATCCACAACTGAAACACCAAACAAACACCGAACATTTCATTGAACTGCAGGTTGGAAATTATTAAAGCCATTTTTTGGTGTACCGATCGCCTAAGAAGGTATAATATAAGATACCACATTACTGAATAAAACATACTACTTACAAATACACTTATTGAATGGGACCAAATACATCATCTCTGGACTTAATTAGTCCCTACGTCACCTAGGCTACACAAATCTTCGATATGCGACGATTTAGTCTCCAAGCGACTACCGCCATACAAATCCATTGAGGTTCGTACGTAGATTTGCGTAGCCTGTGTACAAAGAAGCGAAGGGTTAACTGCCGCAATCAGAGACGTCAATTAATTTTAATGAGTACATAATGTCAAAAAATTTCATTTGAATATAGACCATAGACCCGGTAAGAATAGCGACTAGTTTTGAATTGTCATTTTTTGACATTAAG
Source organism: Cataclysta lemnata (assembly GCA_963931975.1). NCBI lineage: Eukaryota > Metazoa > Arthropoda > Insecta > Lepidoptera > Crambidae > Cataclysta > Cataclysta lemnata. The sequence goes on along the minus strand of OZ008350.1, from coordinate 1,664,515 downwards.
TACTCATTAACGTTATTTGACGTCTCTGAGTGCGGCAGTAAGACACTTCCCTATCGCTGGGGCTTTAAGTGGCAAGTGACGGAGCCCCACTCCATCACCTGCCGCCCCTGCTACGGCGTATGCATTTGGCGCGCGTATTGGCGCCGCCTCCGGCCAAGTCTACGTCAGCGGGTTGGGGCCGCGTTCGGGTCTCGTTCGCAGGCCCTCTCCGCAGCCCCCTTCTGCTCCAACACGACATGGGACCTGACCTAATTGGCGAACCGTGGGTGTTAATTTACCTCTGCCTACCTTTGGGGATATAGGCGTGATTTATGTACCAAACATAGACGTAATTATGTGTAGGTATTAACACTCACATTACCAACGCTAATTGCTAATGTGGGTTTTAATACCTACACATAATTATATTAACCCCTTTGGGATTAAATAGGCGTGATATAAGTATGTTCTGATGACTCATAACACTAATAACCGTAGAAACAGGCCCATTCCATTTAGATGCCAGAAATTCTTGAAGGTGACCTGGCATTTCACAGTTGACAGTCACGCCATGGCGTTATTTATGGCAGATTCCCACTTCATCGTATAATGGGGCAATATTCTTACACCAATTCCCCAAATGGAACGGTGTACTTCGTAGCAGCCATAGATAAGAATCGATGAAAATATGGGTCATCGAATTTTATGGTGGTGGGGGTTGATTGCTTGTACGCAGTATATTTCGGTTTGTTTGATTGACGAGTTGTGGGAATGCATCTGGGGCAAAATTTTCAATAACTTATGGACAATTATTGTTTCTCTACAGCCTACATGCGTCTCGTCTCGTTTTCGTTGCTTTCTCCACACTTTTAGACACATTTTCTACTAATTTATCGTCATGTATGAATCGGAATATTGGCTTGTGCAAAATACGGATGAAAGAAAATTGCATGCGACAAAGATGAGAATGTTGAAATGGATGTGCGTAGTGATAAAAAAGGATAAATAAGGAATGAGTAGTAAGAGTCTGAAAGTGGTGCCAGTGACAGAAAAATTAAAAGCGAATTGAAGTGTGACTAAAAAGTTTCGGTTAATTAATGTCGATGTATGGCAAAATAAAGGAAGACCTCTGAAAAGATGGATGGAATGTGTAAAGGTGTGGATGAAGAGATAACGAGTGACAGAAAAGAATGGAGAAAGAGGAGTATATGTCCTCTTTCTCCATTCGACGCCCTCAAATAGGATGGGAAAGGTTAGCCTGATGATGATACATACATAGATAAATCACGCCTATATCCACGAAGGGGTAGGCAGAGGTGAATTAACACCCACTTTTCGCCAATTATGTTCGGTCCCATGTAACAGGTGGCGAGCCTATTGCCATATATCGTGCACATAAATCGCAGTACAAATTTATATTGATATATAGGTGGTATGAGAGAAATGCTGCTGTCCATTACTCATTGCTGTCTTTACCCTTAGTCGCCTTGTACGACACCCACGGGAGAGATGGGAGTGGTGACAATTGTATTCTGCTCTGCCGTCACCACAGGGCAACTGATGATAATGATATTATCAATAACACAAACTCTAGAGTCAGTACAAGTAATATATTAATTCTAAATTAAAACTGAACTATGAAGAGAAATATTTTATTTACTTTTAATAAAACCAACTGGTAAGTTTACAATATGTATAATAAGTAGTATAATAAGCTTTAGAACCATAAAGCCAATAATAGGTCCTTACACATAAAAATATTTGTTAAATCCATTTGTCTATCTTATAATGTCATAATTTGATACTAAGAAATAAATTGCCGTGTGGTGACGGCAGAGTAGAATACAATTGTCACCACCCCAAATCTCTCCCGTGGGTGTCGTACAAGACGACTAAGGATAAATCAGCGATGAGGAATGGGCAGCAGCGTTCCTCTTATATCACCTAGCAATAGTACTGCGACTTTTGTGCCCGATAAATAGCAATAGGCTCGCCACCTATTACATGGGACCTAACATAATTGGCGAAACGTGGGTGCTAGTTCACCTCTGCCTACCCCTTCTGGGATATAGGCGTGACTTATGTATGTATGTAAGAAATAAATAAATTACGCAGTAAATCATGTTTCAGATAGGGCGAATTATTTTGTTTAGTAAACTAAAAACTGGGCAAACTATTTTGCGAAGGTCTGCGAGTTCAACTAATGATATTAGCACTGTAAACGGCGTGACTGAGCCTTTAGTAGCCTCCCATGAAATATCGCTCATATTATTTATGAAAGACGCAACTATACAACTAGTTGGAAACATTTTGTGTTCTAAATGTAAGAAGTTAGGACTTACTGTTGCAAGAGTGCAATCTTGAGTTGTACCTCTTTTGTTTTTCGGAAGCGAATGGCAACATACAGGTTTCTCGTATGTTTTGTTTGCTTCTAACATGGCTCTTATTGAACGAAATTTTGGTACAGTTAACAGCCGGTCTGACTAAACAAAACTGTTAAATATTTCCATAGGACTGAAACTTAACATTTTTAACTCAAACACGCAGTCTATTCAGAATATTTTATGTATTGCTTATAAATAATTAAAAAAAAATATCGTAACACGGACTGATACCAATCTAACACCCGTATTCATAAACATTACTAACTGCCGTCAGTTAACAGACGTCAAATAACTTTAATGAATACTTTATGTCAAAAAAATTCATTTAAATATAAACCATAGATCCAGCAAGTTTAACGACTAGTTTTGAATTGTCATTTTTTGACATTAAGTACTCATTAGCGTTATTTGACGTCTCTGAGTGCGGCAGTAAGAGGTGCGTTAACGCACAGTGTTCCAAAAACCTAATCACAGACAATACTTGAGTGACAAAACGCATAAAGAAATATCTTACTTCGCACAGTGTTGCTTCTTTACTAAGGGCCTGTTTCACAATCGACAAGTTAGTTCGAAGTAGCTTACTTTGCAGTTCAATTGACATTTCTTTCATATTACAACTGTCAAATGATCTGCGAAGTAAGCTACTTAGAACTTATCTGTCGATTGTGAAACAGGCCCTTAGACAAGTATTGTTTGTGAATATGGGTGTAAGTAACGCGATATCTAAATTTAAATGACAAATACAATTGTAATTCATCGATCATTATAATATTTTTTTTAATATCTCTGAATCTGAATTATTTGAAAAGAAAAACGTTCAGACTTAGATCGGGATGTACTGACTCTACAAAGACCAAAATGACTTACCGAGACTATTTGCTTAAGTCTGTTTAAGGCACGCATAGCTATTTTTTGTATCACACAATTATATCGTTAATATCGGACTCCGGTTCTCATGGTGGAAATAACTAAAGTACAATAGCGTTGCCGTATCGACATTTGTCAATAGCCTAATTTTCCAATAGCATTTAGCTGCTAGGCTTAGGGCCGATTTCACCGCAGAATTAAACGCGATCAGTTGAAGTTGAACTCGGTTTATGCTCTAAACTGAGTTCCGCTACACAGTTTGCATTAATCAAAACCAAGTTTTATTAAACTCAGTTTCTATGAGAGATGGTGAAATCGGCTCTTAGCCTCTCTGCACGCCGAAAAATGCGGGTTAAGGGAAAATAGCGCAAAAACTTACCTTGTTAGCTCATTGGTGGAAATCCCAGAGAGAGCCGTCATCAAAGGCTTAACGTGTCTTCGGAAGCACAGAGGAACTCGTGATAATTTTGGGACACCCATCCAATAATCAGCCTTAGCGAACATTGCTTAGTTTAAGCAATCGCAGGTCGATCGAGATAGCCACTGCGCCATCGAGTTCATAATATTATTATACAGAGAAACGCATAAACTCACACAAGACAGAAATATTTGCGTATTACGTTAAAATTGACTTTTTGAAACGCTTCGCTGAGCTTTTGTTAGGTATGTTCCATTTGTATTAGGCCGTGTGGTGACGGCAGAGCAGAATAAAATTGTCACCACCCCCATCTATCCCGCGGGTGTCGTAAAAGGTGACTAATGGTAAAGACAGCGAAGAGTAATGGGCATCATCTGCGTTCCTCTTAGGGCCGATTTCATCGTCTCTCATAGAAACTGAGTTTAATAAAACTTGGTTTTAATTAATGGAAACTATAAAGCGGAACTCAGTTTAGAGCATAAACCTAGTTCAACTTCAACAGATCGCGTTTAATTCTGCGGTGAAATCGGCCCTTAAACGTACCGCCTAGCTGTATACTGCGATTTACCTATTTGGCGAAACGTGGGTGTTAACTCACTGCCTACCTCTTCGGGGATATAGGTGTGATTTATGTATGTATGTATTTGAGAAGCCAAATGTTAAACACAGTAGAGTAAACTATAGTAGCATAGTCTATGGCTCCAACTAAACCGTTTTAAAAATCATTTAGTGACTTCAAAATACCGGCAGATATTTGCCTGAAACAAAGATAAAACACCTTATCTATTGGTTCACTGACTTTGAAATAATTGTGCGGGCACCTAATCAGATATAGGTTGACAGCTAACACGTGTTGTTATTTATAGGTGAAATTCGAGTGGTGTATGTCGGAAAATTTTCAATGAGAAAAGTTTTATATCAAGCAATTTGACAGACCTTACCTACTTTGGAACTTTAGTGGTTTTGTTTGAAATGTTTTTATTAATAAAGTAAAAAAAATACAAAACTCTCATCTGTCCAAGTTATATAATCAATTGTCATTGAAATACTCCTGTAGTGTAGAGTTAAGGAAAATATGCTAATTATGAAAGTAATTTAAAGGCTGTGATGATGATGAATGGAAATGAGTATACAATGAACGGAGAGACTCCGTCTGTCCGACTGTCAAAAATCACTGAAATTTCTTTGTGTTTTTGGTCACCCATAAGGGTCGTGTTATTATTTATTTTACGCATTGTCCAACCGAGCATGACCAAGCTCCTCTAGCATCACCGTGGGGTGGATTGCCAAGGGGTTTGCCATGGTGTTTGCCATGGGATGGCGTCATGGCGATAATTAATCCACGCCGAGTCACCCCCCGGGCAGCATTGATTCTCAATTACGGCTCGCTGGGCAAACACTGGCCGCTTTCACAAATATTTTGTAAAGTTGTAGATTATAGCGATAACTCGCACCTACGCTCCCATCTAATGAAGAATGAAGTACGGTAATGGGCTTTTAGTCGTATTTGGAAGTTACAATACAGGCAACGCAATTGAAACTAGTAGAATAAATTACGATCAATATTTTTTGTTGTTTAAGTGTTAGTTAATTCTTATTTTTTATTGTCATTTTGTTGTTGTTACTTAAAATTTAAGTCTATAAAATGTCGATTTATGGGATCAACGGGGATGCACGAAAATTATTTTTCACAATTTTTTTCAGATAATAATATCATGACATAAGTACTTAGTAAAATGTTTTTTTTTAAATACGGCCTAATTCTTGAAGTTAAAGATTTAATTTATCCTAATGGGTCCCTCTATTTTATAAATAACAATTTTAAACCACATTATTTTTACTAATAGAAGAAAATCTATATTATGGATCCCCAATCAATAAAAGTTTGGAGAAAGAGCGAGGCAGATAGCGAGAGAAAAAAATAGGGAAAGAGAAAAAAATAAGACGATGTATAAATCGTCAACAGTGATAGGATTTTGCTCTATAATTATTTGCTTCCGAGTGTGGATGTCGCCAGTCCCACTGTGTTATCACACACACAGTGGGACTGGCGACAAAGAGATAGATGAACGTAATAATATGGTCGTCCTACTTATGTGTAAATTGGCAGTGCTGAAAATTTTCAGTTTAACAAAATTGTTTGTACGGTCAACAGAAATGTCAAATTTTTTCAATCGATTGTCAACCTTAACTTGTTGGTAGCAAGGCGCAAAGTCGATTGAGAAAATTTGACATTTAGTGGTAGCCTGACGTACTGTTGACTGTACACAATTATAGTTTGGTAAGCTAGTACTTCAAGTTCTAATTACAAGTGCAAACAAATATACGCACACAACTTGGGCGCGCGACGAACCATCAGTCTGAATCACACGTTTTAGGAATATTTTTAATGTTTTGACGAAAACATGTGAGTGGGTGGGTGGGTGGACGAGGAGAGGACGACCTCTTAAAAAAACTTATTGATTGTGTGAAAGACGATTTGAACGACAAGAAAGAAGTATGGAAGTATAAAATAAACTGGCTGGCCTATTCTACGTTATTTTTTCTCTCCCAGGTCAGCATGAGATCTTTTACATTTCTTTGATATATTTTTTTAAGTTTTCTAATATTTTGTAGAGCGATCTATAATCTGATGAATGAATGAGAATGATACGCAAAGATAAAATAAGGGTCAATACACACCGAGATGCGACGCGACACGACGATGCTTGACGCCTAGCAATTTCGAATTCCTGCAATTAAACGTGTATCTTATTGAGTAGTAAATAAAGTTGTATTGTGTACCGCTCGCTAAAAAAGGGCGCGTCGCGTCGCATCACGTCGCGTCTCGGTGTGAAATGACCCTAAGAAAATAAAAAGTGTTTATAATCAACACATATACACAATAAAAATTATTCAACCGATTTCAACGGTAGCCAAACAAGTCTGAAACGCATAATATTTTCAAATGATTTTTCAGTTTCTTGTAATCAATCTACCTCGTGGGCAAAGGGAGTCGTATCAATAAACATGCTTTATTTGTAATCAACATAACAGATTACCACACATTCTTTCCGAATGAATTGCTGTTACAAAAATAACATTACTGTTTCATTTATCTGTTAAACATTGATTAACCGTGATAAAGATTAAATAAACATTAGCTAACTTTAGGGCAGGATTAGGAATGAATATCAATGGAAGTTAATGATAGAAAAATTATAGAGCAAAAAGTAAGTGTGGTTAGTTACTATGTAATTAAAAGAGATATAGGCTCGCCACCTATTACGATACCTAACGTAATTGGCAAAAGGTGGGTGTTCATTCACCTCTGCCTACCCCTTTGGCCTATAGGCGTGATTTATGTTTGTATTGATTAATTAATTCCCAGTTTTTCTACAGCTTCTTATCAAGGAGTCGGGCATTTATACATAGTGAATTCTATGGAACGCTAAAAGTTTTCGTCTCTTGAATTTACTATAATATTGGTTCAAATGGTTCGGTCAAGGGGCCAGACCAGAGACCTACGGTTAGGAGATCCCGGGTTCGAATCTAATACTAGGTCAAATATTTATGTGATAGACACGGGTGTTAGTTTTTTCACTCTGTAACTTAATATAAATATTATCGTTGAAAATGACCGTCGTCTATTTTCTATATTGTAACGTGTAAATTCCGGTATGGTTTGGGGAATAAAACAATAGTATTTATGTGTAATCATATATATTTATAATTTTACCAAAATAGTATATCTTCAGTTTTAAAGGTATTTATTTATGTTTATGGCCACAGGCGTAGGTTGCACGGTCACGCAATTGGTGGTAAGTGGAATTACATTACAATTAATAAAGATAGGTAAAAAAACAACAGGTCGTGGCACATTTGGTCGATAACGCAGTTCGGTTATATGGTAATGAGAATTTTGCAAACTTACATATAGGTGTTTTTAAGTACTAAACCTGTGACATCTCTGTTGAGGTGTTAGCACGATGTGGTGGTGTGTTTCGACATTATTTTAACGAACATCATCCAACAGGAGAGCACAGCAGGATATAGCTTGGTACAACGCAGTTTGTAACCGGTACACAAGCAGTGGTAAACAAACACTGGTAACAAACGGCGGTAACAAACACTGGTAACAAACAGTGGTAAACATACAGCGGTAACGAACACCTCCTGGAAGGGACAAGGATAAGTTAGGTATAATCCTTCCAAAGAGAATTTAGTTATGGGGACTAACCAAGTTTTATTGGCAGTCACCATCAAAATATTACATTAAGATATTTTTTTGCATAGGAGTGGTAATCATGTGCAAATAAGATACATAGTCATGCTACTATATGTAAAATGTTAAGAATTTATGCAATAGTTTAGATTAAAATACTGATTTGAAGTTATTACTTAATTCAATTAATTACAGGCAAAATATGAGACAATCTGACTAAATCTTTATACGGCAATTTACTGTTAATTATTATTTTCCATATTCAAATTGTACTTTAAACTTAAATTTGATTATTAGAGAAGTAGAAGTTAAATTGATGTTAAATTGTGGTTATTAAATTATAATTTGGTTACATTGAGAACTAATTAATAAAGAATATTGATATAAATACCTGTCGGAGGTGGAGAATGTTTCCTTTATTAGGTTATGAACATGTGTACTTCATTATTTAAATGTATTTTGTTGGGCAATCTGTAAGTAATTGTATTCCAAATGAATATGGTGAAAGTTAATTGTTAAGTAGTTTGGAATGAAACATTGTCAAAGAGAGGTTATGAATACAAGTAAAGACATAACTTTAACTACTCAATTTAAATCAACTTATCAAAGATTACATGAAACTGTTAATATGGTTTAAATGTAGTATTTTCTTACCAAAATATTATAGGGTTCCACCTGATGCAAGCAGGTACAAAGTGAAATTTAAAAATTATTGTAGAATGTGGTCTCTTTATAAAATCTGCAAGAAATAAAACAATGGAGAATAACCAGTCGTTTGATTTTACGGGTTTGTAATAATTTTTGGTATTTAATTACTTACCAAAAGAAATTATGTGAGACGCCACGAGTTGTAAAATTCGGAAAAGACAAGACAGAGAAATGTCGAAAATCAGTCGACCATTGCTTTTGTCGAAAAAGAAGAAAAGCAAGGAAACAAACCTTATACAGCCAAGATTTTATAATGCCAAACTTTATAATGCCGTAGACCATAAACGAGAAAAGGAAATATGAAAATAGGGCTACAATACCCCCATAACCACATAAAGAATTCGGTTAAACGAATTCGTCGGATGCCCTCATCCGTTCCTGTGCAACTCAGAAACTCTAAGTTTCCTTAGAAACACAAAATTAATTTCTGTAAAGAAAGTAATAAGTTGTAAACAAAACAACAACGCAAAAAAATAACGGTAGTAACCATTACGCATCGGTAAAATGTACACAATAGTGAGAGTAACCTCAACCATTTGCTTAACAAACTAACCTAATTCTAAGAATATTAGAACAACACTAACTATCGCTATAGTATCAATATACTATCTAATAACTGAGACAAACAGCAGAAACTAACGTAAGCAATAACTTTTAAGATTTGAAATCTTTTATGTGCCATTTTCCTAAATATTTACCATATTCGTTTTCCAATTCATAAACTAATGCCGATAGTTTACGAATTATCTTACATTTTTCGTATTAAGGGGCAAGTTTTACAGCAAAAAATTTTTCAGCATCGCTTTGTTTGTATGACCTTTTCCATATGTAGTCACCAACGTTGAAACTAATATCGCGACGGCGTTTATTATAATACTTGGCGTTTTTCGCATGAGCCTTTATAAGTTCTTCTTTTACATTTTCAAATACTTCTCGCAAAGGGCTTAGATTAGAAATGTAGTCTCGACGAGATTCAAATATAATTTCATCGACATTTTGAGCATTCGAATAAGCTTTTCCGTCAGCAATTGCTTCACGACCATGAACTAACAAATACGGAGTATATGAAGTTGTTTCGTTAACAGATGTATTCAAAGCGAATTGGATTTTATGAATATTAACGTCCCAAGAACGATGATCCTTCCCTACAAAAGAAGATACTGCGGTAATTACCGTACGATTGGTTCTTTCCACGGTGTTGTATTGAGGACAGTACAATGGACCTAAATGAATTTGCGGTATTCCATATTTAGAGAACAACGCCTGAACTTCACGGCCGGTGAACTGTGAACCGTTATCAGCGATGATGGTTTGAGGAATTCCATGCACGAGAAACACATGATCTTCTAACCTTTGTACGATAGATTTCCCAGTAGCCCTCCTCAAAGGAAAAAGGAAAGTGTATTTTGAGAAACAGCATAAAACAACTAACAAAAAGGTATTTTGTAACCTTGATCGGGGTAAAGGGCCAACCAAGTCAATACTAAGACACTGTAATGGTCTTGAACATATTTTAGGACTACCCATCAAACCTGGAGTAGTTTGATTGGTATGTTTATAAGCCTTACAAACATCACAACGCATAACAAATTTAACCACATCTTTAAACATTTCAGGCCAGAAATATCTGAGACGCAATCTTTTATAAGTTTTAGTTATACCTAAATGGGCAGCAAGCGGATCACAATGATTTTCTACAAGAATATCATTTCGATATTCAAGAGGAACGACTTGTTTCCACTCAAAATCTTTAGAAAGTTTATTATTACATTTAGTATATCTATAAAGTTTATCGTCGTTTATTAAAAAGTTAGGGCAAGATGAAGGATTATCCTTACATCTTTTTAAAAGATTTAAATACCAAGGATCAACAATGTTTTTATCAACAATAGCTACAGGGACAGAACGCGACAATGCATCGGGTACGATGTTTTCTTTGCCTTTACGATGTTCTATACAAAAATTAAACGGTGAAAGTCTACAACCCCATCGTTCAAGACGACCGGTAGGATTTTTTAAATTGAGGAACCATTTTAAACTAGAATGGTCAGTAATAATTTTAAATTGTTGGCTTCCTTCAAGATAAGGTTTAAAATGCTCTACCACGTAAACAACAGCTAACGCTTCTCTTTCTGTTGCGGAGTAATTCCTTTCTGCTGGAGTCAAGGATCTACTACAATAAGCGATTGGATGTTCTTCACCTTTTATCACTTGCGTAAGAGTTCCGCCTATTCCGAAGTCTGAAGCGTCACAATGGACTGAAAACGGTAGTGAAAAGTCGGGGCAAGCTAAAACAGGTGCAGTGGAAAGACTAATTTTTAATTTATTAAATGCTTCGTCTGCTTCTTTAGACCATTGAAAAGAAGTATTTTTACGACTAGAAGTTAATTTGTTTAACGGGCCTGCAACATTACTAAAATTTTTAATGAACCTCCTATAATAAGAAGCTGTACCTAAAAATCTTTTTACGTCTTTACGATTAGTAGGAATAGGAAAATCTATAATGGCTTTTACTTTATCTGGGTCCGTGCGTAAACCATGTTCATCGACAACGAATCCTAGATATTTTAACTGTTTACGAAAGAAACAACACTTAGAAAAATTTATAGTCAAGTTAGCAAATCTTAATTTATCAAATATAGTATTTAGTAAAACAATATGTTCCGAGAATTTTGACGTAACGCATATAATGTCGTCGAGATATATAAATATCCTTCCGTTATACTCGGGACCAAATAAAATATCCATCAACCTCTGTTGTGTAGCTGGTGCAGAAGTTAAGCCAAAACACATAACTTTAAATTGAAATAGACCACGTGAGGGTACAGTGAATGCGGTCTTCTCTTTAGAAGTCTCTTCTAAAGGAATTTGCCAAAATGCAGCTTTCAAATCAATTGAAGATAAATATTTAGCGTCATTAAGTTGATCTAAAATCTGTGATATATAAGGTAAGGGATATGCATCATGTTTAGATACTTCATTAAGTTTACGACTATCTACACAAAATCTATATTCACCATTAGCTTTAAGAGCTAGGGTAATTGGGTTATTCCAAGGACTACAACTTGGTTCAACAACGTCATTAAGTAACATTTCATCAAGTTGTTTATTCAATTCAATAAGTTTAGTTGGAGACAAGGGATAATATCTCTGCTTAATTGGAACTGCATCACCTGTGTCAATTTTATGTGATATTAAATGAGTACGACCTAAGCCAATCTTATCAGATGATATAGTTTCAAATTTATTAATAGTTTCTTCAGCTATTAAACGTTCTTTATCATTTAAAACATGTAATGGTTGTAAATAGGTGATATTTGAAACAAAAATAGAATCTGTAGCTGTTCCTGTAACATTGTAGTTGCTACTTTCTATCAAAGAAAGAATATCTGGTGCGATATCAAATTTTTTCCAAAAATTTAATCCTAGTAAAATATTTGTAGAAACTTCTGGTATAACATAAAATCTTATCACGTTTGTTTTATTCCCAACCGTGACAGGCAACAAATAATATCCTACAACACGAGAAGTAGAACCATTTGCAGTAGAAATGTACTGTAAATCGTTACACTTATGTAAGGTAGCGAAATCAGAAAAGTGTATGTCGTTTCCATTTCCAATAATAGAAATCTCGGATCCTGAATCTAGTAATCCAGAGAATTTTAAACTATAAACAAAAAATGTTAAATAGGGTCTTTTGTCTTGACTTTCTTGAACCAACGAAATATGTTTAAGTATTGAATCTTTAAGAGTCAATGAAAAATTATCTCGATTCTGTGTAACAGAACTCGATAAAGTATTCTGAATCTGGGTAACAGAATCAGTTATGGTAGGTGAATTCTGGGTAACAGAATTCAATGAAAATTCATCCAGACTCTGGGTAACAGAACTCGATGAAGATTCATTCTGATTCTGGGTAACAGAATCAGTTAGGGTAAATGAATTCTGGGTAACAAAACTCAATGCAAAATTGTCACGATTCTGGGTAACAGAATCAGTTAAGGTAGTTATATTAGAATTACTTATACAGGTAATTCCTTGGTTCAAGCTTTCAAGTTTTTTGAAATAGTAAGATCTGGTTTTTCTTCGCTCTGACGATCTGTTGATAAGCTGTTACATTTCGGACAAGTTCTAGCAGTAACACCTTGTTCACCACAACGATAACATATCACACGAGGTGATCGCTTACAATCCTTCAAAACATGACCGTTTTCACGACATCGAACACAAAACTTATTAGTGGGTAATTTAGTTAAAGCAGCACACTCTTTTGGTTGCTTAGTAATACTGGTAGGTTTATATGCTAAGTCTGCAGCAAGCAAAACTTTATTGTTAGCAGGTTTATTCGGTTCTACCGATAAATCAGTACGTAAAGCAGTATTTTCCAACATACGACAATATGTCTTTAAATCGGACCAACTAGTTATAGACATCATAGCTAATTGTAATGAATACGATCGGTTAATATTATATCTAACAATTTCTAATTGTTCAAGTTCACTTAAGGGTTTACGAAGTCTACTAAAATAATTTTGCATCACACTAAAATAATTCACTATGCTTTCATTAGGGCCTTGAATACGTCCTCTTATTTCCGTTAACAACCGAAAATCATAATCGTGTGGTAAGTAATCGTCGTACAAGAATTGTTTTAATTCTATCCATGAATTTACGGAAGATTTAATTCCACGATACCAATACAATGCTTCATCTGAAAAAATCTCAGAAGCGCCTTCAAATAATTTATTTTCACTGATACCTCTTGATGAACACAACTCTTCGATGCGTTGAACAAAAGCAACAACACAAGTTTTACCATTGTATTTAAAATTTAAAGTATGAACACCTTTGTTATAACCATGTGAACAATCTGTACAAGCCTTATGTGTAGGGAGATTAGAATTAAGTTCTGTAGAATCGGTTTCAATATTTGAGTTATCCATAGGAAATTTTAAACTGCTCTTAAAGTTGGATAGTAAAGCATCAAATTTATTTGTAATTTTATTTAAAGAAAGATCTAAGTCTGATTTTAATTTAATATCATCATCCTCAGTAGGATAAATTCTACTCAAACGATGGAATAGGTGATTACCTAAAGCATTTATTCTGTTTAAAATTTTTAAAGTTAAAGGTTTAGATGAAGATAAAGTATTCAATTCACTAATTTTATTTTTAATTAATTCTAATTCAAGGAATATTTCACAGTCATAAGTATCGATTTCATCTGTAGGAAATTCTTTCAATAATCCACGTAACTGAGAACGCAAACCAGCACATGTATCAACAGGTTTAGCATCACGTAAGGTCACTTCATACATCAACTCATCTTTATGTAAAAGATTAAAATTAATAGGTCTTTCCTCCATGCTGAGAAAATGTGTGTAGCAAAATTGTGTAAAAGTGTAGGTTTTTTTTTTAAAAGTGTAATAATATACGCTTATGTTTAGAAAAGCGTGATCGACCAGTACAAAATCACTTATCACTTAAATTATATTATAGATACATTCACTTTCAGTAGAAATACATAAATTGAACAGTTAGTAATGTAGTTATCAAATGTTATAACCATGAACTAAAAGATTAAAGTCCTTTAGTAGACAGTCACATAGTATTTTATTGTTTGGTAAACAAGTTTTTTTTTTTATCTTATCTTAATCACAATATGTATAGTGTGATTAACATAACACAACAATAGTAAAGTTAACACTGATAATTAGAAAGTATTTTAACAGTCATTAAAGTGAGAATTAATAACTATTCCTTTTTTTTTCAGAAAGAAATAATAAGGTATTACACAGTAGTAAATATTAAACAATAACATTGTAATTTTATTTAAAGTTAATTTAAGTTATCGACCAATCTGTGTTTGTTCAAAAGGAACAAAACCAGAGAATACTAATATTCATGTAACCACGATCCTGGCAGGGTCGCCAAATTGTAACGTGTAAATTCCGGTATGGTTTGGGGAATAAAACAATAGTATTTATGTGTAATCATATATATTTATAATTTTACCAAAATAGTATATCTTCAGTTTTAAAGGTATTTATTTATGTTTATGGCCACAGGCGTAGGTTGCACGGTCACGCAATTGGTGGTAAGTGGAATTACATTACAATTAATAAAGATAGGTAAAAAAACAACAGGTCGTGGCACATTTGGTCGATAACGCAGTTCGGTTATATGGTAATGAGAATTTTGCAAACTTACATATAGGTGTTTTTAAGTACTAAACCTGTGACATCTCTGTTGAGGTGTTAGCACGATGTGGTGGTGTGTTTCGACATTATTTTAACGAACATCATCCAACAGGAGAGCACAGCAGGATATAGCTTGGTACAACGCAGTTTGTAACCGGTACACAAGCAGTGGTAAACAAACACTGGTAACAAACGGCGGTAACAAACACTGGTAACAAACAGTGGTAAACATACAGCGGTAACGAACACCTCCTGGAAGGGACAAGGATAAGTTAGGTATAATCCTTCCAAAGAGAATTTAGTTATGGGGACTAACCAAGTTTTATTGGCAGTCACCATCAAAATATTACATTAAGATATTTTTTTGCATAGGAGTGGTAATCATGTGCAAATAAGATACATAGTCATGCTACTATATGTAAAATGTTAAGAATTTATGCAATAGTTTAGATTAAAATACTGATTTGAAGTTATTACTTAATTCAATTAATTACAGGCAAAATATGAGACAATCTGACTAAATCTTTATACGGCAATTTACTGTTAATTATTATTTTCCATATTCAAATTGTACTTTAAACTTAAATTTGATTATTAGAGAAGTAGAAGTTAAATTGATGTTAAATTGTGGTTATTAAATTATAATTTGGTTACATTGAGAACTAATTAATAAAGAATATTGATATAAATACCTGTCGGAGGTGGAGAATGTTTCCTTTATTAGGTTATGAACATGTGTACTTCATTATTTAAATGTATTTTGTTGGGCAATCTGTAAGTAATTGTATTCCAAATGAATATGGTGAAAGTTAATTGTTAAGTAGTTTGGAATGAAACATTGTCAAAGAGAGGTTATGAATACAAGTAAAGACATAACTTTAACTACTCAATTTAAATCAACTTATCAAAGATTACATGAAACTGTTAATATGGTTTAAATGTAGTATTTTCTTACCAAAATATTATAGGGTTCCACCTGATGCAAGCAGGTACAAAGTGAAATTTAAAAATTATTGTAGAATGTGGTCTCTTTATAAAATCTGCAAGAAATAAAACAATGGAGAATAACCAGTCGTTTGATTTTACGGGTTTGTAATAATTTTTGGTATTTAATTACTTACCAAAAGAAATTATGTGAGACGCCACGAGTTGTAAAATTCGGAAAAGACAAGACAGAGAAATGTCGAAAATCAGTCGACCATTGCTTTTGTCGAAAAAGAAGAAAAGCAAGGAAACAAACCTTATACAGCCAAGATTTTATAATGCCAAACTTTATAATGCCGTAGACCATAAACGAGAAAAGGAAATATGAAAATAGGGCTACAATATGATATGTTGTTTAAGCTCCTCAGTTTGCTTAGATGATGGGTGTGAGTTAAATATTTATCATAATTATTGCGCAGAAAATTTAATACACAATGAATCATAACTATTTACTTATTTATGTCGTTCTATCCAGCTATAGTTAAATTGTGTATAAAATATTTTAAGTGCATTCGATCCACAGACAATCAATGAAATATGCTCTTTCCGGATTCCCGAAATATTTATAGACGAAACTATTTCAGTTAGTGCTTGTTAGAGCTCTAAAACATTCCAAAACATACATTTAGACATCGAATAAAACCAGTGGAGAGTGAATATAATTTTATAGATGGTAAAAAAAATTATATGACGGCGATTGAAATATTAGAAGCTTCGCTCTCTGATCAGTTGGCAAGATTCCATGACTCTGGCCCTAAGTAAAATGATTAGCTACATGAAGATTGTATCCAGTGATTAGTACAAAGATTTTGGTGGTTAGAAAAAGAATTTCGAAAAATTATGATCTTGAGGCGGGAATCGAACCCGCGTCCGCTGCTATCCGGGCAGGTGCCTGACCGAATGTTTGAAATTTATTTCTACATTGCGAGGGTACCCGTTGGCTTACAACGTGAAGTGTAAAGGTTAGAAGAATTTCGGCAAGTTAATTAGTATCTTGGGTGGCCGAGCGGTCAGGCACCTGCCCGGATAGCAGCGGACGCGGGTTCGATTCCCGCCTCAAGATCATAATTTTTCGAAATTCTTTTTCTAACCACCAAAATCTTTGTACTAATTTTTCTAACATTTATATAATGTTAAAATTAAAATCGAATAGTATCCAGTGATATCATATGCCCCCAGGGACTCTAAAAATTTTCGAATCTTAAAATTGTTAAGAAGTATGGATAGAATATTGTCATTTGTCATCCCAATCACTCTCCGTTCATCGGTCTCTCTCTCTCGTCTGATTTTCCCCAACATTTTTATATAGCATTCATCACTAGTACCGTTCCGATGTGATAGAGGATGGTATGATGCAAAAGGGAGTAGGCAGATGACGTCTGATCTATATAAATGCAAAAGGAAACATACTGCGCTACTCCCAGCCCTCGTATTATGGGATGTGGAGAAAATGTCCTCGGGAAAAGCACTGTCAAGTGGTGGAAAGAGATTTTGTCCACGTCCCGTGGTAGCCCTGCAGCGGGCCTAGCACGGGGACGTGGACAAGTCTCTCTCCACCACTTGACAGTGTTTTGTCTCGGGATTTAGTGAGAGTTAGAGCGAGAGGAAAAGATTTTCTTTCCCCCGAAGGAGATGTGTCCACGTCCCGTGCTACGGGGGCTGGTAAACTAAGAACAGGATAAGAAGATGACGACATAACATGATGACATTTCTGTCAACTAATGCACTCTGTGTACAGTCAAACGCACTTCAGTCCATAGTACAAAACTGTCATATAACCAAGACGTAAATCACAAAGTCAATTCAGAAAATTCTACTACACAAACCTCGAACAGTAACTATTGATTATAGAAAAATACACGTGTCTCTACTTTGTTTACAATTAATTGTGATTGTAGTGATGCATCAACGGGCCACAGTGAAAGAATGACAGTGGGGAAAAACCGAAATTACGTAAGTATCTGAAACTCTGTATAGGTATATTAAAATTTTTTTTTTAATCTCATTACCCATTGAGCATGTGGGACACTAAGAAAAAACTTGGGTATACGTGTTTACATAGATGTTAAATTCACACTCTGTGGCGATTTTTTGTTTTCGTTTTGTGCCTACAGTTAATATTTAAGGAAAATTCCCAGAAAAACTTAATTTAATGATTGACGTTACGTTCACAAGAAAAAAGGTACTTGCATGGGCTGTTCTATCTTTATTTTTATATCTATAGGTAATAAAGTATAGGCTGTTATAGGCTATAAATAGCCACTGATAGGCGCATATCTTAGTTATTTATCTCTGTAATAAGTGGTATATGAGCACCTTCAATACCATCAACACGCAATAGATTAGGTAGGTATTGTCTTAGCTGACATATCGGTAACTCTAAAATCCATTGACTTGTATTATCTTCTTCTAAAGATAAAAAGGTGCACATATCGAATTGCCAATACTAAAAGGAATCACTTGTTTTATTTACGAGTGAGAGATTTTCTTTTTCAATGACAAACTCTCCATCTTGACTTTCAAAAGCAGGTGAAGGTAAATATAGTCAGTGCGACCTTAGACATTTTTGAAATAGGTACGTACCATATCTATAAAAGCAAGTTAATATCCAGCATCAAGAGACTATAATTTTTCGAACTTATCCTAACAACAGTTTGCTTAATAATAATTTTTCTAACATTTTTTTTTTACACTCACACCTATCATCTAGCCCAAAGTAAGTAGCCTAAGCACTTGAGTTATGGATACTAGATGACGGACATATTTTTAATATAATTACGTATATAATTGTTGCAAATATACTACATAAACATATACACAACCATGACTCGGAAACAAACATTTGTGGTCATCACAAAGTTTGCCCCCACCAGGATTCGAACCCGGGACCTCTTGGCCAATACCCAGCAATCTGAGCATTCGACCAAGGCGGCCGTCATACGTTTATAGGTAATATAAAGTTCAAGTAAAGATCAAAAATAATTATTCCGACGTTTATGTATTTGTTGTTAAAGTTGTTGTTGTTGCCATAAAAAGAATGGAAACAAAATAAGAATACGGCACTCCACTGAACCTGTGACAATAAGGGCCGGTTTTTTGATACATAGTTAACCCAAACCATTGTTAAAAACTGTTACTAATGTTTAAATATCAGACTGATATTTAACCATTGGTAACAATATCAGACTGATATTTAATTATTAGTAAAAATATTTAACAATTTCTTGAGTTAACTATGTATTAAAAAACCGGACCTAAGGCAGAGCTGAATAAAGTGTGGAAATTAACCCACTAAATAACTTCATGCTAAAAGAAAGCTATCTATATGTATATGTCCACTAGTGTATAATAAAAGCAAGCCATTGTTTGTATTTCACTCAAGGTTGCGCCACTCGTCTCCTATATGTAGAGTAACATCCTAAATGCATTAGATAGCCGCAAAGCAAGAAAGAAAAGTTAAACATTGCGTAACCGATATGCAGCCAATATAGCACGCCAGACTACACAAAACTGTCATATTCGTAATATTATGTTTAAATAAAGACGCAATTCAAAACTACTTAGAGACATTGTGTGTTCTTTATCGATTGCAATATAACTTACTTTTGCACGAGTGCAATTTTGACTTGCATCTCTTTTGTATTGAAGAAGCGATATCACAAAGAAATATTAGAAAAAATATTCCCCTGATTATTTTAGCAAAATAATCGATACTGCGTCCATTTTACTGCCATTTGTAATATTGTGGTGTTAATTTGTTAACTCACCTCTGCCTACCCCTTTGAGGATATAGGAGTGATTTAATTATATATGTTGTTATGTTTATCCCCCAAGGGGTGAATTAACACCCACGTATCGCCAAATACCTTAGGTCCCGTGTAATAAGACAGGGGGCGAGCTTATTGCCAACCATCGGTCACGTAAATCGTAGTATATTAACTGCTAGGTGATATAAGAGGAACGCTGCTGCCCGACTCATTGCAGTCTTAACCCTTGTGCGATTCCCGTGGGAGGGATTGGGGGTGGTGACAATTGTATTCTGCTCTACCATCAGCACTCGGCACTATATCATAATATGGATATTCTTCGTCCCTGTCTCGTTTTTTTCTGTTAGACAGGCAAGCTCTTGCCCTTCATCTCACCTGGAACCCTCAACCACAGAGGGGCTGGCTATCTTATCACACATTGTCGGAACACAATAATGCTGTTAACGCTATTATTATGGCAACAGATTTTCGATAAGATGGTGGTAGGTAGCCAGGCGGACTTCAAAGAAGTCCTACCACCAACCAAACCGAGCACAAATTTGTACCCCCCTGGGGATCGAACCCGTCACCTCTGGATCTACATTTCGGTGGGCGGACCACTAGACCATGGAGGCGGGTAAAAGTCGTTTTATTTCAAATTAAGTTTACGTGCGTTACATATGGACGTGATTTATGTATGTATGTATGTATGTAAGTTTACGTGCCCATGTATGACATACAGCTATAGTCTAGCCATTATAACGAGATAAAAACCTAAACAGTTTTAATATGTATCTTTATCGATGATATGCGTTGAAAAATAAAAATATATCTTTCTTATTTTTAAACGCATTTTAAAATACATCATCCATTTTTGAAAATCATAATGATTGACGACTTGAGAAATATCTACTTATTACAAATTTTTATTTTTGTATTTTATAATAAAGAACTCATCAACATTGTTTACGTTGTTTATCTCGTTATGATGAATGGAGTACATATTATATGTATAAATAACTCATAAAATTAGCGGACCATCTAAACGTTTTTTTATGTTAGCGGGGCGAGCCATACAACATGATTGATATGTTTGGAAAATTATTTCCTTCAGCCTTCAGTCAGTGGTTAGTCAAATTCTGTCCTCCGAGACGATAGCACGCGCCACGGGTTCTTATCAAACGAAAATTCCAATGAAAAACTATCGCAAACAACACATGGGAATATGTTATTTGCACTGTATTTATGACAGTGAGCGCGTATTGAATTAAAATCATTGATAAGCAAAATTGTGCGCCAATGTGATAGCTAGTGCGTTTATAATTGTGTGAGTAATTAAAAGTTTTGTGATTGGGAAAACTTTTTGTTCGCTGCTACGATGGTACTTCCTTAAAGACGTGATGAGTAGTGATGACACAGTGAACGTCAGTAGGTAAACCTACCAAAAAAAAACAATGACTTTCAAGATGAACTTCTGGAAACGAATCGTTTTGGCGGTCTGCATGTTTCTGTTGGGTAAGTCTGTGACAGAAATTATAAAGAGAGAGATCCTAATGTATCGAATATATAAGAATCTCGTGTCACAGTGATTGTTAAAAAGCTCCTCCGGAACGGCTCGGCCAATAATTATGATTTTTTTTGTGTATACTGGGTAGGTCTGAGAATAAGCCGTAGGCCATTTTATATACCCCTAGGTGATTTTTATTCCTTGGGCTAAATTTTTTATAAATATTTTTTTTAACACTTGTTCTTAATAAGGAACGAATTGGGTACACTTTGATATTTAAAACTAAATCTGCCTGGTTAACACTATTGTCACAGCTTTTTGTTATGAAACTAAAATTTTATAAATTGAACATGTAGAAAAAAAAATGTGAATATTCCTGCTGGAATCTGATTACAAACAAAAATTAAAAAAAAAACGATTGTAGAGAATGTGTGTTTTTCGTTGTTAATGTTAAAATTACATTAAAATATATTCCATTCTAAAATACCAAATGAAATTAAGAAATTTTTAAGAAAAAAAACGTTAACAGCAAAAAAACTTAATATACTTTTGTCAAAATAAACGCGTTAGTGATACCCACCCAATATACTTATTCAATGGGTCGACCCATACACGAAATTTTAGAAAATTCTCCATAATTAGTAAATGTTTTGAGTACAAGCTATGAATTTGCATATACCTAGTCAACATCGCGTCAGAATAAACATAACTGACAAACATCTTCATTCGAATGTCAACCTTAACTTGTTTTGGGTTAAGCACAAAATCGGTTAAGACAGTTTGACATATTGTGATAACCTGACGTGCTGTTGACAGTACCTAACACGGTTTCTTTTGTTAAAACAATGTACTCGCGAAAAAATATTCACTTGGTTTGATAAGTCATTGTTTTGCCGAAGTGATTAATGCGATTGTTACACGCTGAGTATCTATATACCTACAAGAACTTGGTACGTGCTGACTGCTGGCTGACCGAATGTTCATGCGCTGGCTATCGGATCGGCCCAGACCCCCCGGGTTCGAATATTCGTAGAAGCAAATGTATTTATGAAAAACTAAGGCATATTTTGTTTTAGAGTCGTGGTTGTGTTTATATTATTATGTAGTACATTTGCAATATCATCATCATCATCATCATCTTGCCGTTTGAGGACGGCAAAACGGGATTTATTGCATCAGAATCAAGATGATGAATAAGTACACTTTGTACCTGGGTAGCGGCCAAAGTTTGTGAGATGAACACATGAGGATGATACTTCATCGTCAGCCTCTTACCCTCATCCCATTTCATTTGGGATCAGTGCAGTATGTTTTTTTTCATCCATTGATTTCCTGTTTGTCATATCCTCATTCACAAGAATACAATTTTTCTCGCAATCCATCCATCTCTTCTGAGGTCTTCTTCTTCCTCTCCAAACTTATTGCTTATCGGTTATTTGTTACCGAAAGCATTGAGTTATAATAGTAGTTCAATGACCGAAAGACCGTAAAGAAAAGAGTAACAGACTCATATATTGTGTTTTTTAAGAGACAAACAGTATATGAATGAATCTTCTATGTGTAATCATTGAACTACTATTATTAGCGTTTACCTTATAACTCAATGTGTGTAATAGATAATTTCTTTTGCAATTTTGCATATCAACGATCAATCGCGGATATACATACATAAAAAGACAAAATTGTATAAAAATCTTATACTGATCAAATTGTAAACCCTCTCGGGAAGATGTTTTATCTATCTCGTAATAATTCAATCTCAAAATCGAAATAAATATCTAGCAAAGGTGTTTGTAAAGATTCGGCGTTTTGCCAAATCGGGCGGTTCGCTGTTACATCAGTAGTTTAGCGTCTGGCAAAGTTGTTTACTATGCTAGTAAGATATTCATTCGGCATAAATAAGAATGTGGTTTTCGTGACTATATTCAAAGTAAAGTAAACACAGGTGCCCAAGGTAAGATTTAGAACACAGGCCAATGGGTAATTCATAAGATTTTTTTTTATTGCTGTTATTATAAATCAATTTAATAATTAGACAGATCCATTCTAAGATAATTTGCGAAACTCGTTTGAAATTGGCTACCTACCTATCCACTTTGCTAATTTTCCTGATATTTGTTTAAACACAAATTCTGTGAATAGTCTCTTTTCTCATTAATATGAAATTTTACTTAAAAGACTTAAAATTAAATGGGGTTAAGATTTGATTATTAAAAATGAATCGTGCAATACATAATTAGGTTCCTCACGTGACCATAATACGAGACCAGCAGCCGAATGTGCGAATAGCCATATTAATGTGCGAATAGCCATATTAATAATGATGATTTATCTACAATGAAGATGAATAGGAAACATTCTGTTTGATGTAGCACATGCTGAAGCACAAATGATTCATGGCTAATATTATTTTAAAATTTAAATTATTGGAGGTTAAAAAGAAGGTTGGTGTCAGGCAAACAGCCTGCATGAACTAGAATGTTGTGTGTCTCCGTTCACCGGTTTCTCGACATAGTCCTTAATTTCCATCACTTTTATAAAAAAAGCATTTCATTACTAGCACTTTTCCTTGATTCCTAATTAGGATGATATAAATTAAAATGGAACGGGCTATCCCGCTGAAGTCTGATCGATATGAATGCAGGAGTAAACATACTGTGCAAAACTGATGGGAACACGGTAGGATGATACATACATACATAAATCCCTAAAGGGGTAGGCAGAGGTGAACTAGTACCCACGTTTCGCCAATCATGTTAGGTCCCATTTAATAGGTGGCGAGCCTATTGCCATTTATCGGGCACACAAGTCGCAGTACTATTTTCTAGGTGGTATAAGAAGAACGCTGCTGCCATTCCTCATCACTGATAATATCACATATTTATCCTTAGTCGCCTTGTACGACACCCACGGGAGAGATTTGGGAGGACGGACTTATTCGTCCCGAAGGGTATATATTAATGCTTGCATTTCGCTAACTAGGTAAACTTATTTTTAGGTCCTAGATATTGGCGTATATCGGGCACCAGGATAAATATGATGCGTTAATTTATGTATGTATGAATAATAAATCGACGTACGCAGATTTATTGTAAGTATCAATAAATCTGCGTACGTCGAACAAAACTAATATTCCATTCGCAATTCACTTTGAAGAACTTTAAATACGGTTCCAATTAAATCGAAGATTTACGATTACTTTGCTTTCAATTTTGGCAATTAATAAAATAAAATAAAAAAAAATAAAAAAATAATAAAATACGATAGTACTTGTCTGTTTTGTGGATTTTAATTAATTTTTATGTTATTGTTTATTTTTAATCTGTCATTGATAATATTTAAGGTGCCATTTCGAGAATTTTAAATTGTATCGAAGAGAATTTCAAAACTTTTCTTGATGGCGTAATATTTTAATAGATATTTATCTAGCAATAACTTTAGTCTCACTGACAGATCATGTTTTCCCAACAAGTGAAAGTTGAGTTCCATTCGTAATGAGTCGGTTTACGTAATATGAGATGCGGATAAGTATAAGATGTTTATTTATCCATTACCTATGCTTTGAATTTGATCCACGATCGAAACAGTTTTTAAACTAAATTTATCAAGCTAAACAAGAAAAAAACTTAGCCTTATTTCGCCTTGTTTGAAGAAATAAATTGAGATGGAGATAAAAAGAGATAGAGGTAAATATTTATTTAAATATTTCAAACAATTTCCCTCTGTGTTCATTTCTATAATAAGTAATAAAATTTATTTATTTTAAATTAATTTAGCCGTGTGGTGACGGCAGAGTAGAATATAATTGTCACCACCCCAAATCTCTCCCGTGGGTGTCGTACAAGGCGACTAAGGATAAATTAGTGAAGAGGAATGGGCAGCAGCGTTCCTCTTATACCATCTAGCTATGTATCAACTGCGACTTTTGTGCCCGATAAATGGCAATAGGTTCGCCACCTATTACATGGGACCTAACATAACTGCCGAAACGTGGGTGCTGGTTCACCTCTGCCTACCCCTTCGGGGATATAGGCGTGATTTATGTATGTGTATGTATGTAGTAATAAAATGCTAATTATTTTAATTTAAAAAAATCTTATCATCAACTTTTCTCACACCTATTCCCAACCATCAAGCAGATCGCTCGTATTTATTATATAGGTATATACTAGCCATGCCAAAAGTTTTCCCTGTGTAAGTACTTCCCCTGGAGAAATAAAAAGAGTTAGAAATTAACGGTTCATTGAACCACTGTTTGAACGCCAACGGCACGTTTCAGTATCTATAATTATAATCTACTCATTGTTTTAATTTTAATGTTCTTACCTAATCTGCATACGAGAGTTCTCTAACGGCAGGTTCCAATATTCTATCTACAGTTAAAAGGAATGTTACTAAAGTTTAGTGGCTTGGCATTTTTTGTTTTATTACGATTTTTTAATACGATTATTAACTCTTACACTTAAGGGTTCCTCTTGAAACTTTTTCAAAGTGGCAATATATTTGAGATATGAGCAATGGTAATCCCCTTAAGACTATAACAATAAGGGTAGAAAATTACGCAAATGGACATTGTTCAGTACTTTTTCAGTGTCTCTCGATTAGAGTGAGGTCTTTAACGGACAGTTCTCAACTTGACATACCGAGGAGCTCATAGCAAGGCGTTGAAATGTTTGCCAACCGTCTAATCTTTAGCAAACATCGTTCAATTGAAACAGTGCTATCAGTGACGTGTCGATGGTACATGCGATAACCACTTACGGCTAATCAACCCATTTAAAAAATTGCACAGGTCGTGCTGTTAATGTGACTCAGACGGTGCTTGACCGCCTTAGCTGTATGGATGGCTTTATCACAAGCAGGCAACTCGGCATCATCATTTTCTTTCAAAGTCAAAATTCGTTTATTCATATCCAGCCCCGTAGCCGTGTGGTGACGGCAGAGTAGAATACAATTGTCACCATCCCAAATCTCTCCCGTGGGTGTCGTACAAGGCGACTAAGGATAAATCAGTGATGAGGAATGGGCAGCAGCGTTCCTCTTATATACTACCGTCCTGACAATGTACTGCGACTTTTGTGCCCGATAAATGGCAATAGGCTCGCCACCTATTACATGGGACTTAACATAATTGGCGAAACGCGGGTGAGAATTCACCTCTGCCTACCCCTTCGGGGATATGGGCGTGATTTATGTATGTATGTATGCATATCCAGCCCCCCAGGTGGTCCATCTATTCGAACGCCACTGAAACTGACTTATTACAAAGAAAACAACATGGCGGCCGTCGTGTCAAATGTAAACTGTCAAAAATTGACATTTGTATTAGATTCGTTCGAATAGGTGGGCCACTTATCTAGGCCCCTAGACGTTTTATTTGTAATAATTTTTAATGTTTAAATTACACTACACATTGGTAGTTATTTTTGTTCGACACTCGTGGTACAGACAGATTAGAGCCAAATATATTTTTAAAATATTCCTGAATAAAGTAATTCAGTAATAAATATCCAAGCCAGTTTGTGAGATGATTGTATCCCGAATTCTCAACGCAGTAACTATAAAAAACATGTAGTTTGGTTTTTAGGTAGATAAATTAAATTAAGCCCTCCTTATAGTTACTTCACTGTGATGGTATAGAACAAAATTGTGCATATGGATGGATATAATCAACTACTAGCCAGTAATAAGGCCGTGTAATAACTACTAATTTGGTCCTTATTATGGGCGGGGAGGAAAGTGTAGTGTAGGCGGTAAATTGACGCGGGGTCGTAAATACAAGGCACTCGCTAATAATTCTGTTGATTAGTAGGTATTGTAAGATAACTCCGTGTACTGTAGGAACTCTTCTTTTCCCTGTCCTGTTCCCAGTCTATCTGGGGTCGGCGCAGTATGTTTCCTCTTCCATTCATATCGGTCAGACGTCATCAAGCCATTCACTCCCTTTTGATTCATATCATCCATCACATGGTAAAGGTGCTAGTGATGAATGAAGTATAGAAAAGAGACGGAACGGACCATGTCGAGACACCGATGAACGGAGAGACTGATTGGAATGACAACATTCCAATCCATACTGCTCAAAGTTTTGGCTTAGGTTTTACTGCCTGACACCAACCCTCTTTGGGGATGCTGTTGTTGGCAGTTTGCCCTCCACCATTCGGGTGCCCCAAGGTGCTTATTGGACTACACCGGGCAATCTCCCTTAGTCGACTTTTACGACACCCATGAGATGAGTCGGGGCTTGCCTATTATACGTTATTTGTTCGCTCCCAGGCCAGCATAGGAGACGTGTACTGTAGGTACTATGAGTTGTTTATTCCAACTTAAATAATTTGAACTTGCTATAACTTGAGACGAAAACTCCCAGCACTCCATGGACCCACCATGCGGGCGCCGGGTCCATTCGTGTGGCAGAGAGGAGAGTCAGTGGCAGCGCTTGGGCCTTGTGATCCAAGTGTAGGTTTAATGGGGCCCCTTCACAACTAGTTAACTCTCACCTCCGCCACCCCGAACTCTCTGTCTGCTCAGTAGGTTTGGGGAGTCTCGACAATATGAAAGTCGACTTATTTGATCAACTGCCGTAATACCAAATTACAGTATAAAAACCCTTATAAATAGTACAATAATTAGCAACTCTAACAGTATAATACAGAAAATTTGTCTGTCGTTAGAATTATGGTGAGAAATATACAATTACATACATACTTAAATCACGCCTTTCTCCCTTAAGGGGTAGGCAGAGGTGTTCTGACATCCTTGTAACCTCGTTTTGCCTGCTTTTTTCAAGTCCCATGTAATAGGATGCGAGCCTATTGCTATTCTAGATGGCGCACTGGGAACGATGCTGCGTGATTAAGATAAAAATTCCGTTCTAAGAACACTATTAACGACTCCATTGAACCATTATTTATGGGCTCAACAAAACTTATATTTAAAATATTTGATATAACTGGAATTTGATAGTAAAATATGATAAAGTAATTCGAATATACTCAGGACTGAAAAAAAATACAGTTAGAGCGCACTACATCAGATCAAATCTGAGATAAAATTATTGGTCTAGAAAACTCGGACAGAGATCGGATTTAGTGTCAAATCAAATCAAAATTAGTTTATTCATATTATTACAATACACCCATGAATCGTCAAGACAAGAAATTTACGCCATCCGTTCGCAAACTACCACGAGGCCCTGTCCTGAGAAGAACGGGCAAGAAACTCAGTCAGTGCGTAAGGTATATAGTTCTACGGCTACAACGGACCGTGAAAATCTCGGATTCGGATCGTATGTAGTGCGTAAGCGCAGTAACGCAATCGCAGGCTGAGCGAACTAAGCCACTGCGCCTATTATATTTATGTATGTTTTCAATAAATAACGGTCACCGCGGAACACCAGGTGACATCGTGACTGCCCAGTAGATCGCGCTAATTAGCGCTCGTCGTGACAAATATATTACTATCTTGTTTGGACCCAGCTTCGAGGTGACAATGGGCTTCTTCTTAAGTCAACTCTTTGAAATATCCGTAACCATCGCTTGAATGTGGCTTAACTAGATACACTAGCTCTATAACTTTCCCTAGGGACCATTTCAATATACTCCTAGTTAAATTTTCACATCAATAGCTTAGTTCCCGATATACAAGTAAACTAAAAAAACTTTATAGGTACCTTCGCGTTTTTCTCAGAAGTTGTTAAAATGTTGATAATGCGTTTTTCGTAAGCGCCGCAGCAATGGTCTAAAGCTGCTTTTCCACCAGTGATGGGCGAGCTAGCCAAGCGGTGCGTTAGAAAAAATCTACCAATAGGATTGCTCCATTTCCGTATTCCAGAAACAGTAATGGACGACTTTTTTCCTCGCACGCCGGCGCCTTGCGCATATCTGGTGGAAAAGCACCATAAGGTCCGCTTCTGCTAATGTTGCCGTAACACTCGTGCTTGAATAGTATTAATTGATTATTTTCCCAGTTCCTGCCACTGAAACAGAATGTTACGAATATGTTTGTTTCTAATTTCGCTCATTTAAGGCGAACCTACCTCGTGACACACAGAGAGATAAATAGGAGTAGTATATGTATATGTTTGTTATTTTTCTTTGTAGTGTAGTCAACAGGGTGCCATGCACAATGGTAAACTATACAACGATTCTATCGAACTAATGTCAGTTTTTGGCAAAGCTATTCTTACACTTGACACAACGGTCGCATGGAGTTATTTTTTCAGTAATACATCTGTTTCCTACAATTTTATTATATTCGTTTTGATAGATCGACCACTTGTCTAGGTCCCTAGCACGGCATCGATTTTCAATCATAACATTCATGTCATAAAGACATGTTTGTACCAAGAAAAATGTATGTAAAATCTACAGCATTTACCTGTATCATTATTATCAGCACTGATGATTTAGGGCCGGTTTTTAGATACATAGTTAACTCAACTAATTGTTAAAAATTGTTACTAATGGTTGAATATCAGTTTGATATTTAACCATTAGTTACGATTTTGGTTACTATTGTTACTAATGGTTAAATATTTGTCTGATATTGTTACTAATTTTTAATTATCAGTCTGATTAGTAACAATTTTTAACAATTAATTGAGTAAACTATGCACCAAAAAACCGGGCCATAGATTTCAAACTAACGTCACCTTGAAATGAAACTTCAAATATGTCGGTGCAAAATAAAATATTTCACTCAACATTCTGCGCAGACAAATTATTCCTATGCGGTTAGCTCATATTTTTAGAACACTCAAACGCTTCAACAATGATTCCGAAATAACTGCTCCATATTTTAACGTAGGAAAATCCCATACGAACTCATATCTCGTGATGCTCTGCCGTGATAATTTTTTGTTTTACACATTAATCTTGACTTCAATTTCATATTGAAAACAAATGAGACGGGTGATGATTAATGTGACTGTGTTGACCTTCTTTACTGCCGTCAATAACACATACATAAAGCCTCCTTTTCTATTCAATCCACCTCTTTGTAGAAAAAAAACACGGTAAATTCAAAAAAAAAATGAAGCAATTCATGAAAAAAACCGCTATTTGGTGTACGTACAAAACTTATATTTTTAACTTATTTTTTTGGTCAGGTTAATTTGATGACGTCTGACCTATATGAATGTAAGAGGAAAGTACTACGCCGACCCAAATAAACTGGGAACAGGAGCCGTACCATGAAGTATTAGTGCGATCCAAACGCGGGTGACAAAACGGGACGCCGCTCTACTCGGCTTATAGCGGTGTCTCACTTTAACAATGGGAATTGAGTCGCGTTTGAGTTGATGGTAAGGACCCGGGGCAGGAAAAAGAAGAAGAAAGAGTGCGGTGCATAATAAAAATATAAAACCCGACAAAAACTTACATACATACATAAATCACGAATACCTATATCCCCGAAGGTAGGCAGAGGTGAATTAATACCCACTTTTCGCCAATTAAGTATGTAATACCTGGTGGCGAGCCTATTGCCTATATATCTTCGGGCACATAAATGGCAGTATAGTGCTAGGTGTTATAAGAGGAATGCTGCTGCCCATTACTCATCGTTTACCCTTAGTCGCCTTGTACGAACACCCACGGGAGAGATGGGGTGTTACAAATGTATTCTGCCGTCACCACACGGACAAATACTTGTATTGAAAAAATATCACCTGTACTATCCTCTTTTAAGATTTTTTTCATCTTATTATCTTTTCTTAAATATGTATTGGTGGCTAACACATGTAAAATAAACGTTTGTCTACATTATTGCTTCCCATTACAACATTTAAACAAAAATAAATCTTACTTAATCAAGTACGCAAGTAGTACATAAAAGGTAAGCCTGTGCGCTGGAAGTAAAACGTAAGACAAGTAAATACATTTTTCATTGGGACCGTAAACGTCTCAAATAGATAACTGCTACTATTTATTTAACGATTCTCGTGTGTTCGCAGTGTAAACAATTACAAATTGTGGTATCTATTTGGCGGGTTATATCCATGAAACGCTCGTTGTTATATTATATGTTTTACATGGACATATTTAAAAATGACACCAATTACATATAAACATTTTGCGAAAAAAATATTTGTAATTTCCATTTTCTGAGGTTGACATAACACTTATTTAAATATGCACACGTTAACACAGGTAAATTTCGGCTTGATACCCCATGTACATACCAACCATCTTGTATGTAGTATATCTTGTATATAATAAAAAATTAAACAAACTATTATTAATGTAGTAATGGAAGATAAAAGTAATTGGTGAAACGTGGGTGTTAATTCACCTCTGCCTACTCCTTTGGGAATATACCTATACCTAGGCGTGATTTATGTATACATGTATGTAGATATGTGCCTACAAATAAATGTAACTACTGTAATAGATTCTATTGATATCCAATTGAGCCCAATTATGATTACCAACTGTGATGTAATTGATCGTCAAATACTTTAATTGTACAGTCAACGGCTCTTCAGACGACCCAAAACTGTCAAATTTCTTCAATCGATTGTCAACCTTATCTTGTTGGCAGTAAAGTCCATTGAGAAAATTTAACATTTTGTGGTAGTATGCTGTTGTCTGTACTAGGAAACGAAAATGCCCTATTTGCCGTCTTACCTCCATACACAACCAACATCTATTTATGATCAAAAGCAACTGATGTACTTGAACTACTGATTCACTCTTCCTGTCACGTTTAACATACATTCAAATCAATTATTCGTTCATTCATATCTAGGTATGATTACTGTATACTTTTGAACCGTCAAGACGATAGTTACATACTTACATAAATCACGCCTATATCCCCGAAGGGGTAGGCAGAGGTGAACTAGCAGTCACGTTTCGCCAGTTATGTTAGGTCCCATGTAATAGGTGGCAAGCCTATTGCCATTTATCGGGCACATAAGTCGCAGTACATTGCTAGGCGGTATAAGAGGAACGCTGCTGCCCATTCCTCATCACTGATTTATCCTTAGTCGCCTTGTACGACACCCACGGGAGAGATTTGGGGTGGTGACAATTGTATTCTACTCTGCCGTCACACCACATAGACATCCAAAGAAGAAATCAAATCATATCGAACGTTTATATGCACTAATAAAGTTATTTGCATATTTTTCACTGCTCATACTTTTATAATGTGACTTTTGTCCCTGCATAACGGGACTAAAGTTCTTTTTTAATCTCTAGAATTAAAGGGTTTTTTTTATTGTACTCTTATTAAGTTTCTTTGCTAGATATCTAGATCTGTAAAAATATCCATTCATCATTAGATTTTTTTATTAAAATATGGGTGTCACACATTTTAATACATACTATACCTACTTCTATAATAATTTTAAATGTATGCTTTTTTCTCAGTGAGAAGATCGCGATGCGCAGACGCAGCCACGCGGATGGAGGGCAGTATAGCGGAGATGCTGAACACAAACTTCACGGTGCTAAATCTCCGAGCCATACATCAAGCAGGCTTCCATTTGCACAGCATAGAGCACTTGTTAGTATGAGTTCTAGATATTGTAGGATCCATTGCTGAGGTGACCTATACAGTCCTGGTCCTACTGATTTTTCGGGTCGCTGGCTATCGGCCTAGAGGTCACGAATTCGAGGGTTCGAATCCAGGCAGGGCCAAATGTTTGTGTGATGAACACGAACTTTTGTTCCCGAGTCATCATCATCACATTTGTGCATAAAATAATAGACTAGACATTGTTATTGTTTTAACAACTGTAATTTGTCTACAGAACCATTATCAATGCGCCGAATCTACAGCACATTGTAGTGGAGGATCTGGCCAAGATGCCCAAACTGAAGTCGTTGTGAGTATTAAACAATATCCTCAATTTCATTAAAAGTTTATTTTTTTATTATTGTTTGGTTTTGACACTAATGGTGCTTCTACACTGATTAGTGGAACTCGCTGGGATCGTTTACACGATGCATAGGTACATACCCTGCGCCAGTTCTTCAACATGCGCAAGCTACATGCACCGTGCAGAAGCACCATTACTTCGTAAGTATTATCGGAGGGTGCTGTGGGGTGCGGGAGGGGTATGGCCACCGCCCGTTGATGTCTTTTGTAGGACGTACAGTGGAACTTACTTTTTGAATTATAAGTTTATTTGAAACGTTATTTTTCTACTTCTCACTCAATCAAGTTTGTAGAAATAATTAATAGCCACACTCAATTTAAAAAAATCATATAAAATTTAAAAAAATAACTTTAAATTGTATTTTTTTTTCCAGTTATATATCGCAAGCACCTAAGCTGCAACAAGTGGCCCCTTTGCCGCCCCTGCCATCGCTGCGCACATTGTACGTATGTGTCTTTTTATTTATTTTTCTTTTATTTATACATACATACCTAGTATTTACCTAGTGTATTTGCCGTGTGGTGACGGCAGAGTAGAATACAATTGTCTCCACCTCAAGTCCCTCCCGCGGGTGTCGTACAAGGCGACCAAGGGTCAAAACAGTAATGAGTAAGCTAGGGCAGCAGTGTTCTTCTTATACCACCTAGTGTACTGCGTCTTTCGTGCCCGATATATGGCAATAGGCTCGCCACCTATTATTACATGGGACCTAACATGATAGGAGGATCGTGGGTGTTCATTCACCTCTGTCTACCCCTTTGGGGATATAGATAGGCGTGATAATATGTATTTATCTATGTATATATGTGTGTATTTTCACGAGTCACTATACCCTGCAGTACTATCTTTGCAGTATCATCATAACTTCGGGCCTGGTAGAGGTGCCAGATCTCAGTCACGTGCACGACTCCAAGAAGGACAAAACGCCCTACTTACAAGTCATGTGAGTACCTTAAGTGCACACACTACAGCCCAGCTAGCATGACCACCGAAACACGATATGTTATGGATTTTTGACGGTTCATAGCGATAAATGGCTTTATCATATCGTGTTTCGGTGGGTCATGCTAGCCGGGGCAGGTCTACACTACAAGTCGGGTTGGTAACTAGCAAAAATAGCTCTAACTATAGCAAATAAAGCTCAATAGTAATGTCGAGTATCTCTGTGCTTTGGAAGGCACATTAAGTCGTTGGTCCCGGCTGCATCTGCAGTCGTTAATACCCACCGATACGCACTGAGCCGGCGTGGTGGGCTATCTCCCTATAATTGGAGACTTTTTGGTCACTGCAAAAATTTTTGGAATTCGTTCAGACCATCAAACTGAACAAATTTCACTATGGGAGCAACTCCAAATTACATACATACATAAATCACGCCTATATCCCCGAAGGGGTAGGCAGAGGTGAACTAGCACCCACGTTTCGCCAATTATGTTAGGTCCCATGTAATAGGGGGCGAGCCTATTGCCATTTATCGGGCACAAAAGTGTCGCAGTACATTGCTAGGTGGTATAAGAGGAACGCAGCTGCCCATTTCTCATCACTGATTTATCCTTAGTCGCCTTGTACGACACCCATGGGAGAGATTTCGGGTGGTGACAATTGTACTCTACTCTGCCGTCACCACACGGCGGTCCACCAACTCCAAATTCAAGAAAAAAATAACAGCTGTTTCATACATTTGGGTCAAGTAGGTATTATCATTTTGTATGAAACAGCTGATAAATTTTCGTGAATTTGGAGTTGCTCCCATAGTGAAATTTGTTCAGTTTGATGGTCTGAACGAATTCCAAAAAATTTTGCAGTGACCAAAAAGTCACATATTCTTCATCGTATTCTTCAGTTGGTGCATTTAAGGACTGGTGATGATGATTTAATTACAATAAAAATGGATATAAATAATAAGGCGCCAATTATAGCCGAAGCGGTAGATCAATCGTAGTACATATAATAATATTCCAGTTAATGCTATGGCAGTATTGTTTTTAAAATAAAGTTACATTGACAACTTAGAAACTCTCTACCATCTTGCAATATGTAGAGACAAGAAACATTACTGTGTTTATATTAAACACAATTTCTTTAATTTGTTTCGAATTTCCTAACAAAAACATGTCATTTATTCTAGATTGGTTATTTACAGAAGATTAATTAATTAACTGTTCAACTGTTTTGAGCACCCTTTGAAGCCGGTTAAAACACGACACACAGATGCGTCATACATGAAAGGCGGCCGATGTTTGTTATCCGTCATTGTTTGGTTTGGATCTTGTAGAGTCTTTCATCACATCCCTGTATGTACCTTTACGTTGTTTGATGTTCGTCGATATTGTGTGTTGTGTTTGCTGTATAGACATTGTCATAGAGCGTCTAAGGGAGTTTTCTGGTTTCCTCCATGACCTATCCTGGTGGCCCATCGGCCTTTAGATACAGCATCTACGGGTTTTTGCCGTGTGGTGACGGCAGAGTAGAATACAATTGTCACCACCGAAAATCTCTCCCGTGGGTGTCGTACAAGGCGACTAAGGATAAATCAATGATGAGAAATGGGCAGCAGCGTTCTTCTTGTTCCACCTAGCAATAGCAATGTACTGCGACTTTCGTGCACGATAAATGGCAATAGGCTCGCCACTTATTACATGGGACCTAACATAATTGGCGAAACGTGGGTGCTAGTTCACTTCTGCCTACCCCTTCGGGATATAGGTGTGATTTATGTATGTATGTATCTACGGGTTTTTTTGGGAAAGGAGCAACCTTGAAAGGCCTTGCAATCGAATAATGAGAGGGTTTCTGTACGGTAGGCTGCCGTAGAGCCTCGCATGGCGCTACGAATCGGAGCGGATTTGTGCATACTTCGGTTTCTCCACACTATGAAATGTTTTATGAAATGCTTGCCACAAAATTGGAGGAAACTTACTTCGCTCATTAAAACTCCCTTAAAACGAATTAAGCACACACCGGTGTACACAATTTATTTGAGGATACCCGATACTTGCATCCCTTATGTACCTACATATGTAATAAAGAACGCTCTCGTATTGGCTGATTATTTCAAAGCTACGATTCTTCCTTCTTTTGCACAAAATATAAATTCTGTCGTTCCTAAAAATTTTTTTCCTTATATCTGCAACTATGAATCATCTCACGGATTAAATTTTCATTACTTATCGATATTATTTTACTCATTGGTTAATTAAAATATATTTTCATCGGTTATTTATAATATTTTTTTAAAGTATTTTTTGAGCTGTGCCGTCAGCTCAAAAAATACTTTAAAAAAATATTATAATCAAGTCAGTCAGCCTAAAATGTGGCTTTTTTCAATGTACAATGTTTTACTTCATCAAATTTTTTGATTTCTTTGATTCGTTGCTTATGGATAATAAGCTTAAGCTTATGGATAATATTGTTTGGTTTTCAGCGATTTGGAAGGTAACCATATAAAACGACTCCCACCACACGCCCTGAGGATATCAGCAGATCATGTGTAAGTCAATCCTAATAAATAGGTACCTAAGTTTTTAAATACTTTCAAACCTATTTTTCTATGTAATAACTATTGAAACAATCATAATAATTATAGCTGTGTGGTGACGGTAGAATAGAATACTATTGTCACCACCCCAAATCTCCCCCGTGGGTGTCGTACAAAGCGACTAAGGATATATCAGTGATGAGGAATGGGCAGCAGCGTTCCTCTTATACCACCTAGCAATAGTACTGCGACATTTGTGCCCGATAAATGGCAATAGGCTCGCCCGCTATTACATGGGACCTAACATAATTGGCGAAACGTGGGTTCTAGTTCACCTCTGCCTACCCCTTCGGGGATATAGGCGTGATTTATGTATGTATGTATGTATAATTATTATAAAGAAAAATAGGACAAAAAATCGAAATATTATAGTCATGATTCATAATAGATATTGGTGAAATGACAAATAATTTAAAATCATAATTAAAAAGTAATATCTATGTGACAAGATATAAGGAATAATTTACACCCACGGATATCGTCGAAATAGAAGTGAAAAATAATTGTCGGTCACACAAACACTTGCCTCTCCCTTTGAACCCGTAACTAATTGGTTTGTAACCATCAGATTCACATGACATGTATCAACGTACGGAATAAATTTTTTACTCGATTATATTTATTAATTTTTACCATTTCAATCAATTATGACTTTACTTCATTTTACAGGTCACTGAACTTGAATCTGATCGAAGAGGTGCCGGCGTACGCCTTTAAAAATGCCGTAATATCACGATTGTAAGTATTTTTACCAATAATAACTGCGAAACAGGCTCTATTCATTAACAGCCGTACTCAGAGACTCAATTAACGTTAATGAGTACTTAAAACAAAAAACTTTAAATTCAAAACTAGTCGCTATCCTTGCCAGGTCTAAGGTTTAGTTTTGATTGACGGTGTTGATTTCACTGAATCTTGTTGCAGAAGTTTCAAAGGCAACACGAAGTTGAGTAAGCTGGACGAGAACGCGTTCGCCGGTACACTTTTACTGCGTCAACTGTAAGTATTTGTTTCACAATAAGTCACAGCATTTAAGGCCTTATTAATAAACACGGTTTAAGCATAGACTAGTTACTCCGTGTTTTGTCTCTATTACTCGCATTCACAATCACGTTTGTGAGACAAAATAGCTACACCATGTTTACCACCGGTTTATTAATAAGGGACTTACTGTAGAATCTAAAGAGCGCGCCACATAAGGCTGCGCGCGATGGTTGGCGCTGCTCGCTCACATTGACTCTGCTAGACAAACAAAATAGCAAAAGAAATTTTTGTTCCAATTTTGACCACACGCGGACTTCTCTGACGCGCACTCTAGTATTCATAGCCTCAGCATGTAGCTGTAGTTGCCGTAGTCGCGTATGAAAGGTAGTAGCAATCGCTGTAACTGGACGTAGCTGTCGTAGTGACTCATAAGGGCCCTAGTAGAGTTACGTCATTAGGCACTTATAGCTAGTAGAAATCGTACTCGCTGCCGTAGCCTCCGATGATAACTATGTAGTAAACTTCGTAGTACCGGTTTTAGTGACGGATAAGAACTAGAAGGAATCGTAGCTGCTTCCGTAGTCACTCATGAGAGCTAGGAGTAGTCGTAGTTACGTCCGTAGTCCCTCGCTAGTAGAAAACGTAGTTAAACTAGTAGTAGTAGATATCGTAGCTGCTACTATAGTAACTCATGAATGCTACGAGCCAGTCGTAGTTACGACTAGTAAGTAGTAGAGGTCGTAGCAGAGCGTTTCAATAATCTAACCTGTTTAGTTATTAGTATGTTATTTTTCTTAGTACTGTAGTGTTTAAACCTCCTTCAGTACCTAAGCATTATACTTCTATCTGTAGATATAATATTGAAATACACACACCCATTTCAATAAAAGTTAATTAGAAGTATTATTATCATAGTTAGACCTATCTTTTCCCAGGGATTTAAGCGGCACAGCGATCACAACTCTGCCCGTCAATGGCCTGGAGAACCTACAAGTTCTGAAGATTGAGAAAACACCAACACTCAAGTACATTCCTTCTATTTACGACTTGCGGGTAGGTGTGGATTTTTTTGTTATCTTGGGAGCTTACGCTATTAATATACAAAGTCAATTTATTCAAATTAATAGAATTCCAACTGTCATAAATTGATTTATTTGTACTATAATTATTCCTTGGAGCTTAGAACAAGTGCCAAGAGCCTAGACAAGTAAAAAATTGCAAATAATTATCAAAAATAAACAAAATAAACAAAACAATTGTGACTAACTATGAAAAGGACGGGGAGGAGTAAAAAATCACGAAATTAGTGTGACGTGCTTCATCGATGACCCCTTATAGCAAACTATTCGATTTTAATTTTAACATTATATAAATGTTAGAAAAATTAGTACAAAGATTTTGGGGTTAGAAAAAGAATTTCGAAAAATTATGATCTTGAGGCGGGAATCGAACCCGCGTCCGCTGCTATCCGGGCAGGTGCCTGACCGCTCGGCCACCCAAGACACTAATTAACTTGCCGAAATTCTTCTAACCTTTACACTTCACGTTGTAAGCCAACGGGTACCCTCGCAATGTAGAAATAAATTTCAAACATTCCAAAGCAGATATTTTTACAAATATCGTGCGTTCGGTTAAGCTTGGGTTTGCTTTATAAACTATTCGATTTTAATTTTAACATTATATAAATGTTAGAAAAATTAGTACAAAGATTTTGGGGTTAGAAAAAGAATTTCGAAAAATTATGATCTTGTCTTCTGGTCTTGGGTGGCCGAGCGGTCAGGCACCTGCCCGGATAGCAGCGGACGCGGGTTCGATTCCCGCCTCAAGATCATAATTTTTCGAAATTCTTTTTCTAACCCCAAAATCTTTGCCCTTATAGCAAGCCAATGTCTGTCTGTAAACTGGTCGAAACTTCGTAATGAAAATCAATGTTATAATAACATCCAAAGTGGGTACGCGAGTTAAATCCGCTAAATTATAGTTTTGATGCGGGTGCTACTAGTCCTTCCGCATCAGAGGCGCTACTCTGGAAGTTTATTTCGTTCGATCGAGCCGTTGCGTCTTTGTCGCTCTTATTTTAACACGCAGTGGCGTGAGAAAGACGGATAGATGTTCGTTCGTTCGTTCGGAGAGTGGCGTGAGAAAGACGGATAGATGTTCGTTCGTTCGTTCGGAGTTCCAGAGTAGGCCCCCAGGGTATTGCTGATGCTTCGTGCGCTGAGCGAGTCCCACACACCCCAGTCGCCTAGCTAACGGCTGGTATGGTGCGTAAAAGTATTCCACTCCGTAAAAAAAAAAGAAAAAAAGTCCTTCCGCATCAATACTATAATTTTTTGAACACCAATTTAATATTCTTTGTACTAATTTTTCTAACAATGTTCACATAACAATCAAAATAGTAACCGTTTGTGTCTTCAGATAAATAATCCAATCTACCCTCTTAGCAACTGCAAGAGGCACACTTGACGCACCACTTCCACTGCTGCGCGTTCGCGTTCCCCGAGAGGCACGACCCTGAGAAGCACAGGATATACCAGGTCCAGAGCGATCATTTAAAA
Source organism: Cataclysta lemnata (assembly GCA_963931975.1). Taxonomy (NCBI): domain Eukaryota; kingdom Metazoa; phylum Arthropoda; class Insecta; order Lepidoptera; family Crambidae; genus Cataclysta; species Cataclysta lemnata. Next base: position 1,624,551 of record OZ008350.1, on the reverse strand, counting down.
CAGGTATAATACGCAGGTACAGCCTCTCACGATATCTTAACCGTCTCCGTAGTCTAGTGGATCGCCCACCGGAATGAAGATCCAGAGGTCCCCGGTTCGATCCCCAGGGGGGTACACATTCTTGCTCGGTTTGGTTGGTGGTAGGACTTGTTTGAAGTCCGCCTGGCTAGCTACCACCATCGTATCAAAATCTGTCGCCATAATAATAATGTTAACAACATTATTGTGTTCCGACAATGTGTGATAATAAGATAGCCAGCCCCTCTGTGGTTGAGGGTTCCAGGTGAAGCTCGATTCCATTTTCAGCCCTTATCGTCACTTACCATCAGGTGAGATGAAGGGCAAGAACTTCCCTGTCAACATAAAAAAATATACCGGTCAATTAATGTCAATAATCAATAAGGTCAATAAATGACGCTTTCCGTTCCGATTGTTTACTTTGCAAGGATTGAGAGCTACTCTACTACAGTTTAGACGTAGGTGTACTAAAGTATGAAAAGAGATGGAAAGATCCTCGCTCGGTTCGCTTGCCCTGCAGCCAGTCCGCTGTCATTGTGGCCTGTGCTTGTATCGTATATTAGAGCCATAGTCATTTAATGTATGTACGTTACAAGCACATTAGGTCACAATGCCAGCGGGTTTCCCGGCGAGCGAACCTTTTCATACTTCGGTTCACATCGCGAACTACAGAGCTAAGCTACGTCAGCGAACAAAGCGAACGTTATATGCAATGCGGCCTACGCTATATCTACTTAGGAAGACAAAACAGACACTCATTTCTTTACACCACCTTTCTCTGCGCTACTCTGGACATAATCTTATTCTGGAGCATCATTATTTCATATTATTTTAATTTGTTTCATTTCTCTCTTTTTTCCAGGTCTGCGGCAGTCAAAAAAGCTCAAATAAGAGAAATAGAAGATCTCTGGCGCCCCTTGACAGGAAACCAACGGAAGATGAATGGTAAGTATCATTCATACAAAAAGATAGATGAATGGTAAGCTATTTTCACGTTATTACAAGCCATAAACAATACATGTTACTGCTAAAACTGGCAGGATACACAATAAACATTGAATAACAATAGGACTTTTATTACCATTAGTGATAATATACTATAATTGAATCTTCAAGGAAGAAGCTCTTTAACAATTTTCCGGTGTGATGGATTGATAGTGCCGTGTGGTGACGCCAGAGCAGAATACAATTGTCACCACCCCAAATCTCGCCCGCGGGTGTCGTACAAGGCGACCAAGGGTTAAAACAGTGATAAGGAATGGGCAGGTCAGCAGCGTTCCTCTTATACATACACACATACATAAATCACGCCTATATCCCCGAAGGGGCAGGCAGAGGTAAACTAGCACCCAGGTTCCTCTTATACCACCTAGCAATGTACTGCGACTTTCGTGCTCGATTAATGCCAATGGGCTCGCCACCTACTGATGATGATGATGATCCTGACCGGTTTCGGCCACGGCGACTGCATCGCTCACTTCAGTGATTAGCCCTATCGTGCGCTCTCATATGGCTGCAATAGCCACTCTTTTTGCGGAAAGCACGAGCACATAGAGGGCATGTAGGACTCCTTCAACAAGGTTGTATGTGATGGCTGTTGGTGGTCTAGCCTTCAGTTGGTCCCGCTTGGCATCAAGGTCTGCCCTTCTTACTTCCTCGAAGTCTTGTACCTTCGTATGCACTAAGCGTGTCCATTCCGGTCGATTCTGAGCATGTGCTTCCTAGTTTCGGTGGTCAATCTGCCAGCAGTTCATGTCGCCACCTATTACATGGGACCTAACATAATTTTCGAAACGTGGGTGTTAATTCACCTCTGCCTACCCCTTCAGGGATATAGGCGTGATTTATGTATGTATGTATGTTGAACAGATCGGCCACTTGTCTATAGTTCGACAACTTCGTGCGCGACCTTCCTGCGGTATGAGGAGCGGTGGCGGGGACGGGGCGCTCTGGATGTTAGCGGGGGTGAATGATGCGGGGAGGAGGGAAAACTCGCTCCTCTTCACCTCACCCATCCCCGCTAGTATCTACTGTTCCTCGTCCCCGCCACCGTCTCGTAGGAGGGTCGCGCACGAACTTGTCGAACCGTAGAGGGGCTGGGCAGGAAGGTGATATACCATTTAACTAAAAGTCTTCAATTGGCAGGGAGTTCGGGGACTCCCCCACGATGAGCGAGGAGGAGGAAGACCGAGACATCTTCGGGGACTTGGAGAGCGCGAATGCCGGCGACCTGTTCCACGATTTGGTGGACGCTAACTCGACCAAGCCGCAGTTCTCTTACAACTGCGACTCATTAATAACTAGGTGAGCATTCTGGTCGATAATAAATTAAAATAAAATTGATAAATAATAACTTTTTGGATACTACCGACCTAACATTCATTCCGAGACATGGAGGAACAATGGTATTAATTTTTTGGTCATCCATCCAATGGCCAGCCTTAGCGAACATTGCTATGTTTTCGCAATCGTTGGCTGCGTCATCAAACTCCTCCATTAATACCCACCAATTTGCACCTGTCCACCATTCTTCTATCGATTGATTTAGGGAAGTCCTGTGACCCAGTGGGGTCATTAAAGGACTGGTGATGATGATGATTATTGTTTCAGTGAGCGCACAGTCCAGTGCCTGCCACGGCCGGACGCTCTGAACCCGTGCGAAGACGTGATGGGATGGACGTGGTTACGAGCAAGCGTGTGGCTCGTAGTGGGCGCAGCAGTGGTCGGCAATGTCGCCGTATTGCTGGTTTTACTCGCCAGCCAATCCGAACTGACCGTACCACGATTCCTGATGTGCCACCTCGCCTTCTCAGACCTCTGCACCGGCATCTACCTGTTCATGCTCGCCGTGGTAGACCTGCGATACTACGGCGTGTTCTTCAACTACGCCTACGATTGGCAGTACGGCGTCGGCTGCAAGATCGCTGGATTCCTTTCAGTTTTCTCTGGACAGTTGTCAGTGTTTACTCTTAGCGTAGTCACTCTGGAACGGTGGTTCGCGATCACGTACGCGATCTATCTCGAAAGGCGGATTTCGCTGAGCGCGTCAGCCAAGATCATGATCGCCGGGTGGGTCTTCTCAATACTCTTAGCCGGACTGCCCCTAGTCGGAGTATCCAACTACTCGTCGACTTCAATATGCTTGCCGGTGGAAAGCAAGAATATAGGCGACGGCGTTTACCAAGGATCGCTGTTTCTGACGCATGCGGTGGCATGGGTGACCATTGTTGTGTGCTACGTCCAGATATACAGATCTTTGGGCGGCGGCGGGGGGGAGAAGTATGGGGGGAGAGGAGCGGCGGCGGCGGCGGAACGACGGATCGCGAACAAAATGGCGCTGCTCATTGGCGCCAATCTGCTTTGTTGGGCGCCAGTAGCGTTCTTTGGTGTCACTGCCCTAGCAGGCGCGCCGCTGGTAGATGTCAGCCACGGGAAAGTGCTACTAGTCTTCTTCTACCCATTAAACGCTTGTGCAAACCCATTCTTATACGCCATACTAACGAAACAATACCGGCGAGACTTCATCATGCTGATCGCGAGGACTGGCAAATTCAATTGGCTGGTGGAGAGATATAAGTTGGCCACCACCCCCCCTCCGACGGGTCACACCAACCCCTCAGCCAACCCAGGAACGATGATGCCTCTAGTTGATTGTCAACGTACTCAGTCACAAGTCAATAAAGGAAACGGAGACGCTTTAATCTAGGTTTAGTTCTAGGGTAATTATTTTAAGATTATCGCTGATATTAAGTATTATAAGTTTATTTATTAGAAATTTTGTTTTATTGTCCATTTCAATAATGTTCCCATATAAACCCAAATATAATAAAAATATGACTATTAATTCAAACATAATTTATTTCAATAACATTTCTATATACTATTACCTTAAAAATATTTGAGCATTTTCATCCAGTTCACTAAGTACTTTGCTATCTATATACTCTACAAGTAACTTGTCACCTTCTAACAATATTTGCTTTTGCATCAAATCGGCAATTTCCGATTCCATTTTTACAGGACTAATACAGTAACCATCCAATTGTCTGAATATTCTCAATTTCATGTTACCCATTTTATTATTGTCATTCTTAATATTACACGACTCACAGATACTGTCAAAAGCTCGGCCCAGACTCCATTTTGAACTTACAAATACGGGGATAGAGTCTTTTAAGTCTGGATCTAAGGTGACATTATCAAATTTCACTAGACCGTTGACATCTTCAATCACATTTACTGGTTTCGGCTCCATATTCTTAGGTTTTCCTATTGCAAAATAAACTCGGTCTGAGGCTGGGATGAACTTAGGGCCATTCGCTTTCTGTTTAATTCTCATAAGGTGGATTTTGGAAGCTGTTTTCATCTTTGCTGACGATTGTAAGGCCTTTCGAATGTTCTCTGTTATCTAAAACAGAAATATTAAATTCAAAACTTTTACATTAATAACTGAGTCCAAGTAAGTAGCATAAGTAGCACTTGTATTATAGAAAATAGCTGACCGATATACATTCATAAATACTACATGATTTATTAGTTAAATAACTATCATTATACATACATAAATCACGCCTATATCCCTGAAGGGGTAGGCCGAGGTGAACTAGCACCCACATTTCCCCAATCATGTTAGGTCCCATGTAATAGGTGGCGAGCCTATTGCCATATATCGGGCACTATCATTATACAATTATTAATTGCCAAAAAAGCTAAAAATAATAATTTTACATGAATAAATCAATGACAAAATTTAAAAAATGCATAATTTACCTTCTCCTGTAAATGTTGGTTAGCTTCTCTAAACTGTCTCCTTGGTGCTTCAAACTGTTCTATTTTAGCAGCCATGGTCTCATCATCAATTTCAGGACATGAACTATGAAATTAAGATAAAGATGATAATCACTTACTCTTACAATATACTTTAATACATACATACATAAACCACTCCTATTTTTACCACACCTCAAAGGTATGCAGAGATAAATTAACACCCACATTTCATCAAATATGTTATGTAATGTGTGGCGAACCTATTGCCATTTGTTGGGCATGTAAATCATACTATATTGCTAGGTAGTTTAAAAGAACCCCACTTCCCCATTACTCATCACTGTCTTACTGCCGCACTCAGAGACGTCAATTAACTTTAATGAGTATTTAATGTCAAAAATGTTCATTCAAATCTAGACCATAGACCCGGCAAGAATAGCGACTAGTTTAGAATTGTCATTTTTTGACGTTAAGTACTCATTAACGTTATTTGACGTCTCTGAGTGCGGCAGTTGGACTTTAGTCGCCATGTACAACATCTGCGGGAGAGATTGGAACTGGTGACTATTATATTCTGCCTTGCTGTCACCACACGTTTTGATAGCTTTTTTTATACCAAATGGTTTATGGAACTTACGGATGAAATCTGTGTTCAATACAGAAGTGCTTACTGCACTTTCCACAAAGCATCTCGTGCAAATTTCCCTTCCTGCATCCTTTCTCTGAGCACTTGAAAATTTCATCATCAGATTTGAGGTTCACTTCTTTCGGAGTCGGAGCTAGGGGGCAGTCGTTTGATTGGCAGTGTCCTAGGAAATGGACACGACACAGCACCTTTCCACACTTGCATTGAAGAGGCAAGAAATCAGTCTGATTACAACCTTCTTGCTGGCAATGTTCACCGAGAGTAGGGAACTCCATTTACACAGCGTTCAGTTTGTTACGCGTTAATTTAAACAGGTAAACATGTGTGGGTAAAAGACCATTTGTATTTTATTTATTTTAGGCTGACTTAGCACTTTTGCAGCATTTTATAGAATTGTAAACAAAACAGAAGAGCCAGTAAAACTGTCAAAGTGACAACCAACTGTCAAACTGGTTTTTTTTTTAATTCTCCCTATATTTTAGGGAAGGCAAAAGGTCTAGCCCATACAGCCAAGTCTTTAGTGTATATTTTATCTGTAGACATATGAAATAATGAGTGGGTGAAAAGTATGAATGAAATGAATTTTACATTAAAATATGGGTGCTACATATTAAATATTGAGTGGGTGAAAAGTATGAATGAAATGAATTTTACGTTAAAATATGGGTGCCACATATTTTAACGCATCTAGGGAGTGCTTGGCGCGAATTGAATGGTAACAGAGTTAATGATGGTGCTTGATGAAATGGATAAAACCACTTTTTATAGTGATCTTCACCACAACATCAAACACATCATGAGACTTATTTTCGATGATTCTGCATAATTGCACATCAACACGGATGCTTGTGCATCAAAATAACACCACTTTCACTGCACAAAATCCACTCTGTAACAATTTTTGAATTAGTGAAAATAAATCTGACTGACACCACGAAACGCGCCAAACACTCCCCCAAACTGTTTTTTTAATTCTCCCTATATTGTAGGGAAGGCAAAGGGTCTAGCCCATACAGCCATGTCTTTAGTGTATATTCCATCTGTAGTTTCATGAAATAATGAGTGTATGAAATTATGAATAAAATGAATATACATACATACATAATTCACGCCAATATCCCCGAAGGGGTAGGCAGAGGTGAACTAGCATCCACGCTTCGCCAATTAGGCTAGGTCCCATGTAATAGGTGACGAGCCTATTGCCATTTATCGGGCACAAAAGTCGCAGTACTTTGCTAGTTGGTAGGTATAAGAGGAATGCTGCTGCCCATTCCTCATCAATGATTTATCCTTAGTCGCCTTCTACGACACCCACGGGAGAGGTTTGGGGTGGTGACAATTGTATTCTACTCTGCCGTCACCACACGGCCAATAGAACAGTTTTGACACCCATATTTTAACGTAATATGAAATGAATATTACGTTAAAATATGTGTGTCACACATTTTAACGCATCTAGGGAGTGCTTGGCGCGAATTGAATGGTATCAGAGTTCATGATGGTGACTGATGAAGTGAGCAAAACCACTTTTTACGTGGATTTCACCACAACATCAAACACCATTACAAGACTTATTTTCAATGATTCTGCATAATTGCACATCAACACGGATGCTTGTGCATCAAAATAACACCACTTTCACTGCACAAAATCCACTCTGTAACAATTTTTGAATTACTGAAAATAAATCTGACTGACACCACGAAACGCGCCAAACACTCCCTGTCAAACTGACTGTTTTTTTTTTTTTCATTTAGGAAGGCAACAGAGTTTAGCTCATACTATCATTTCTTATAAATGTTGGTGTTGAACATTTCAATGTCTTCCTGAAGTCCCTGGTAGGATTAGAAGATATTTGTCTGGAATTTGAAATGGTCCTCATGAGTAGCAGTTGCCAAAACCCGACATAAATCGAACTCTTGAACCTATTTATAGTTTGTGTTGACAACTAAAGTCGCTTAAAGTACAAAATATCACCACATTTGTTTATTTGGTCACATCTAATCTCAAACAATTAATAATTTTATTTTATTATCAGAACCCGGTATGTTTGTTTTATATTCGATAGCAATGTTAATAACAATACTCACACCGACTAATTTTTCTTTATATATAACATTGCTTGCGTTATAACGTGCATTTAGTTTCAAAGAGTATGTTTTAAAAATTTATCCTAACCTCACCCTTTCCTTCATTCATAATCAGTACTTTTATTACATTTATGACAAATTAAAAGTTGAAAAATAATCAAACAAACTTTGTAAACCATTTTATTGTAAAAAATAAATAAAATTACGTAAGCCCTTAGCACACTTTATTCTATAGATTATTTGTAGTAATCACAAGAAGTAACTGTCAATCAGTGAAATTGTGTTGAAATTTTACAATTAATAACATGTGTTATGGTGTATAATAAGCAATATAATAATGAGTACAACTCAGGCGAGAAAAATACTATCACGCTTTTTATCCCCACCCAAGAAACTTACTCCCGAAAAAATAATCAAATTGGTCTTTTTGAACATTACAATTTACAAGAAAGTTCCATTTCCATGTTGTGACCATAAAAAACATAAAACATTTGCATAAAAAACATAAAACATAGTTTCATACCACAATGGCAATAAAAATATCAGTTGAAATAGAAAAGAAAATAGAGTACATAATTTTTTTCTAATTCAACTTTTAATTTTTTATAGGTAAATATAATGTTCGATAACAGTGAGTCAAAACATTGGTATACGAAAATATTTAATACAAGTCTTATTATGTATTTACATGAGATTTTTTTTAAATATAAGTGCTTTAATAAGACGATGAACACAGCACCATTTCAAATGTCATAAAGATATCAGAATCGACACCCTATATCACCAATCCTTAAAATACATTATTATTTATGCTACAATTTCGAACTTACAATAGTATTTATTTATGAATTACAAACAGGATTGATATAGACATTTGCTTACTGTTGCACTCTCAGTCCTGACACTCTGTTCACAATGATAGAAAATTATTCCGTCCTATAGTACCATCAAAGAGGTAGAAATACCGAACATTTGGTTATACATGGGTTTGTACCTTTTTCTGACCAAATTTTCTTTCAGATTTTTTTTTCTAAATTTAAACAATACATTATTATTTTCATTTCAATTTGAACAATAAATAATTATTACAAAAATTAGTACAAAGTGATATATTGTGATTAAAATAAGGTCGAAAAATTATAGTCTTGATGCGGGATTCGAACCCGCGTCCTCTGCGATCCGGGCAGACGCCTATATCACTCAGCCAACCAAGTCTTTTCTAATTTTTTCTAACCACAATATTCTTTGTACTAATTGTAGATAACATGTTCAAATAAAATAAAAAAAACTGCTGCTTAAAAAGTTAAGTGAACAATACCTGTAACAATTTGTATGGAAAAACGTCAATTTTGAAAATAATTTAATGTTAAGCAGGACTCCAAATTTGAGTAGCGTTTCAGTATTCGGGGGTGAGACAGTTATACACTGGACAGGTGTGAACGAGCGTTAAAAATGACAAAAGACAATGATAAAAGGTTAACAATTTCACATGAGTTTCAGTGATTTAATGGCGGCCTGTAGCCTCTCCATCTCGCCCTGAGATTGCGCTAGTTTCTCCGTGTTACTCTTCTGTACCTCAGCGGGCACTTTAATGGTGTAGTCTTCTGCCGCCATCGCCTGCTGGAGCTTGGTGATTGTTTGCGACAGATACTCTTTCTTCTTCTCCAGTTTCGCCATCTCCTTCTCCGGCTCGATTAGTCCCTGTGAAGTGAGAGAAATAAATAGTGAGTTTGATAGTTGAGCATGCTCTTGCCCTTATCCTATTTTATGAGGAGTTGGTGCGGCATATTTTTTTTCTTTAATTCGCACCTGTTAGCTGTCATATCCTCGTTTACTCAATCTACAATCATGATCATCACATTAAATTAGTAAATTTAATAATAATTTGCATCTTATTTGATCATTATATAATATAAATATTAGAAGCCGTGTGGTGACGGCTGAGTAGAATACAATTGTCACCACCCCAAATCTCTCCGGTGGGTGTCGGACAAGGCGACTAAGGATAAATCAATGATGAGGAATGGGCAGCAGCGTTCCTCTTATACCACCTAGCAATGTACCTACTGCGACTTTTGTGCCCGATAAATGGCAATAGGCTCGCCACCTATTACATGGGACCTAATATAATTGGCGAAACGCGGGTGCTTGTTCACCTCTGCCTACCCCTTCGGGGATATAGGCGTGATTTATGTATGTATGTATGTTTTTGACATTAAGTACTCATTTAAGTTATTTGACGTCTCTGAGTGCGGCAGTAAGACGTCTTGGTTGGCCGAATGGTACATAATAGGCAGCCGTCCAGATTGTGGACGACACAGGTTCGATTCTCGCAATATAAATATTTCAAAAAAATTCTCACATCTTTTTTTTCTAGTGACATTAAATAAAATAATAAAGTTTGAAGTCTTCTTTTCCTGGTCACTAGCAATGAAACGAGTGGCCAACTCAAGGAAGTAATGGCGTACACAAACACATAATTCGGTTAACTGCCTACATCGCACATTTCTGTTAGTCAAGCAGCCATATTACAACAATCTTTAGACTGGATAACGTAAAAACAATTTTAATCCTTAATCACCCTCACCTTTAGCACCAGATGGATCTCGATCTTATCCGACACGGTCAATATAGAACACCCACTAGGCGGCTGCCCGTCAGCCAGCTCGCTATATGCCAGCGACTGAAGACTCCTGAACAGACCCCGGAGACTTTCCACCTTCAGCTCCTCAGAGATGATGAGGTGCACCGTGGTCTTCTGCTTGTTGGCCAGGTTGTACTCCGTGCGAGTCGACCTGATCAAGTGCACCATCTTCAACACGGTGTCCACTTCGGATTCCAGCGCCTCCGATCTCCAGGGCGTGTCTGACTCCTGGAATTTTGTTTTATTAATTAGTAGATTATTAATAAATACAAATATAAATCACGCCCATATCCTTGAAGGGGTAGGCAGAGGTGAACTAGCACCCACGTTTCCCCAACTATGTCAAGTCCCATGTAATAGGTGGTGAGCCTATTGCCATATATTGGGCACATAAACCGCAGTATATAATGCTAGTTGGTATGAGAGGAATGCTGCTGCCCATTATTCATCGCTGTCTTTACCCTTAGTCGCCTTGTACGACATCCACGGGAGAGATTTGCGGTGGTGACAAATGTATTCTACTCTGTATGACATGACACCATACGGCTACGTTATTTTGTATTATTAATTAAAAGATAATTCAATTGAACTACAGTTTGGCGACATGGCACTTCCCGTCTCTTTTCTATACATTCATCAATCACTATCACCTTTCCGGTGTGATGGATGATATGAATCAAAAGGGAATGGATGGCTTGATGACGTATGAACGATATGAATGGAAGAGGAAACATACTGCGCCGACCCAAGAGAAATCAGTTTAACTACAGAGAATAATTAATTACGATATTTTCGAAATATATTTTTATCTTTACCCGGGACTCTAATCGAGTCTACCGCATACCGAGCAGCAGCTAAGCCACTCATCCAGATTATGCATCTTTAACCTAAATATTGTTTGCTTATCATTATTACAATTCACAGTACGTGTTCCATTAAATGCATTACCATGCAAATGTATCAAACTGACGGTTGACGTTAACAGAGAAAACAAAATGGCGACCGTCGTGTAAAATGTTAGAGAAGCTGTCAAAAATTTTCATTTTTTATTCTATTCGTTCGAAAACATTGGCCTCTTGTCTAGAAGAGCTGTTTTGAAATTTTGTGTGTGTAAACGCAACCTAAAAAGGAAACAAAACGTCACTTGTCAAACTGTGAGTGACACGCTGACAAATCGCTCTCTGAGTTTGGGACCGTGTAATTTATCAGATATTTTTACTCTGCTCTGTGCTCCTCCAAGTTTAAATAAATCCCGTGTAATCTCACATGTGTTCTTATTTCCAACTGCCATTCTCTAACAGGCTGAAGCTATTGAACGCTTACAGTGGGATAGGGCGCCACACATATGGACGGGCATGAGGTGTCCTTCCTTGGCAGCCGCTGGAACAGCTCCTCGGTGATGAACGGCATGAACGGGCTGAGCAGCGTCAGGCCCAGCGCCAGCGTCGAGTACAGGGTGCGGCGGGCCAGGGCACGAGTCTCCTCGCTTCCGCTGCTGAAGACCGGCTTCAGATACTCCTGCAGGGGATAATACAATATTCACATTAATTATTTGTATGAGTATCCGTATGCGTGTTCGTGTACGCTGTTGTACGTGGGCACAATTATTGATTTTATTTAAGAGATCAATGTTTATAACTAAATAAGTTTTTTTACTCAAACAGAGTAAAGCCACAAATAATAATAATAAATGTATTTAATTGAAATTAACATACATACATAAATCACGCCGATATCCCTGAAGGGGTAGGCTGAGGTGAACTAGCACCCACGTTTCGCCAGTTATGTTAGGTCCCATTGCCATTTATCGGGCACAAAAGTCGCAGTAGGTACATTTGCTAGGTGGTATAAGAGGAACGCTGCCGCCCATTCCTCATTACTGATTTATCCTTAGTCGCTTTGTACGACACCCACGGGAGAGATTTGGGGTGGTGACAATTGTATTCTACTCTGCCGTCACCACACGGCTAATAGCTCAATGTCTATAACGAAATAAGTTTTTTTACTCAAACCGAGTTAGGCAACAAATAATAATAAAAAATGTATTTAATTGAAATTTAACTGTATTAATTTATCAATCCAACAAAAGACATGTTATAATTTGATCTGAATTTAAACATTATATAAAAGTTTCTTTTTTAAATTTTCTTCGTGATATTTTATCAAAAAGAAAATAAGTCAGAATTTTTTTTAAATCATTTGTCAATTTCGAGGTTAGTTTCCCGCTTCCGGACAAATAATTTTCGATTTTTTTTAATCTTCATTTTCTTTGTAATACTTAGTTTTATACTGTCGATTCCCTGGTCTGAAAATAAATATTTTTTTATTATTTTTTATTGCGGTATCATGATCTTCATCATTGTATTTACCAGATAGACGTCGCAGAGGTCGTACAGCCAGAGGTTGTAGCAGTGCGTGGTGGCAGCGGGCAGCTCGTAGGCGCGCAGGCCCATGTTGGCCTTCGCCACCGCCAGCGACAGCCGAGACAGCATCCAGCGGTCCATCGGCGGCAGCTCGGTCGGCAGTTCGGTACCGAACACCTATACCCGAAAATAATAGTACATACATACAAAAAACACGCCTATATCCCCGAAGGGGTAGGCAGAGGTGAACTAGCACCCACGATTCGCCAATTATGTTAGGTCCCATGTAATAGGTGGCGAGCCTATTGCCATTTATCGGGCACAAAAGTCGCAGTACATTGCTAGGTGGTATAAGAGGAGAACGCTGCTGCCCATTCCCCATCACTGATTTACCCTTAGTCGCCTTGTACGACACCCACGGGAGATATTTGGGGTGGTGACAATTGTATTCTACTCTGCCGTCACCACGCGGCAACCTACCCGAAAATAGTCATCAAAATAAATAAAATAAAAATACGGTTGATTCATTTATTCTCATTTTAATTTAATATGATATGTCTGTAATTTATAACTGTGGAAACTTTTCTGATTTATGTATAAATTTTGTATTTTAATTTTAAGTGAGATAATAATTGCATGTCTTCCAAAGAATAAATAAGGTATCATCACATACACCCATTAACGGCGGGTCCCACTCCCAATATTCTATCTTTTGAAGATAGACGTACTACAGCTAAGTTGCTTAGTACTTAGTTGCTTAGCAACTTCTGTTATTTATCGTAATTTAACAAAAAATGCTCGGGAACTAAACTTTAGTAAGCTTACTTTTAATTGTAGATAGAATATTGGGACCCGCCGTAAGAGGATTGTGAAGTGCCGATCAGAGGAGCTCGCTAGCGCAGTGGCATAGCGCGCTTGTCCTGAGATTGCGTAAACTAAGCAATGTTCGAAAAGGCCGGTCATTGGATGCGTGACCAAAAATATATTATCTCGAGGCCCTCCGTGCTTCGGAAGGCACGTTAAGCCGTTGATCCCGGCTGTGTCAGTAGTCGTTACAACTCACACTGGGCCAGAGTGGTGGGTATGGCCCAATCTCCCTATGGGAAGGCCCGTGCCTCAGCAATGGGGACATTAAAGGGCTGGTGATGATGATGATGATGACGATAATGACATGTAGACGTCTGGCTTTCGTGTAAGATCGAACTAAACTGGAAACATCGCACTCATCCCTGCTACAGTCTAGTTAGTACGCATCTCCGATCAGCTTTGGTGGATACTACACCATTTTGAAAACGAAGGGGTGAGTGGACAAAGGTGTTATATACAAAAACTAAAACAATGACTTTTCTGAATGGTCATTGGTTTTATGTGACAGAAAATCGACTGATGAGCTCAAATTTTTACAGACCTTAACAAAGGTGTTAACTAACAAACATGCAAACATTTTACATTTTCAAACACTCATGACTCATTCTGTTTGACTTCTTGTCAGTTAACACCGTTGTCCACTCACCCTTTCTAAACATCTCTTCTCGTCTCCGCTTCGAACATCTACGCACATCTCCGCTTTGATGGAGTCTGGGCCTTAACCAAGTAATGATATAGCAAACGCAAAAGGTTCTCAGTTCTCACCTCGTACACAGTGTCTCCGGGGAAGTACATGAGCGCGAACTTCGTAGCGTTCCAGACCTTGTTGCAGAAGAAGCGGTATCCCTGCACGCGCAGGATGTCCAGGTTGAGGTCGCGGCCCTGCGTCATCGCGCACAGGGCAAACCTGCACGCGACAAATGACGGTTAGATTGTTTCGACTTTCATATCATTACAAGTGTGTTGGCGGCAGAGCAGAATACAATTGTGACCACCCATCATCTCGGAAGGCGACTAAGGGTAAATACGTGATGAGTAATGGGCAGCAGCATTTCTCTTATAACACCTAGCAATATACTGCGATTTATGTGCCGGACCATGGCAATAGGGTCACCACATTACATGGGACCTAACTTAATTGGCAAAAAGTGGGTGCTATTTTCACCTCTGCCTACCCCTTCGGGGATATAGCTTGATTTATGTATCTATGTATATCAACTCTATCTTGTTTGACGTAAACTCTCAAGCAGATGAGGAACTTTGGACAGTTTATGGTAAGCTGACCCCCGAAGGAGCAGTTAGCCAGTATGTTAAGCCCCATGTAACAGGGGTGAGCCTGACCTAACCATCTCACCTGAGCGCATCAGTGCCGAATTCAGGAATGCCATTGGGGTAGTCCTGTTTCTGGCCTTGCTTGGCCCTGTCCACCTCAGTGGTATATCAACCTCATCTTGTTTGACGTAAAATGTCAAACAGATGAGGAACTTGGGCAGTGTGTGGTAAGCTGACCCCCGAAGGAGCAGTTTGCCAGTACGTTAAGCTCCAGGTAACAGGGGTGAGCCTATAAGGCATATTGACCTAAACAACTCACCTGAGCGCATCAGTGCCGCATTCAGGGATGCCATTGGGGTAGTCCTGCTTCTGGCCCTGCTTGGCCCTGTCCACCTCGGTGGGGTCCAAGTTGGACTCGGTCAACTGCTCGTGCAGTGTCTCCAGGGAGACCCCCTTCACGACGTCCATGGGGTCGATCACGTTGCCCAAGGACTTGGACATTTTGCGACCGTGGGCGTCCCGCACCATCGGGTGAAGGTACACTTCTCTGGTTGGTTGAAAAAGGAAATAAATCATTATTGCTTATACTCACACTAAGTCAGCCGTTTGAACTAGGATATATTATGAATAAAGAATGGATTAATTACTAAAGCCTTGTGATTTTCTAAGTAATAATAGGTGACGCTACTTTTACCACGGTCAATGGCTTAGCAATAGCTAAAATAACTTACACCAGGACTTAATTATTTTTTTACCGTAGTGCCTATGATATTAACCTACAAAAATCCTACGTTCCACTACATCGTTTTACAATGAGTAAATTTTAAATTATAACACTAAAAATCGAAATTAAAGAAAATAAAAAATACGTGTCAAGTCTTTTAATGTCTATTTTCCATCCATATAATAAAAAAAATAACTGACAAAATATGTAAAGTTGTCAATTTTCTACTTTCCATTAATGGACTTACTTGAAGGGTAATTTGCCTAGCAGTCGCTGCCCGAAGAAGACCATTCTTGCCACCCAGAAGAACAGGATGTCGTGACCGGTCTCCAGCAACGTGCCAGGGTAGAATGCCTGTGATGATTACAAGCGCTTTAGAATATTTCTATTATACGCACCAATCCGTACTGGGCCAGCGTGGTGGGCCTATCATTCATAATTACCAGCCTTTTAATGTCCCCACGTGATGGGTGATGGCCCATTTTCCCAATATAGGGAAAATGGGACATCACCCATCACCCATCACGCTGGCCCAGTGCGGATTGGGATTGTCGAACGACCGTAGAAGCAGTCGGGACCAGCGGTTTAACGTGCCTTCCGAAGCATGAAGATCCTCGAGATAACATATTTTTGTTGACCCATGTAATGACCAGCCTTAGCAAGCATTACTTAGTTTACGCAATCGCAGACCAAGCGTGGTAAGGCAGTGCTCTATCGAGCTCCTCGAACCACAGAGAGGCTGGCGGCTATCTTATCACAAATTGTCGGAACACAATAATGCTGTTAACATTATTATTATGGCTACAGATTTAGATAAGATGATGGTAGCTCGCCAGGCGGACATGAAAAAGTCTGTAGATCGAACCCGATATTTTATTCTAAATTCCGGTAAGCGAACCATTAGACTCGGCGGCGGCTTATATCCTTTAAATATATTCTTCTTCTTCTTCTTCTATTCGGCCGCCTTGGTCGAATGCACAGATTGCTGGGTATTGGCCAAGAGGTCCCGGGTTCGAATCCTGGTAGGGGCAAACTTTGTGATGACTACAAATGTTTGTTTCCGAGTCATGGTTGTGTATATGTCTATGTAGTATATTTTCAACATTTATATACATAATTAAATTAAAAATATGTCCGTCATCTAGTATCCATAACACAAGTGCTTAGGCTACTTACTTTGGGCTAGAGGATAGGTGCGAGTGTAAAAAAAAAAAAAATATATTATTATTATTATTACTTCGTGTTCTTCATTGCAGAAGGTCGTGCTTGAACTGAATAGCTTCGCTAACCGCTCGACAATCTTCCTTCACGCTACTCTGTCCTTAGCTTGAAAATAATATTGTAAAAAAAATATGTTGAACCCACCTTCAAATCCTCAGTCTCGTCCGGCCACCCGAACACGGAGAACGGAAACAGCCCCGACGAGAACCAAGTGTCCAGCACATCCTCGTCCTGCTGCAGCTTCACGTCGGATCTGGCCACTTTGAACTTGGTGGACGCTTTGGCGAGAGCCTCCTCTTCTGAGTGCGCAGACACCCACAGTTCTTCGTCCTTGGGCTGCGAGTGTTAAAACCGAAAATGAGCGAGACGAAAACTCTTAGGAACTCATAGTTCACACGGCATTGTACGGCACGTTTCTTTATAGGATGACCTTAACGAACAAGTAGTGGCTCATACATCGAATATAGAACAATCCACACGTCGCCCGTGATGCAAAAAAATACATGTGCTGAAAGGTGTATAATCAATGCCGTGTGAACCTAGCCTTAGCATTCCAGGATGCCCGTGCGGGTGATTGTGGCAGAGGGGGGGAGTCAGTGGCAGTCCTTAGGACTTGTGACTAATGTGTAGGTTTATTAATAATAAGACGGTAATCATACAAAAATAGGCTAGAAAAAGTTCACAAAATTATAGTTAACATTATTTTGTTTTTTCATTATGAACATTTAAAAAATGTTAGAAAGATTATCACAATGAAATTTGTGGTTATAAAAAGTACGATAAATTGTCTTAATTTACTTAATTATCTTGTCTTAATTTACACAACAATATAAAAACAAAAGGGGTCGGGAGTAGCCCTCTGTAAGGTATTAAGATGTTAATACTAGCGAGGCGAAATATAGTGCACATTGCGCAAAAAAATCTAAAATAAGGCAAAAAAATCAACAAAAAACACATCGATTTTGGAATGCTCGCTATCTCTAATACATTGTACATATTTCTTCTTTTTTCTCTCTTAGACATTACAAATTCAAGCGGGACGCACATAATTGCCATAAATGACTTTTTATATTTTGAATAGCGAGGATCACTCGAATTACATAAATTGTGCACATGTGTGGAAACCCTTATTTAAAACAATAACGCTACATTCAAAAGGACTGGGAAGAAAAAAATCGGGTATTATTTTAACTAAAATACAAATACACAACTGTGTAGATGTATTTTGTATTTACTAAGCTTTATGATTTTCATGTATATATTATAGTCTAGTCTTTTTATACTGTGTAATAGAACTCAAAAAATAAATTAAAACGTGACAGATATCAAAAATAATCCATGCTTGGCATCTTATCACATTATCTATCATGAGCTTAAAAGTTTGTGAACAACCATAACATAATCTATATACAGTGCCACCAACTTGTCTGTCCATGCGGCGAAAATTGGAACTACAATTTACCCATACATTTCGAAATTTCTTTCCCTTTGTTCATCACTAGCAATAACAATTCACAAGATTACTTGGTGGCATAAAGTTTTTATGACAGTACGTAACTTTGAGCCATATCTTTATTTAAAGAAGTATGTTCTTCATTAGATATTAAAAAATATAAGGGTCACACTTTATAATACATCTAGAGTGCTTGTCGCGAATTGAATGGTAACGGACTTCATGATTGGACACACAATATCACGTTTATTTCAATGATTCCTCTTAATCGTAAAAATATCACCAGTTTCACTGCACAAAGTGCACTCTGAAACCAATTTTTTAAAACATAAACTGCCGCCATAGAGAGCGCACCAAACACACTTAACTAAATAAAAACATCAAAAGCTCTACGAGACACAGAACACTCGTGCACAAGTCTACGCAAGCTGTGAAGGGTTGAACCACAGTATACCCAGAACAGTAGTTTACCTGCGGCCTGTCGGCGAGTTATTAGCCTACTCTTGCGTGACGCTAAGGTTGTAACTAAAGCGGTTTGCTGCGAGCGCGAATGTGCCGTGCGGGAACGAGCAGCGAGCGAACGTGCAATCTTGTACACGCGCGATCACACCGAACCCTTATTCACCCGTATTTTATGTCAATCTGTGCGTCACATTGCGTGCCTACACGGCGCCGAGTGCGAAAGCACACATTTGTTTTTCAGTTAAAACGGCAGAGCGTTTGGGCACAATCAAGCCTGATGGAAAACGATGATGAGGCCTAAGATGGTACACGCTCGCCTAAAAGATACCTGTTCAGCCAGAGTGACCTTGAATATGTCCAGGTTATAAATAAAATGCATTTATTTCAGACCAGCCCGGCTAGCATGACCACCGAAACACGATATAATATAGCCATTTATCGCTTTTAACAGTCAAAAATCCAATGATTATTAAAAGGTCTAAGCGATAAACGGCTATATCATATCGTGTTTTGGTGGTCATGCTGGCCGGGCAGGTCCATATTCAAAAATATACAACATTAATTAATAATAAATTCTAGTCCTGTAAAATATAGGTAGGTAATGACAATAGAATTACAAAATAAAAATAAATTATAAGTATCTAGGTATGTCAAATTTCAATTAAAAATCATATTAAAATGAAATTCATAAGTTACAACAAGTTTTTTTATTATTATTATTTTATTTTTTTATGATCCGCGAAAACAGACAAACGGACATTCTAATGGGCACGGCCAGTTTGTATGAAGGCGTATTCCTGTTCTGGGTATACTGTGTGGTTGGAGAAACGAACGACTGGCGCATGCGCATGCGCATGCGCACTCGGACGTACGGGCCTGTGGTCGGCGTGTGCGGCGCGCGCCCTTATGCGCGCCGACTTCTTGCGGCCGGAGCGCGTGCGGCGGCGGCGCGGGGCCGTCTTGCTGGCCGGGCCCGGCGCCTCCTCGTCGCGGCACAACCAAGTTAGCATCTCTAACCCCCGAATACAGAAACGCTACTCAAAGTTTGAGTGCCGCTTACCATTTAGGTATTGTCACTATTGACGTTTTTCCATACAAATTCTGTTAACTTCATAAGCAGTGGTCAACGTTTGAGTAGCGTTTCTGTATTTTTGGGTAAGCGTATTATATGCTACGCGATCGCTAATGCACCTAAACTTTATTCTTGTCACCCCCGAATACAGAAACGCTACTAAAATTTTGCACTGCACTGCTTATAAGGTTAAGTGGACAATACCTGTCAGAATTTGTATGGAAAAACGTTAATTTTGACAATTCATACTTAAATGTTAAGCAGGGCTCAAACTTTGAGTAGCGTTTCTGTATTGGGGGGTAAAATTAACAGCTACGTGGCGTACCACTCGAAAAAGTTTGTTCTGTTACATTTAATGGTAATATTGGTAATCTTACAGCCTTACCAATATTACCATTAAATGTAACAGACAATAAATTGTCATTTTCACTAAGATAAGGTTTAATAATGTAATACTTTCAATAATAGTGACACGAGACAACGTCACCAAAATGGCGGTCAGGCATATTAGCAATTAGTGGGATCATATCACAGGATTTATTGAAACTTAGGTTCAATGGAAACGCCATATCTATATCTTATATGTGCTTAGATCTTATATCTATCTCGACTTATATCCATCAGTCGTACTACTGTCCATTCATCAACATTCATGTTTATAACTATTATAGATTACTCAAGATTATCTTTAAGAATTACTTCTGTATCTGTGCCTTTCAGTTATTAATCTAATATCAGATTTATTACATGGAACTAATAGAATAAGGAAAAAGATGACGTCACTCCTAAGCAGAACATCATATCCGACTTTTGATAAATTCACCCTTATGAAAGTACAAATAAAAGTCACATTACCTGCTCAGGCAGCGTGACCCTGTAGGCAGGGATACGGTGTCCCCACCACAGCTGCCTCGAGATGCACCAGTCGCGAATGTTCTCCATCCAGTGGTACCATAGTTTCTCGTGGACGTCTGGTATGAGCTTCAACTCGCCATTCTTGACCACTTTGATGGCGTCCGCGGCCATTTTGTCGCAACGAATGTACCTGTGAATATAGCACAGTGAAAGTGACAATTATATAGAAAAAGGGGTTAGGAAATTTTCAAAAAGGTAGTTAAAATGAATAATTAAAATGACGCTAATATCGTTTTAGATTGAAAAAGATCAGCTAAGTGCCACAGCTGACGATAACAATGGAGTCAAAGCAATATTAGACTTAATTACTGTCGTGTAATACAGAACAGGATTAGCAAGACCTGAATCACGATTACAAAGTTACTGGCAGAACTCAGAATATAAAAGAAGATCCTACGGAGTACAATCGGACCGCGGTCCTCAGCCTCGAGATGCACACCGGAAACACAGAGACAAGCCTCGCGAGGCAGGACGATCCATCAGAAGTCCCGAGCATTCAGAATGGACAGTCGTGTAAATTCTGCTCCAAATACTTTTCTAGTAGCTTATTAAAGAAAAAGGAAACAGTCACGCTTTAAAAAAAAGACCAAGACGCTTTTGGAGTAAAGAACTTCATAAAGCGTCGCAATCAGTATGGAAATAGATTATTCGAGGATTTATGAAATGGATGAAACATGATAAAACCGCTCTCGCGAGTCAGAACCACTGTATACACCGAAGGCACAGCTACACACACAGCACAGCACACACCGCCCACACACATTGAGGCACCTTTGAGTCCGTCCCATTTTCCCGACAGTATATGCCGTCTTTTTTCGATACATTCATTCATCAATAGCACGGTGTGATGGATATGAATCAAAAGGGAGTGGATGGCTTGATGACGTCTGACCGATATGAATGGAAGAGGAAACATACTGCGCCGACCCTAGATGGACTGGGAACAGGGCAGGGAGAAGAAGATGAAGATTTCCCGACGGCATTGGCTCGCGAGCCGTGCTCGGTCGGTCTGGACGAGGCTGATGACTTACCATTGCGGCTTCAGCATGGGCTCGACGACATCCTTGGAGCGGCTGCAGAGCGGGACCACCATCGCGTTCTCCTTGGTCTCCCGGTACAGCTTCAACTCCTCCAGCGTCTTCACGATGCTGCGCCGCACGTCGAACCGTTTCATGCCCTGGTTTGCAATGTTTATTTGAATGGCGCAACTATAGAATATAGTTCCATACAATAGGCATGATGACTAATTTTGAAAAAGTACACCATGTTTTCTTACGTGTCTACTTTACCCAAAAATAAATTATATTTTTGTAAAACCTAAAGATTTTGCAATGCAATTTAAAATTTCCGCCTAAACGCCAAAATACCAATGGCGTCTGTGTGACGTCACTATTCCGTAAAAAGGTCAGATTATATAATAAACTAGTAAATTTGATTGTCAAATAAAATGTCAAAATGGAGATAACTAAATAATGATGTCACGCGGCGTTTTAGCAAATATGGCGGATTGCTAAGTTTTGTACTTTAATTTTTATAAAATAAATATCAATCACAAGTATAATCTGATAACAAGTGACTATTAACGCATCTCTTTATCCTAAATTATTATTATAAATGATTGTATCAGTGATTATTTGGTAGTGTCATAATCCCTTTTCATTAGAATGTGCTAGCACCCCGATTCACAGAACGTGGGAATCTCCCCGGGGAAAAGGAAATATCTTTATTTGCCTCTAACTCCCAGTAAATCCTGAGACAAAACAATGTTAACTGGTGGAGAGAGATTAGTCCACGTCCCGTGCCAGACCTACAGGTGTATCATAAAAGCCGACTAGCAAATCCTAGAAAAGAAGACTGCCTGGTTTAGACTTCGGGGCACCCGAATGGTGGAGGACACACCACCAACAAGAGCATACATACCCAAAGAGGTTTGGTGTCGGGCAGGCGGTCGGCTGCAAAGCCTAAGCCAAAACCTTGAGCAGTATGGATTGGAATGTTGTCATCCCAATCACTCTCCGTTCATCGGTCTCTCGCCATGGTCCTTTCAGTCTCTCTTTTCTACACATTCATTCATCACTAGCACCTTTCCGGTGTGATGGATGATGAAACAAAAAGGCGGGAATATCTTGATGAGGTCTGACCGATAAAATAGAAGAGGAAACTTACTGCGTCGAAACCAGACAAACTGGGAACAGGGCTAGAGGAAGAAGAAGATTTTGAAAGGGCAAATAATATTGTGCTCATCGTAATGAACTGTACTGCACACCAAATTATTACTAAATGTTCACCGAAGCAGCGATTTGGTGAGCATATATATATACCTAGCATTTTGATGCGCTTTTTGCGTTGGTTAGGTAGTGGTTAGGTTAATCTGCTGATCAAATAAATACAACCCTTTTGAAAGTACTTTACCGAAAACTGCGCGCAGTTGTCCAGTGTCTTGCCCTCGTCGTCGAAAATGGTGATGAAAGGCAGGTTATGCCGCTTGCCAATCTCGTAGTCGTTCGGATCGTGGGCTGGTGTGATTTTGACAGCGCCTGAAAAAATAATAATAAATAAATCCGTGTGGTGACGGCAGAGTAGAATACAATTGTCACCACCGCAAATCTCTCCCGTGGGTGTCGTACAAGGAGACTAAAGATAAATCAGTGATTAAGAATGGGCAGCAGCGTTTCTCTAAACCGCGCGTACCACCGTAGCAATATACTGCGACTTTTGTGCCCGATATATGGCAATAGGCTGGCCGGCCACCTATTACATGGGACGTGACTTAGTTGGCGAAATGTGGGTGCTAGTTCACCTCTGCCTACCCCTTCGGGAATATAGGCGTGATTTATGTATGTATGTAATAAATTAATATTTCTTACATTCACACGTGACAAATAGCCCAAAGTAAGTAGCAGAAGCACTTGTGTTATGGAGACTATATTAAGGCCACTGAGCCGTGATAAAGAACGCAAAAAATGTTGATGGGTCTTTTAATATAAAATACACAAATAAAGATTTGTAATACTTATTTCTCAAGGTATCTGTAATCTGAAATGGATGATGTATTTTAAAATGCATCTTTCTTATTTTTAAATGCATTTCGTCGAGATAATAGACATATCAAAACTGTTTACATTTTTTATCTCGGTATAACGGCTAGAGTTAACTTGCGCGAATTTTTGATGTTAAAATATTAGTTTATCAAAAGTTCTTGACGCTTCCGCGATAAATAAATAATAATAAAATAAAGGAAAATTCAGCTGACGGCATAGCCGCTTTAAGAAGGCTTGTAAAATCGTGTATAAGATACTACTCACCAGTTCCAAATGCCATGTCGACGTACTCATCAGCTATCACTGGCAGCTTTCTCTTGCAAAACGGATGGACGAGGTTTTTGCCGATGAGGTGTTTGTACCTAAAAGTAAAAGGGGGATTAGAACCATAGTTCATCGTGGTTTAGTTTAGTTTAGCTGGGCCTTTTCCGCACTTAGCTCTGGTTTAGCCATTGTGCGTGTCTCCTTATATCTTATATGGTCTTACTCCAACCATCCCAGATTATCCCAAAACCTTAGCAGTCGATCTGCCACGCTCCAGGGCCCGTAGCCAAGTGGCAATCGTTTCATAACGATAACGTGTCGAAGTTCGTCACGATCGCCCATGTTACTTTGGTATCTACAGCGTCTCAGCTTGCGCTACCAACATAACTAGGACCTTACGAAGACGAAGATTTTGGTCACGTGATTTCACGACGTCAAATCCCATACATTTTGCTTTATCGAACTTCGTTATCTTTGTTGATATGTTACTTTGTCTTGGCCCACTGTATTCTGCAAGCACGTGCTGTGGTGTTTCTTATACCTCGAAGCATAGTGGACTGTCTGTCACCCCAATGGTAAATAGGTACTTGTTTAGGGAACAGTGGCCATGAAGAAACCGATGAACGGAGAGAGTCATTGGGATGACAACATTCCAATCCATACTGCGGTTGTTTGGCGCGTTTCAATGGCGTCAGCCTGATTTTTTTTCACGATGATGGATGCCCAAAGGTTTCTTTGGGTATCCATTACTGGCCGAGTGGTGAAAAAGGCAGCCGCCTGTATGCCTTACCCACAAAAAGAGTACCGACCTTTCGTCGTTGGGATGCACCGCGACCGCCACGTCTCCGAGCATGGTCTCCACGCGGGTGGTGGCCACGACCACTTCATCGTCAGAGCCCTCCGCCTTGTACGCGAACAGCACCAACACACCGAACTCCACCTGCAGACCAAGTGGGTTATTTAGATCCCATGCCTTTCTTGCCGCGTGGTGACGACAGAGTCAATTTTGATAAGTGATCTTTTTATTTTTCGCGTCAAGAGTGGTTTCGCCATTCGTCCACGACATTGACGTCATTTGGCGCTTACGTCTGTTTAGAATGACCGGTATTTCAATCATGATTTTTTGTATGAAAACGACGGAATTCAAAAGAAATAAAAAATAGAGGTGTCTTGATTTTCGGTTTAATTTCATATAACATCATAATAAAGGTATGTTGAAAAAATGAAATGTTGTCAATTACAAGGCGACTAAGGATAAATCAGTGATGAGGAATGGGCAGCAGCGTTCCTCTTACGCCACCTAGTACATAGTACTGCAATTTCCGTGCCGATATATTGCCATATAGGCTCGCCACAATCTTTTGGCAGGTAAATGGCAATATAAATTAACCTTAATGCCGCACTCAGACACGTCAATTAACGTTAATGAGTACTTAATGTCAAAAAATGACAATCCAAAACTAGTCGCTATTCTTGCCGGGTCTATGGTCTAGATTTTTTTGACATTAGGTACTCATTAAAGTTATTTGACGTCTCTGAGTGCGACAGTTAGTACTCATTAACATTAATTGAAGTCTCCGATTGCGGCAGTCAGTCGCATTGTGCGACGTGCGGGAGATTTGGGGGTGGTGAAAACTGTATTCTATCTTGCCGTAACCTCAAGGTATTTTGTTTTATACTATATTGTGTGGATGTGTAATGCACGTGCAAATACAATAGAATGGCTACTTAATAGAGATTACATACTTTCTTATCGTAGCCGGGTATTGATAGCAAAGTTCTGCCAGTGAGTTCCATTTTGTCCACCTCAATGTCCGATATAGCGCTCTTCAGAGTGCATGACCAGTTCACCAACCTGAATGAGAAAGGACAATGAAATGCCTTTATTCGATGATATATAAGTGTATAAACAGTAATGAGGAATGGAAGGAGCGTTCCAATTGTACCACCTAGCAATGTACTGTGATTCCTGTGCCTTTTGCCCCATTCATATCATCCATCACACCATTAAGGTGCTAGTGATGAATGAATGTATAGAAAAGAGACGGAATGAACCATGTCGAGAGCACGATGAACGGAGAGAGTGATTGGAATGACAACATTCCAATCCATACTGCTCAAGGTTTTGACTTAGGTTGTACAGCCGGCCGCCTAACAAAAACCCTCTATGGGCACAATTTTCTTGGTAGTGATAATATGTACCTATTAGCACGGTAGATGTCGCCAGCGTCGTGAAGTCGGATGAACGCTTCCTGGACGGCCCGGCACATAGACGGGTCCATGGTGAACCGCGCACGCGTCCAGTCCACCGATGAGCCCATGGAACGAAGCTGTTCGTAGATGCGCACGCCTTTCCTGAACAATGTATACATAAAGTCACGTCTTATGTTTAAGTAATGCGATACGGTACGTCTATAAAGAAGAACTGTGGCCGTAGCTTCATGGTGCAGCCACAGTTCTTCGTATTAGTGCGATCCAAACGTCGGATGACTAAACGGGACGACGCTTTACTCGGCTTATAGCGTTGTTTCACTTTAACAATGTGAATTGAGTCGCGTTTAGAGTTGGTGGTAAGGCCCCTGGTCTAGTAAATATTAAAAAGAAAATCTTTCATTCAATGAGTAATGTAAAACAAGTCTGCATATTTTACTGTTTATAATACTTAATGAAGGTCACCGTACGTCCATAACATTGAAAGTTAATTTTATATATTCAAATCATTTTTATTTTCACCCGCGTGGTGACGGCAGCGTAGAATACAATTGTCACCACCCCAAATCTTTTCCGTGGGTGTCGTACAAGGCGACTAAGGATAAATCTGAATATGATTAGGAATGGGCAGCAGCGTTCTTCTTATACCACCTAGGCTAGCAATGTACTGCGACTTGTGTGCCCGATAAATGGCAATAGGCTCGCCACCTATTACATGGGACTTGACATATTTTGCGAAACGTGGGTGCTAGTTCACCTCTGCCTACCCCTTCGGGGATATAGGCGTGATTTATGTATGTATGTATGTAAATCATTTTCATGTAAACGTGAAGTAAAACTTGCAGGGATTCTTGACTGTACTTCTTAGAATCCTTAAAGATTAAAGATTAATGATTTCATTTCGCGTAAAATAACAAAAGCCTTTGCTTTAGTACTTAAGTAATATTTTACAAAGTCTATGTGCATTGTATGTGATTGTGTCTTTTAATAATAAAAATTATATAAATTTGAAGTTTCACTCACTCGTTCTTCCAGTCCCACACACGTTTGATAAACTCTTCGCGTCCGAGCTCATGGCGCGTTTTCTTCTCCTCTCGCCACAGTTTCTTCTCAACTACAACTTGGGTGGCAATGCCAGCGTGGTCGCAGCCAGGGTTCCATAATGTAGTTCGCCCATTCATTCTACACAAGGAAAAATATGATTGTTTCTTTAATCAAACAACTAGGACATTGATTGTTTATCATTTATTTTAATTAGGAAAGAAACAATAAATTATATATCATACATACATATATCACGCCTTTCTCCCACAGGGGTAGGCAGAGATCACTTCTTCCCACTTGCTACGATCCTTACATACTTCTTCGCTTCATCCAATCTCATTAATCTCTTCATGCACGCCCGTCGGTTTCGGGTACTCTTGACCTGGCCCTTATTTAATAGACTTTCAATTTGATTATGAAAGATCCGTCTAGGCCTTCCCCTTCCCATTTCTCCATTCACTTTCGCCATGTATATCCTTTTTGTCAGTCTCCTTTCATCCATTCTTTCTACGTGACCAAACCATGCGAGCATCCCTTTCTCAATCTTTGTCATTACATCTTCTTTCAAACCACACATTTCTCTTATCACACTGTTATACAATCGATCGCTCAGCCTTACCCCAGCCATGCTCGTCAACGCTATCATTTCTACTGCATTTAATCTACTTTCATGCTTCTTCTCCCATACCCAACTTTCACTTCCATACATTAATGTCGGGACCAGCACTCCATTATGAACAGCCATACAAGCTTTTCTGGACACGCTTTGGCTGTTCATAAAAGTGTGCAAAGCCCCGTTTATCATATTCCCAGCTTTCACCCTCTTATCAATATCACTATCACATTTTCCATCTCTCGTAAATACAGATCCCAAATACACAAACTCTTTTACTTGTTCAACATTCTCACCCGCAATCAATAATTTCACACTTCGTCATTTGTCAATTATATATCAATAGTCACATATTAAAATGGGTTTCCTCACAAAGCAGGGGATTAAACCACCCACCATCTCATTTACCGAATGATGTAGTCATTCGGTAAATGAGATGGTGTCAGGTAGACAAGGGGGTTAAAAATACCTATACTTACAACTGCACACAGTATACATGAAATGCTGAGTCCACCATTAACAATACATTACATAATTAACATAAAACAACAAATTATTAAAAATTCTTATATGAAACATTAATTTTTTACCTATGCCACCTAGTTAGAGCATCTTCAACTGCATTAGTGAGTGCATGACCCAAGTGCAAGGATCCTGTGACATTAGGGGGTGGAATCACCATCACAAACTTGCCTTTGGGATTTGAGTCTAGTATAGACTTTTGCTATAAAAGAAAAACACAGCAGTAAGTCAACACTTTCTTATATTAAAAATATAGATGATACTACTTAGCTCTCCAACGATTATCTGACTTAACAGTGTGTTACGATTTACAGCCCAAATGTAACAACAAGAAAAATAAAAGCGAGTTGCATGCGAATGGTCTCTCTCAGACAAGAATAAAACAAAAAGTAAGCTAGTGTCATGTTAGAAAATATATACATACATAATTCACGCCTATGTCCCCAAAGGGGTAGGCAGAGGTGAACCACGCTTCGCCAATTATGCTAGGTCCCATGTAATACGTGGCGAGCCTATTGCCATTTATCGGGCACAAAAGTCGCAGTACTTTGCTAGGTGGTAGGTTTAAGAGGAACGCTGCTGCCCGTTCCCCATCACTGATTAATCCTTAGTCGCCTTGTACGACACCCACGGGAGATTTGGGGTGGTGACAATTGTATTCTACTCTGCCGTCACCACACGTCACGCGTCACACCGTCACCCAAATATATCTCACCCCATATTCTGGTTTGAAAAAGCCCTGTTTCTCCCACCAGGCATACCAGGCGGCTTCCACATACTGAGGGCTATAGGCTTCTGGCATGGGTCCGCTGATATCTTTTTTTTCACCTGGTGCAGTATTTGCTGTATATAAAGCACTTTCTTTTGAGTCTTTTATTTTCTTCTGAAATTTATAAAAGAGAAAGCAATGATTAATTGAATATATAAATCTATATTTTAATCAATTTATTATATTAACTATTGTGTTGTTAATGTTGAGTTATTTCTAGGGCCATAAGTTTTCTCCTTATATTCTTCCATTCATAGGTGTGTAGACTAGCAGTAGGGATTTAATAACAATACTGCATTTCATGAGAGACTGACAAGATGAGTGACAAAAGACTTTACAAAATAAAAGAATGAAAATTTGTATTTTACAAATAGACTTAATTACTATGATTTATTAAATATGTATTTATAATATCTATTCCATAAAATAAAAACTCTCATATTGTTGTGGAATTATTTTATAATCCATAGTTAAAATCAAAATAGGTGAGAAATTAGTGAAGGATAGAGAGAAATGGAAGAAGAAAACATGTTGTGCCGACCCCGCCTAGAGCGGGATAAGGGCAGGAAGAAGAAGAAGAAGAAGAAGTTAAAATCAAAATAGGTAAATCTCAGAAGACTGGAGTAAGAAAGTCTGATGCAACACTTATTTGCTATAGTGAAAGGAGTTTCACTATTCGTCCTGAATTGTTAGGGTTAAATTATAATATTTATGTTTAATGTACTATTAACTTGTAATAATGTTTAATTTATTAACAGCAAGTCATTTGAATACATATTTTCAACATCTTTAAAGTTTTCTACCTCTGGCTTATCTTTCTGCACAGCTGGCACGGCACTCTTCTTATCCAGTTTTGCTTTAAGCTTTTCCAATTTTGCTGCTTTTTTCGCTTCTTTCTCTAGTTGCTTAGCAGTTTTTTCCTGGGGTTGATCCCCAGGGGGACCATTAACTGTATCGTTATCAGTCATGATTTATTTAAATTAAAAACCAATATTGACTACCACACCACACCACACGCCACACGGCAGTCGGCACTTGAATGACGTTGACAATGACATTTTAGCACACACACGGTAGTGACAGTGACAGTGCTAATCTGTAAGCAAAAGAATCGTAAATATACAGCTTAACTGTCACAATTGCTTTGAAAGCAGAGAAGTATTGAAAAATGTCCCAATAAACAACAATGAAACAAAAACTTTCTTACTGCTGAATATATCGGTGTGCACAAATCTGTAAGAAAGGTACTAGCTGGAGTCTAGAATGCACTAATATACGTTTTTTAAATAATATTTTGTTTGACTAATTTCCAAATTTCACATTTTTTTTTCTTTTTTATGTCCGTTTGATTCGTATGACATAAAAAAAAGATTTCTTTTAGCAACATAAATAAATAACAGTTGCTGTCACTGTTAATAAAAATATGGAATGAAGATTTAGAATAAACAATAACTGTAGGTATTATTGAATAAACTGTAGGTATTATTTTTAATGTTCTTTTATCGTATAAATTCTGTGTAACACAGAATTTATATCTCAGAATTAAAAGCAACTTACTGAACACACAGACTGTGTGTCGTTCTGTCCGAACGCAACGCATTGAAGAGTTTATTTTTTCCAATGACTTAGGAGTATTTAAGTCATTGATTTTTCCCCGCCCCAACCTCGTATCGTTGCATGATTGATCTGTAAAAATTGTATGAGCACAATCCATGGCTGGATGGGCTATATCCTTTTGCCTGCCTTAAAAAAACAACGAATACCCAACCGATCGTTCGGTCAGCGGACGGAGTTCGCATGTTTCTGTTCTGTCTGTTTGTCGCCATCTTGTTTTTCGGACAACCAACGCGCTGATAGTGTGCTCGGCTCGTGAACATTTTATTTGTTTTATTTATTCCTAGTTATTATTAGACGGAATCCATTGGTTTATTTTATTTTGCCACAAAACAACTGAGTGTGCATCATGTCTGATCGAGAGGTACTATATTTGTTCAATAGGTCGTCATGCGACCAAGCCGCGTGTTTTATTTTGTTGCTTGTTCTTCTCTATATTTACTCATGCTGGGCATGCGTGGGTATTTCAGAGGAGTCGCTCGAGGACGCGCAACGGTTCTCGGGAGCCCGTACCGAAGCCTACTGCGATGTCTCGAGGGCATAGCCGAAGCCGGTCCCGAACGCCTCCCCCGCCAAAAGCAGCTGCTAGAAAATACAGGAGCCCGTAAGTTTGTACTCGACCTTGGATCTAGCGGTGGCGTCGTATGTCCAAATCATGCAAATTGGTTGACTTCCGCCTATGAATTCGGTCTTTTTAGTTTTTCATCATAACCTTGCTTTCAAGGGTAAAATATCCATGATGGTTGCGCAATTATCGGCGTCGGTGGCGCGAACCAAACATTGGCGTTGGATTTCGTAAAACTGTTTTATCAATACTTGGAATAAGCGTGCGCGTAGAGATAAGAAAATGGAATAAAATGCACTGTATTCTCAAACAGTTATTTACTGGAACTCTTTTGAAGCTTTTTAATAATACTCCATAAATTTATTTTTATTTACAAAATTAAATAATTTAAATATTCAACTCATTTGAAATATTTTTATGATAAAAATTTATGTTTATTACTAGGTAACTTAAGTTTCAAGAAGTAATTAAAATTTGGTTAGGTTGCTCTTCTTCAAAATATAATTATTAATTCTATGTTGGTAGTTATTATAATTGTATAATAATACAATTATAAATTTTAGTAATGATAGACTTCCCACAATGAGAGGCAAGCGCTTACTGTGGGCCCGTTATATGTTAATTGCTATTTTATAAAATAAAACCTGTTGTATTTGGTTTATTATAAAATTCCAATGTTCATTAAATTATTGCAAATGATATGAATTTAACATGCAACCAATATTCAAAATTATCAATGTCAACAAATTGTAGCTGGTTGCCTGGCAACAGTTTTGAGGCTCATTTGTCAGAGCAAATGTGACTCAAATATATACCTTGCGTATTTTTCTCATGATTGGAATGCTTCTTCTGACATTTTCATACCAAAGTCTATCTGTGGTAAGTAATCGGTCCTCTCATCGATAGATAGGATGGAGAGATTGGGATATTTATCCATGGATAGGTTATAGGGACGCAAAATCGAGTGATAGAAAATATTTCTATCTCCAGTAAAGCAAAACTGCAGACAGATAGGTTATTGGAAATGCCCATAAATGTGCTAAACATACTCCCTAACCACTTATTGTCATTGATGTTTGATTTTATTATTATATTCAAACAATGTGTAACAATTGCTAAGAGGCAATAATGTTTTTTCTTCTGAAAAATAGCCATAGTAGTTACCGAGTGGACATTCGAGTTTTAGGTTTACGAGGTACCACTGCACAGTGGTTGGCTACGCTGCTCACCCCAGCTCGAGTGGAGTCGAGCGTGCCTAGGGTTGTTTGTGCAGAACACAACCGTGAGTAGTTCCGCTGCTTTTACACTAGGACGGCCTCCAGGTCCCGTTCGCGGTCAGGCTCCCCGCGTCGTGGCTACCGCTCGAGGTATTCGCGGAGCCGCTCCCGATCGTACTCGCCCCGCGGCTCGTACCATCGCTCCCGCTCCCACAGCCCCATGTCGTCGAGGCGGCGCCACCAGGGAGACAGGGTGAGTGTTAGTAATTGCCCAACTATTAGTATATAGCGTAAGTTATTATTATATATATTATTTTTGTTTTGATGCCAGTCATGACCAGAGAGTTCTTTGTCGATGTTTGTCTTTGATAAAACTAAAAAAAACCATTTGGTTTTTTATTCTATAAAAATTTTTTGAACATTTAAAGTTTGTTTGTAATAGTGGTCTTATTGAGTTTTATACTATTTAAAATAACGTAACTATTCAGCCTCTTGAAAACAATTATATATTAAAATTAAGTAAACCTCTGCCTCATTGAAATTGAGTCACATAGAGGTATCATTAATTTGATCTGGTATGACAGTAAATGTTATTATTTTTATTTTATGTTGGTGTTTGCGATCAATTACCCTTAGAAGAAATTTGTTTGCTGTCACAGGAGAACCCTACTCCGTCACGCTGCCTTGGAGTGTTCGGTCTGAGCCTCTACACAACGGAGCAGCAGATAAACCATATCTTCTCTAAATACGGACCAGTGGACAAAGTTCAAGTTGTCATAGATGCTAAGGTTCGTATATGTATCTTAATATTAAATGTATAAATTCAGAGTTATAGAAAACAAAAAATCCGAAAAAACCAACAATGAGAGGTACAGTCAATACACTCCTGGTCCAATTTTCACATAGCAATAGCTAGCTTAGTTCTGGAGACGCAAGTAAAAAAAAGAAACTTTAAAAGCGTTATTCTCAGAAGTTGTTAAAAGGTAGATAACACATTTTACTTTCCATTTGAAGCGTAAAATACAGAAAACGAGAAACTCTGACATACGCATGAAAACAAAGCTAACAGATGCTCTCAATTTTAGTCTGAAACAGAAATGGAGCTGGGCAGGGCACCTATCGAGATACAAAGATAAGAGATGGACTTACCAAACAACTAAATGGCAGGGCCCCATAGGCAAAAGAAACATTGAAAGACAAAAGAAAAGATGGGCTGATGACATAATAAACGCAGCTGGAAAAAATTGGATGGATACAGCCAAGGACAGGGACAGGTGGAAAGCGATAGAGGAGGCTTTTACCCTTCAAGGGGCCACATAACAATAAACGGAAATAAATAACTATTTGTATTGAAAAATTGGAATGTGGAAATAAAGCTATAATAATAATAATAGGATAACGCGTTTGTCGTAAGCGCGGCAAAACAGTGACCCTAGCCAACTGACGTAGGTATTACCGAGAAAACATCACGTCAGTTTGATACTTTTGTATTCTATGCGTTCGAATAGAAAAGCCAGCCCTCAGGTGGCCTTATTTCTGTACGCAATCGCTTCAGTCTATTTTAATTTGTGTCGCTGTTTCCAGACGGGACGGTCCCGCGGATTCTGCTTCGTGTACTACGAGAACCAGGAGGACGCGAAGGTAGCCAAGAACGAGTGCACCGGCATGGAGATCGACGGGCGGCGCATCCGCGTCGACTTCTCGATCACGCAGCGCGCGCACACGCCGACGCCCGGCATCTACATGGGCAAGCCGACGTAGTGAGTCCTTCCATTAACGGGGCGGCTATAGTTCGACAAGTTCGTGCGCGACCTTCCTGCGGGGCGAGAGACGATGGCGGGGACGCGGCACTCTAGATGTTAGCGGGGGAGGGTGATGCGGGGAGGAGGGAAAACTCGTGCAATACAGCATACTCTCATCCCGCAGGAAGGGTAACGGCGAGTTTCAATATTCTTTATTCTACAGTTAAAAGTAAGCTTACTAAAGTTTAGTTGCCTGGCATTTTTTGGTATATTACGTCAAATAACAGAAGTTGCTAAGCAACAAAACAAACCCTATGTCAAACTTCAACTGTTGGAATATTGGAACGGACCTTAAATGTCAGGGACGAAGGAAACCGTGACCAACTACTTTACCACGTCTGTATAGCACATGGGATCTTTAATACATTTACTTGGAGATACTCATAAAACACCTTACCTTTTTAACCCTTTGACCACTAGAGTTGAATTACTCTGACAACCATTTTCGTTTTATTTTCGCTAGGGTCCTCATATTTTCGTCGATGTACATGTCGGAAATATTTGTCGAATAGATGGCAATAGGCTGGCCTCGTAGTAAACGGGACCTAACAATATTGGCAAAATGTGGGTGAAATCAAAAGTTTTTTTTACTTTCCATTTGAAATTTTTAGCTGATAGCTACTTCACAATAATCAAGTAAAATAAATCACTACAAATGTGATAAACAGTTTAGAGCTTATGTGTTATTTTGACGTGTTCATTCATTATCCTCGACGTTTATTGATACCTCATGTCCAACTGAATTTACAAGTATATGGCAATTCTGTGTGCTTGTTATTTCATTAGAAAATATGTTGGTAGAATATAAAAATAAATCGAACAGTGTTAGAGTGAGTCAGCTAAAAGCTGAGCTGTTTTACTAAAGGCCTGTTTGGACATGCTTGTATTGCGAAATGCTAAAACTGAATAGTGGTTTTAGACACGGGCACTATAGTGGGGTTGTTTTCCGGCAGGGTTAGTAGCAGAGGTGACAATGGATACGATAGACGCAGAGATCGCGAGTAAGTTGCTATTCTTATATTGTTTCTATTTAATTTATTGGTCATACAATAACATTATAGTGCAGATGTACTATCTTACGAAGTCCGTTTGGTTACTTATCACTTACCCCAAACTAAAATTTACCCAATATGTTTGATAGAGTATGCGCCAGATAAGTCTGCCAGCGAGTGGTGGCGCTGCTCGCTAACATTTAGACTCCTAGACAAATAAAATAGTAGACGAAATTTTAGTTCCAATTTTAACCACGCGCGGACTTATCTGGCGCGCACTCTAGTCAAACAATAAGATTGATAATCGATTATGGCAGATTTTGTCTTAACCTGACGTACTGTTAACTGGACTTCGTTAAATAGGATTTCTTTTTGCAAAATCAATGTATTATACTGATTTAATAACCCGTTTTTACACGCATTTAATTTTTTTTATTTATTCATTTTATTTTTATCAGTGTATTTAAATTGGTTGCATGACTATTATTTTGAATTTAATTGAACATTACAATAAATGTTACAAAAACGTAGAAAGTTTTGGTTTGCCGATTGGTACAAGGCAGCTGCCCGGATTGCGGAAGACGCGGGTTCGATTCCTGGATCAATACTATAATTTTTTGAACTTTTTGGGACCTTTTTTTTATTTGATAGCATAAATTATGTGCTTTAAGCTCAGAAAGTTAGGGGAATCACTACCATCAGTATTATTGCTAAGCTCCGATGTAGCGTCCTGTAAGGCTCTCCGCGGCAGTATATTTCCCCCTGCAAGATGGCTGCTGTAGAGAAATCCTCTCAGGGAGTGCTTGATTGCAAGGTCGTTGCCTTCCCCAAAAACCGGGTAGATGCTGTGAAGGCATCTCGGCAAACGGCTCAAGTCTGATCCAGACAAGTGTAACGTATCATGTAACACGAATTCTACGTTAGGACGGCCCCACGAGCGTTACAGTAACTCTAACGTATGGACGTGGAATTCGTGTTACATTACACGTTACACTCGTCTGGATCCGGCTTTAGGTTCTTGAAAAAAAGAAAAGGTATTACATTAAGTATTACATTAAATTTTTGCCCCCAGCGATTACTACTACCGCGGCGGGGGCGGCGGAGGCGGCGGCGGCGGGTACCGCGAGCGCGACTACTACCGCTACGGGGGCCACCGGCACCGCTCGCCGTCACCCCACTACCGCCGCAGCAGGCGCTACGAGCGGGAGCGATCATACTCACCGCGTAAGTCCTACTACCACGCCGAGCGGTAGACGTAGACACGTCGGACGGCTAGAACAGTGATCTGTCTGAGGCGGATGTCTCCTAATCGCCAGTATTGGTTTCATCTGCGAATTGGTACTGACTGTTAATTGACATCTGTAACGCATTTAGTTTTCGCCCTCAGTGCTGAGAGAGCAATAAAAAATATTTTTTCTTAATGTACTGTGTGAAATACAAATACGAAATATAAATATATTCACATAACCATTTCTACTTGAAATGTAAACACATAGTTCGCAGAACTAGTACTGTGCCTAGAATAATGTGCTATGTATGGACATCATACGTTTAATTTTATTTTGAAAGATTTTAGTCTGCCTGGTCACTGTTTTAGTTATTAGATATGGACATAACTATTATATCATTATTATAATAGTGTGTTGTGTAATTATGTTTTGTGTTATATTCCTTAG
This sequence comes from Cataclysta lemnata, assembly GCA_963931975.1. Taxonomy (NCBI): domain Eukaryota; kingdom Metazoa; phylum Arthropoda; class Insecta; order Lepidoptera; family Crambidae; genus Cataclysta; species Cataclysta lemnata. The sequence goes on along the minus strand of OZ008350.1, from coordinate 1,587,704 downwards.
TCTTCATTGTTTGTGTTTTATTTAGATTTTCATGGAAGTTACGTCCATATTATGAATGCTTCTCTACGACATGGCTTTACTCTCACTTTGTAGTGCATATCAAACATGCATTATTGTATAATTATTTTCCGAAAGTTAGAGTTCATGTCTAAATTACAATAATGTGATTACTTGACTAGTAACAATGGTACTAAAGTATGGATGATTTTTAACCATTCATAATATTAAAAATTAAAAAATATTATTATAATTAAAAAACTACAATTTTCGGAATATTTTTATATCTTTATCTGTTAGGCCATATATTTTTTCATTTGCACTGCATTTTTTTGTCCTATGTAAAATAAAGTCTCCAATATTTTTTAAATTGTTAATAATTGATTGATATTAAAAACAAAATTGTATTTATATAAAAATTATATGGACACATTATTTTCGAAACTCTGGCCCTACATTATTGTTTATTGGTATTTTGTAGAATTGAGATAAGAGCCAAAGAAAACATTTTTGATTGTTAAAAACAAAACATGTTTGATATTTGGATTTATAAAGTTCCATATTAAGTTAGGCATTAGAGTTAAGTTGAAATTCATGTAGATTCATCTCGAGCGTCTTCTCTATCCATTTATTGCATGTAAATATAAGATAATAACACAATAAATTAACCGTGTACGCAAAACAAAAATAAGTTGGTAGAGAATGCGTATTTTCATATTTTGTAGCGCACTAGTTTATTGTCCATAAACATGTGGTTACTCCCCTGTTTAACTTTGCAGGTCGTTATTAGTAAGTTCGTGACGCTGACGTCAGCTACAGACATAGCATAGGTTTTGATACAGCACACCTTCCCAAACATGTCTCCGCAGGCCTTATGCATTTATACTGTACCTGTTCAGGCGGATTTAGTTTTACGAGCGGTCATATTGTAAACGACGCCGGCGCACACGGCCACCGGCCGGCTTAAGTTACGACACAACGTGATACAATGGTTTATAGTCTGTAAGTTAGCGTGTACGGCCCGCGGGTCTAAGTCGCCTCTAGGATGTAATACTAGATCTAATAAAGGTTTAACACTAAGTCTAACATTGATTTTGTTTGTTTGAAAAGGTATTGAAACAAGAAGTAAAGGATGAAGTTCCTTGAAACTAACTGTGTTGAAGTTTTGAAAATGTTTGATTGAAAAGTCCTTTCGAAATGGCGATTGCCGAGCTCGCCGTCCGGCCGCGGCGGTAGTCACGGGGCTCGCCGACTCTGTCGAAGCGAAAAGAATATGATCGGCCGGTCAAGACACAAGAGAGAAGTCGCGCTCACAGATCATATTCTTTATCTTCCGACTATGAAACTAAACACTTATCTACAGTATTTTATACTTACTATATAATATAAACGTGATCCTATTGCATTTTTCGAGTCATAGCGATATATATATATTTTATGTATCAGATAAATTTAATATTCTAGTTTCTGATGACACCACATTTCACATTCTTACTTTAATTAGTGTAGTACTGTGTTGTGAGCGACTTTGTTGTAATAAACAATAGTTTTGTAATATAATTATTGTTCTTCTTCGGTCATCCCTTCCTCATCTTATCCATTATATCCTATCTCACCTAAACTATTGATATTCTTACCCGTATTGTTGGTTGCATAGAAATTATAATTAGTTTTTCAAACATACATTTTTATGTGTGTAGTTGGTGTGTCTATACCTATGTAGTATTCTATTATATGTAACATGGTAGAAAAATACCCAGAAAAAAATGTCAATCTTACTCAAAACTATGATTTCAGATATTCTTTCTGAATTCACATAGACTACTATTTTAATATAAAAGCAGTGTAAGTATTTGTTTTTACTTTTAAAATGATTTCAATTGGTTTCTATGATTCTTGTTTGTCCTTCTGGGGATAATGGACAAAAAGTGTTATTTCTAGAATAATTTTATTTCTTTCTTTTGGGTATTTTTGTAACGCAACCAATCTCTTTTTTTATATAGACTGAAACTTTGTATTGACCACTTTCAAGAAAGAAAAAAAACAATTGCTGTTGCTAAATTGGTTGCTTTCCTACATTAGTAACTACAAAAAGATATTGATACTCCATTATTGCTTCGTTTTATTCAAAACACTGCAAAATATATGTATAGTGTATAAAAGATTATTCTATTTGATTCATTTTCTAATATTAAATTATCCACAACCACATATCAATTAAAATAAATCAGAAAAGTTACTTTGTGCAAAAATCGTGGTCGATTGCTTGACTCCTGTCAGTTCAGTCTATCTAAAAAAACTACTATAGAAGTATGTGTAACAGTAGAGGGAAATGAGTAAATATATACTTTGGATTATCAATTTTATTAAAATTCTTAACAATCTTATGTATAATTATTATAAATACCACATACACTTGTATTGGCACACTTTCAAATATGGCAACTGTAGCAACACAGCAAGGAACAAAGTATTATAAACAATCCATTATCAAACAATAAATTTAAAATAGCTGCAAAACGAAAATCGTTATTCCATTAGATGCACATAGTCAAATCCATGTACGTTCTAAATAAATAAGTACGTGTTTGTGAACAAGTAACTTCATTCTTTTATAAAAAATGATTTTATGAAATGGTATAATAACAAGGAATGCAAGATAATACTGCATAATAATAATAATAAATTAAAATTAAAAATTTAAAAAGAATTGCACAATGAATTGCTAGCAAACATTTTTAATACTCCTACCACGGTTAAACTAACTAAAGGGATTCAGAGACGGTCAAGCACGTTGATTTTCTGTGTTTGTGTTGCTAAGAGCCTGTTTCACAATCGACAAGTAAGCTCTGGGTAGCTTACTTGGCATTTCAATTAACATATATTTCATTTATCAACTGTAAAATGATCTGCCAAGTAAGCTACTCGAAACTTTACTTGTCGATTGTGAAACAGGCCCTTAGTCAAACAAATCAAACAGACAAAGCTTTGAATGTTTAATATGTTTAAACAACTCACTAATGTTTAACTCAAGCGAACATTGTAGAATCTACGTGCTTGACCGTATCTGAACCCCACTTCTACTTTCCAAATTGAAGCAAATACTAATAGCTAAGACCCTCTGGGCCAGGGACGGGGTCACTGCTGTTGAGCTGCGTGCGACGAGAGTCTACGTGGTATCTCTATTGGCTTTCTGTACGAGGATTAGACACGCGTGCGGATATGTTTGCACATGCTTGAATATTGCATTGAACTAGCTACCACGGGCGGAATTATTTTATTCGTTACGACCTTCAATTTCTGGAAAGTGCATAAAAATTTCGGCATGTTTTGCAAATAAAATTAAGTCCCAACTGCCAATCGCAATTTCTCGGTCTATTTTACTAGTCTCGTTGAGGCAATCATTATGGGACAACCGAGACGATATCGTTCCAGTAGGTTAGGTTCATAGATAGAACAAGCGTCACTAATATTTTTATTAATAACAATCCAAAGTTCCATTGTCGCCATCAACGTGTAGTTTCGTAGTGATGACAAATTTAAACAGAAAAATAAGACTGCAATTTAGGTTAACCAAAAAGTATCGTGCGTATATACACGTGAAATTAGCAAAACACGTGCAATTAACAATTGGAACATAATTATTAAAAGTATAGAATAGACAATATCAATTGTTGACTTTATGTAGGAAACAGTTGCTCGAAAACGAAAAGTAGCATATGTAGAAAATGATACATACAAGATGCTCAAATGGAACTCTCTTGTGATCTAGAACACTTTATAGAAAAAATTAAAGTGGCGTATACTATAGCCTTTTTTACCTTGCCATCGTCACGAGAGAGAAAGAGAGATGGGCACGCGTGACCTAAAACTCGCAATAGGATCTTTTGGGCGGAGATGCTTTGTGTATATGAGGCAGGTACAATTAAACACCTAATATCTATAAAATGCTACGAAAGTATAAATACTTTTAAATACAAGACTCCTTACAAGCTACTGGCAAGAATACAATGAGCGTTGCAAAATATAATCTAATTTTTGGCCTAATAGTCTTCACTGTTTGACGGTACTAGCAATACATTGAAGAGATACGATCGCTAATAATTAAATATTTTCAAATGATTAGTTTATGAGTTTCGAGACTTCTCTGCTTTTTGAATTATCAGTAAATAATTCTTGTCGTTTCTATTTACTAAGAAGTGACAACAATTATTTTGATTATTCTAAAGCTCTCATATAACATTGTAATTTAGTTGACAATTTTGTGATAATGTGAAATCTAATCATTAGAACATGCGAATTACCGGTAATGCCTTGCTTATATAAAATTAAATGTTCCTAAAACTATTTACAATATAATTAAATATGGTGTAAACATTCACTTCATGATAAAAGGATGTTTCTAGTAGGTAATGGAAATAATATCACTACAAAAATTGCTTAGAGCCTATAGTAATAAAACTCCCTAATAATTAATACAATATCACGGATTGCAATTACCTTTTTATGATTCATATGTAGATAATAATGGGTGATAAAATACAGTCAGTTGTGTAGAAACGAAAACGAATTCCAATATTAAACCGGTTATAGGTTTTAGTAGTTATTGGTTTGGTAACAATAACATATAATTACAGTTTGAATACTGATTTGATTGACATTTAAGACTACAGCTTGCGCTAAATTTATAACTTAGCAACAAACCAATTGGTAGCTTCGCGGTTTTAACAAGTTATTAACTAAAACAATTTTTCAGAAATATACTAGTTCTAGGAATTTGGGGTGTATTTTTGGTTACATGTTTTCTTAAAAAAGACACTACCAATATGTTGACAATTTACTATTAGCTAGATGGGTACTTATTAAATTGAAACTATTTACCAATTGTTAAAATTTGTTACTAATGGTTGTATATCAGACTAACATTTAACCATTAGTAACAATTGGATGAGTTAATTATGCATCAAAAAACCGGCGACTTAACCAATTTACTAAATGGTTGTTAGTAGTAACGATTTTTAACAATTGGTTTAGTTAACTATGCATCAAAAAACCGGCCCTAGGATAATAAAGTCATGACTATGTTTTCTTTAATGTTGATTACATTGAAACTTCAATTAAAAATAATTTGAAGATGCGTACGAAACATTTCAAATTGTTTGTGAATGTGCTTTGCATCCAAGCACATTCACATTAATGATTTGTATAATAAACTAGCTCATTAGAATTTCGAATAATTTTCATTATAACATTCACGTCCCCCGTGCAATGGCACCTAGCATGGGTATCAATTCTTAAAAAAAAAATTCAACACTTTCCATGAATCTACATCAATTAGATTGTTATAACTGGTTTTCTACAGATATTTTATTATCTTTGGATAGTTAATTAATAATGACAAGATGACATGATTGAAAAAGAAAATAAGACTACTAATGGCTACCTCAATCAATAATAAATAATAATTGTAATGTGTTAATATGTGATGATTGGCAGACAAAAATCTGCGTAACCCTAATTCACAGGATAGTCCATACCTGTATTTACTGCAATACGTTATATTTTTTGTAAATAATAATCTTATTTTCGATTGTTATGATGACAATAATTTAGAATAAATAATAACTGTTTGCCCAATAGTGGGATCTTGTAGGCTAATAACAAAATAACAAGTAACAAAATATTGAAAATTAAGAAATATTAAGAAGCTGCATGTGTAAATATTAATTTATAAACTTATCGAACACCTTACAGGTGTGCGGGAAATCAAACAGTCGTAGTTTTTGAAATTGATTGAAATATTGATTTCAAAAGAAATAATGATGTCATAGTTGACATGATTTAGTACTATGGCGTTTTGTGTATAAGGCAAAAAAATAATCATTAGATCAAAATCTTTACTTAACCCAAAGTAATTATTGAGATATCTCAAAACGAGATTTTTTCCAAAATTGTGTTGTAAATATTAAAGTTTTCATTTGATATTTTCATTTCACCAAACAATGCGCTTTCGACATAATATGCATGATTGAACCACATTGAACGAATGTCGGTTGTTAAATCGTTTCAACATTGAAGATAGACGTACCACAGTTCGATTGCTTAGCAATGTCTGTTATTTATCTTTATATAACAAAAAATGCCAGGCAACTAAACTTTGTAAGCCTACTTTCAAAGATTAAATATTGCAACCTAGTATCTTAACCAAATAAAATCGGTATAGTTCCCGGCACGAAAGTTGACCCAAAATGAGGGTCGTCTGCGCAGGGTTGTTCGAAGGAAAAGTGTCTAAACTAAATTTTGAACCCGGAGAAGTGAGTATCCTTACGTTGCTATGGTTACAGACAGACACACGTCGCACCTCATACCTGAAATCATTTTCCTGTGCTGCGCATAGGTCAACTTACGTGCCGGGGATTGTACCTTGGACATTGTACAGCACAGAGCGGTGAGGAAATTCGTAGTTTCAGCACTAGTTTATATGAGCAATGTGGCGTGGTCCCGGTGTAGGCGGCGGCGGGCGCGCAGGGGAGCGGCGGCCAGGGCGTCGGACGGCGCCGGGGGGCCGGCGGCGCGGGCGCCGGCCTCCTGGTAGTACACCTGCGCGCCGCCGCAGCGCGCGCCCAGCACCACGCTCTCGTCGCTCCTGTGCCAATAGCGTCTCTTAGTCAAAGTCAAAATTCGTTTATTCGCTAACTTTTTTTGACAGTTGAAAGTGATGACCACCGAACTATTTACCTATCCATTACTGTTTTCACAGGACAAGTCTCACAATAGCGTCATAGTTAAGTAGTAATGGATCAGTAAATAGTTCAGTGATTATCACTCTCAAGTGTCCAATAAAGTTAGCGAATAGTCCTACTGGTATGATTACAAAATACACTTATGAATCGTTAAGTCGCTAGATATCGAAAACCCGTGCGTCCAAGAAACAGGGGAGGCGGGGGAGTGCGCAACATGCCCCAGTCTACCATGATAGGTCTCTAAAACCCCCGATCCGCAGCGAAACGCCGACCCCGATGCATTCAATACCAAGATGATAAACGCACCAGAGCCTAACGCTCCGCTAGCAGAACGGCACGCGAGTAGGCTGCAGAGAAACCAACCATTATTAACGAGTTATGACATTGCAGGTACATTGTATATTATGCACCAGATACAATCCTACAACTCGCCAATCACATAAACCGAAACATGCCGCGCACTTAAGGGCCTCATACACGGACAGTCCTGCCTGACTTAATGCAAATCCGTATCGTGTGTGTAATCTGACCTGAAGGAAAGCTCGCGTCAGGCGGCCGGATGGCCTGATGCAATTCGTTCACACCTGCCTGACCGGAAGAACTGAACGGATCGTGTATGAAAAATTACTATTACGATACGGATTTGCATCCGGTCAGGTAGAAAGAAGGCAAAACTGACCGTGTGTGTACGAATCCGTTCTGGCCGAACTGAGTCAGTTTGGCCTGATCTGATCGCCCTCGCCGTGTATCGTGCTTTATTAACTATGGACACAATCACCATCATAACACCAGCCCATTAAGACCCCTGCCTCATTAGGACGTCATTGACGACATCGCCGGCGACGTATCCAAGCAGTCAGTATTGATAATGTATGACACCTAACTCACTTGGCAACGGTTTGGCAGCGTCGTCAATTTTAAAGCGTGCCAACGAGCTACGGCTCCCTAGGTGGCGGCTGGATACTCCCGAAGTATGGTGACGTTTTGGCGTTCGCTCGGCATTTAATACAATTAATTTGTATTTGATACAGTAAAAAATGAGTTTCTATACAAATAAATTTATAATAGAAATTCAAAACCGTCCTTGTTTATAGGATACTTCATCAAAAGATTATTCCGGTCGGAATTTTTAGGTTGGGACTAAATAGTGAATCTGATATAAAATGATATATCTGATATAAAAGGAAACATAGTTTCCTTTTTCTTTTCCTTTTCTATTTTTTTGCGACATACCTAACAAAGAAGCGAGAATTCTTCTACGTCCATTCTTGATGACGTAAACGAACTGACTGCCGAGTTGCCAGGGCCACTCGACATGGCGACTTTCGGACGCCAGTAGTAGTCAGGCCAGTGACCAATCTATTCGAACGCATAGAAAACAAATGTATGAAACTGACGTATTACAGAGAAAGCACAACGTCAGTTTCTTTTGTATTCAACGCGTTCGAATAGAAAAGCCACTTGGCTAGGCCCTGTGCCGCTGGCGACGTGGCCATGGCTCGTTGCGGGGACCAACCTGAGTATGAGCTCGGAGAGGTCCCGGTCGTCGGCGAACTCGTTGTGGATGAGGCCCATGGTGGCGATGTCGAGCGCCACCCACGGACCGCCCTTGCGCACCGTGCCCCAGTCCGGGTCCAGCGTGAGGTAGCTGTAGTCGGCCGGTAGAGGTCAGTGGTTCGAGGACTGACCTGAGTATGAGCTCGGAGAGGTCCCGGTCGTCGGCGAACTCGTTGTGGATGAGGCCCATGGTGGCGATGTCGAGCGCCGCCCACGGGCCGCCCTTGCGCACCGTGCCCCAGTCCGGGTCCAGCGTGAGGTAGCTGTAGTCGGCCGGCTCGCCGCCCGCCGCCAGCGGCTCCATGCACCGCTGCTCGATGGGGCCCAGCGCGTTCAGCGAGGTCTCCCACTGGAACGGTTCATTTTTATTATTTCATTTTAACACTTGCTGACCTCCCCCCCCCTAGCCAAGTGGCCAATCTATCGAACGCATAGAATACAAAATGTATGAAAGTGACTTTATTACAGAGAAAATAGTAAATCAGTAACACACTTTTGGTTTCTATGCATTCGAATCACTATGTTAGCATGGGTAGTATTCAGGGTGTACGTTATTTCTGTTACATGTTGTATAAATTTAGAAAAAAATATTATAGAAAAAAGATTTGTCCAGCCCCGGCTAGCATGACCACCGAAACACGATATGATATAGCCATTTATCGCTTTGAACTGTCAAAATCCAATGACTTCTAACAGTTCAAAGCAATAAATGACTATATCATATTATACCACTTTCGATCTTTTTCTAACCACAATCTTTGCAAGAAGGAGAAGGGAATACCCACAAGCGCGGCGACGGTGGCAGCACAGTGCGCGGCGCGCTCGTCGAGCACGCACGCGAGCGCCATGTTGTGCAGCCCGCTCACGAACAGCGCGCACCGCACGCGCGGCCTCGCTTCGCCCCCCAAGCCGGACTCGGACTCCGACTCCGAGTCCGACTCTGACTCCTGGCGCTGCGTTTTCGGTCTGCAATCAGAGCCGGATTATCTTCTATGCTGGCTTGGGAGCGAACAAATAACGTAGAATGGGCCAGCCCCGTCTCTTCCCATATGGGTGTCGTTAAAGTTTGCTAAGGAAGATTGCGCGGTGTAGACCAATAAGCACCTTGGGGCACCCGAATGGTTGAGGGCGCACCACCAACAACAGCATACCCAAAGAGGGTTGGTGTCAGGCAGGCGGCCGGCTGTAAAACCTAAGCCAAAACCTTGAGCAGTATGGATTGGAATGTTGTCATTCCAATCATTCTCTCCGTTAATCGGTCTCTCGACATGGTCCGTTCAGTCTCGTTTCTATAAATTCATTTATCACTAGCACACAGTGTGATGGATGATATGAATCAAAAGGGAGTAGATGGCTTGATGACGTCTGACCGATATATATGAATAGAGCATTCATTGCGCAGAAAAAGTGTGTGAGGGCGATTTGTGGCACCGCACATGACGAGCCATGCTCCTCTTATTTAAATGTCTTGGAATTCTGCCGCTTCCCTGCCTTTATATATTTGAAGTAGCAAAGTTTGTAAAACAAAATATGTGTTATTTTAGACAAGCCAGTGATGTATACCCACGTAACACTAGAAATGGCCATAGACTGATTTTTACCATAATTCCAAAAAGCGCTCGATACAAAAAAAACTGTTATTGCATGTGTATAATAATATTTAATAAAATTCCAGATTCTATAAAAAACTTGCCTTTCAGTAGATTTAAACGAGCACTGTACAATTGGCTAGCTGAAAATTGTTTTTATTCTATTAGGGAATATTTAAATTCTCATTGTTAATATAAAAATTCTCATTGTTAATAAAATATTATTGTTTTAATCAAATTATTAGTGAGATATATTATTAATTTGAAACATAGCTGATAATTATAATTTTTGCATGCCATCACTGTAAGGCTGAATAAGTTGAACTTTATGTTATATGACCATCTTCCGTGTGCCTTGTTCATGTGCAAAATAAACGTCATTTCATGGAAGAGGAAACATACTGCGCCGACCCCAGACACACTGGAAACAAGGCAGGGAGAAGAAGAATCAGAGAGATTTTTGAAACGTAACGTGGTGGATTTTCTTGGTAACTGTACATTTTATCTAAAATCTGTGAATGTCGATTGTTATCACTAAAAAAGTTGGGAAAGGTCTCCTGAGACCATTTTCGCGTGGCAGCAAGGGATATGGTAGCTGCCCTTAATGCCTCATCTTAACTTTCCTCCCTGTATAGCATTACTAATATTGGTGCTACAGCTTCGGTGCTATATTATCAAATGCTAAGGACGACGTGTTCTGTCAGAATACAGCACTTTTTTTATTGGCTGGCACTTTTGATTTTGTGCCAAAATGGAGAATGCCCTTTAATAACTTGTTCCAGGCTTACCTATCAGAAAAAGTGACTTGTCTCTCAGCAGCGGGCGTGGGGAACTCCCTAAGCTCCAGCGGCGTCATCACCCGGCTGCTGTACCCGCTCGACTTGTCGGAGAACGCGAGGTGACTCAGCTTCTCCATCAAGGGAGTCAACTGAACCCCAGTCAACTTCTTCTTGAAGCTGGCCGCTTCGGAGTCTGAGCCGATCTGGGAATCCGAACTCTCGGACAGCGATTTCAGTGGTAACGAGAGCGATTTTCGCTTGGACTGGTCCGTGGGCAATGTTTTACTGGAATCCTTGGATATTTTCTTTGGCGTCCGCTGTGGCGATCGGTTCAGTTCCGAGTCGAAGTCTTCGAACTTCTCCTGCTCACACAGTTTCATGTTGTACGTGAACATGTTCTCTTCGTTCGCCTCCTGCTTGATCCTAGCGTAATATTGTTCTAAGTACTGGTTGAAGAGAGATTCTGATATGGCAACACCGTCGTTTCTGAATACTGGGAACGAAGGATCGTTTATCGTTAGTGAGGTGCGGTCTTTGGTTTCGCTGTTCTCAGTTGGTGAAACGTCGGCCACGTCAGCCTTCTTTAGCTTTAACCTCGAAGCTGTCCTACTCGATAGTCGTTTCAACTTATCCTGTATATCTGTGACACTCGCTTGTTTCCTTAGAGGTTCCGGTTTGCTGATGTAGTGGTCAGCTATGCTATTGATGTCTAGAAGAATCTTATTGTCTTTCCTCTCCTTTTCCATGTTAACTTTGGCGGCGGCGACGTTTTGCAAAACGTCCGGCTCCGATGATTTCTCCGGTTGGCTTTCGGGGTTCTGTTGACAGATCGAGAGCATGTTGCCGTGGAGACGCTTGTATTCGACCATGGGGGTTCCGCATACGCTGGTTTGCCCGGTGAATACTTTCTCGTTCTCGTTGGCGTCTTCGTCCAAGGACTTCTGGGTTTTGAAGCTGAGCGCCAGTTTTGTTGGTCTCTGGCGTGGTTTGTTGGTGAAGGGAACCACGTCCGGCATGCTGGGTTTTCTCTCCTGGCTGGTGGTGGGGAGCTCTTCGCGGGTCGGTGGCGATATCATGGTGTGGTCCTCCTCGGGGACGGCCGTGAACAACAGGGACTTGTCTCTCTTCATGCCGCCCTGGGGGAATTCTCGATGTCTTTCTCTCTCGGATTCTTGGTTCTGAAATTAAATGATAACATAGTTTAAAAAAAGCTCTTCTAGTTTTCCTCTTGGAGGCCAATAGACTTCGTCATTTCATCGTCATGCTAATTAAGTAAACAATGCATTTATTTAGTTTTTTAGAATAATCAGAACAATTTTATTGCAATTTTACCGTATCAATTTGTTAAGTAGGAACAGATCATTCCGTTTACGGCAATTTCTATGGAGGATGAATAGGTTAACTGTATTTAACCACTTTTTTTCTTGAATACAAGGATGATAATCAGCTTGGTTTCGAGCAACTTTAAAGTACAGTGACCACATTGGTGTGCACATCGGTTTACTATAAAATTTTGTTAAATGATGATGCAAGAGTCAGAATTCCTGAATGAGGGCCAGACCAAGAGACCCGGAACCGACTGACATTGCATGAAGACATCTAAGATTGGATGAAGCGAAAGAAGTATGTAGGGATTGTAGCAAGTGGAAAGAAGTGATCTCTGCCTACCCCTGAGGGAGATAGGCGTGACATGTATGTATCATGCATGAGCATACAAACATACGGTTTCTCCGTAAACAACAAAGTACCTACTTTTTTGAACTTTGCGATGACTTCCTCTCCGTTCTCGTAAAACTCCTGCAGCGTATCCACTCGCTTCTTGAGGTTGTCGTAAGTCTTCTGCCCTACGTAGATCACCAGAAGCTGCGCTCCCAGTGGCAAAGGCGTCTCCGTCTCCAAGGTTTCCGCTGGAGACTTTATTCTGTACGGGTCTACCACCGTCAGGTACGAAGTTAAGCTGGGCGGTAACTGGGTGGCGATAATTCTGAAAACCCAAGAGATATCTTTTAACATACCCACCTAAATCACGCCTATATCCCTAAAGTAGGCTGAGGTGAATTAACACCCGCTTTTCGCCAGTTAAGTCAGGTCCCATGTAATAGGTGGCGAGCCTATTGCCACATATCGGGCAAATAAATCGCAGTATATTGCTAGGTGGTATGAGAGGACTGCTGCTGCCCATTACTCATCCCTGTTTTTGCTCTTAGTCGCCTTATACGACTGTCAAAAATCCAATGATTTCTGTAAGGTCAACGCCATAAATGGCTATATCATATCGTGTTTCGGTAGTCATGCTAGCCGGGCTGCGAGATTTTTGGTGTTTTAAAAATAACCCTATATACAGGGCGTCGCACGGCCATGCCACACGGAGGGAAAGTATATTAAATATTGAACGTAGGGTATTTTACTAAAAGAAGACATCGTTTTATTTTTAACAATAAGTAGAACTGCATCCACAGATTTTTTTTAAATCGCCTACCTCAACCGGGAATCGAACCCGCCAAATATGATAAAAAAATTACTTGTATTTTAAAATAGCGTTTGAAAGGGCTACTCATAAGCATTATTTTTTCCTAAATAACCTAGCATATTAAATAAAACTAAGATCATAAAATTTTTCATTTTATTTAAAATTTTGTTCAGGGTAATTTCCGACTTGGCCATGCTTCCAACAATTAACATTATCATTTCAAAGACCTACCCACTTGAGATACGAGATTTCCGTGGTGTAAGTACATGATAATAATAAAGCGATACATGAAGTGTAGTAGGTACTTGTACGCATTTCTTCATGAGCTCACAATTACCATGCAACTGGCTGATATTAGTAAAAATAAATAATACAAAGATTTTGGAAGTTAGAAAAAGAATTTCGAAAAATTATGATCTTGAGGCTTGTCTAGTGTCTTGGGTGGCCGAGCGGTCAGGCACCTGCCCGGATAGCAGCTGACGCGGGTTCAATTCCCGCCTCAAGATCATAATTTTTCGAAATTCTTTTTCTAACTTCCAAAGTCTTTGTACTAATTTTTCTAACATTTATATAATGTTAAAATTAAAATCGAATAGTTTAAAAATAAATAATTCGAAAATGGAACACGTAAATTTTCAAGCGTCTGTTCTTTTGTTTATTGTGAGTTTCATTTTCGTTTATTAGCAATTTTTGTGTTAATTTACTTACCATGGCGTACCAAAATAATTTGGATTTAATAGAAGCATACTTTTTAAATCACAAAGACATTTCATTAGCTTTGCGGTGGTACCGCGAAAGAAATCCCGATAGACGCACACCATCTCGATATGTGTTGAAAAGAATGGTGGATACTTTAATAAATTTAGGACGTTTTGATCATCGCTTACAGCAACTACAGCAGCAGATAATAAACGTCAGCGATGATGAACTCAACATTCTGATTTACTTTGAAGCGTACCCGAAGAGTTCAGTGAGGGAAGGTGAAGAAGAAATTGGACTTTCAAAGAGTAGAATACATCGCGTTCTGAAAAAATACAAGTTTAAAAGTTATGTTAAAGGCCGATTAGTGCAAAAATTACGGCCGGGAGATGCTGAAAGACGATTTAATTTCTGCCAACATATCGAGAGACTCATCCTTGAGGATCAAAATTTTTTGAACACCATTATTTGGTCAGACGAGTCAAACTTTAGTAACAACGGTATGTACAACTAATAATCGCATTTGGTCCAGACAGAATCCCTTACGAATCCGCGAGACTAATGATCAAGTGCGTTTTTCTTTCAACTGTTGGTGTGGGATTGTAAGTAACCGGGTTCTTAATAGATTTTTTTTATTTGAAGGAACTCTGAACACGGAAAGATATCTAGAAATACTTGAGATTTTAAGAAATGAGATTAATAATCTTCCTGATGCAGATCGACGAAATCTCATATTCCAGCAAGATGGGGCTCCGGCTCATAACAGTAGGAGAACAGCCGAGTTTCTTAATGAATATTTTCCTTCCTGGATCGGCACTTTTGGACAAATTAGATGGCCACCGAGATCCCCAGATCTAACCCCACTTGATTTTTTATATGGGGTTATGTAAAAGATTTAGTTTACAGGAACCGGTACAACAGTGTGCAGGAGTTACAAAATGAACTTACTGCCGCACTCCGAGACGTCAATTTACTTTAATGAGTATTTAATGTCAACAATTTTCATTCAAATCTAGACCATAGACCCGGCAAGAATAGCGACTAGTTTCGATTGTCATTTTTTGACGTTAAGTACTCATTAACGTTATTTGACGTCTCTGAGTGCGGCAGTTAGACGTATTATTTCAAACATCCACCATGCAAAAATAAGTAAATCGACAGGGAGAGAAATTATCAAAAGAGTGAGAATTTGTATACAACAGAACGGATCACATTTTGAGCATTTAATTTAATATTTTTTTAAATAAAATGAAAAATTTTATGATCTTAGTTTCATTTAATATGCTAGGTTATTTATGAAAAAATAATGCTTATGAGTAGCCCTTTCAAACGCTATTATAAAATACAAGTAATTTTTCTATAACATTTGGCGGGTTCGTTTCCCGGTTGAGGTAGGCGATTTTAAAAAAATCTGTGAATGCAGTTCTACTTATTATTAAAAATAAAACGATGTCTTCTTTTAGTAAAATATCCTACGTTCAATATTTAATATACTTTCTCTCCGTGTGACATGGCCGTGGGACGCCCTGTATAATGATGATGTTACTTACTTATTGTTATACAAGATCACGCCCCCCAAGACACCCCTGCTTCGGCGGCAATGTTCTAATATCTCCATAGCCTCCATGTAAATCGATGTGCCACTCTGTGGGTCCGACAAAAGCGAAAAATAATTTAAACGTTTTATAAATTAATTATAAAAGAAAAAGCAGCAGTATGGATTGGAATGTTGTCACCCCAATCATTCTCTCCCTTTATCAGTCTATCCAATCCATACCATCACCTATTCATGCATTCATTCATCATCTTTCTGATGTGGTGGATGATATGAATAAAAAGAGTAAAAAGAGCTTTCACTTTTTAACTTGTTTTTGGTTGATAATGTCAGACCGATATGAATGAAGAGCAAACGAACTGCGTCCAACTGCTCTGATAAACTGGGATCACGGTAGGGAGACGATGAGATCCCTTTACGTTGGCATTTATCAATACTAACCTTCGGAAGACTCAACATTGGCACTCTTTGAAAGATATGGCACCCATATTGTAGCACTGGCAGGTAAGTCTCGAACACTTGGTAGAGTTTCTCCGCAAGACGCTTCCTATCCTCCATCTGTTCTGCGAGGACTTGGAGATCGCCATGGTACACCCGTATCATGGATGTGAGAAGACTTGCCCTGTTCTTGAGCACCCAGTCTGGGATGTTGCGGTCGCTGCCTATGGCCTGGATTTAAATAATTAGTTTTGTTATTTTTAGCTGGGAAAAGCACCCATTTAGCCCATTGTAATTCAGTAAGGGTTTGCTTATAAATACGTGTCCTTATTGCATCACTAAAATCAGCTAGCAAAATAAGAGTTTATGGATAGAATTGGATATTTTTAAGGTTAGCTTATTTACAATATAATATTAAAGCTAATTGTTACATTTTGTTGTATTACAGATATCACAATACAGTGGGAAAATAATATTCTACTGAGAATGGATATTAAGGTATGCAAATCAATACTGTTACAATAATGTTTAGTTATGATACTCACCAGCACATACTGTCCATATTCTCGTAGAATGAACTTGCCACTCTGCAGCGTTATGGCCACCGGCTGAGAGAACAGGGTTTTTACACAGTGAGCTGTTCCTACAACCTGAAAATATAATTTAATTTTAAGGTAAAAACAGTTAAAATATATTTAGGAAAATTGAACAAGCGAGTCCTTGAATAAATGATTTAGCTGTCAAATAAAAAAATTTAAGTGTGTACGTGTAAGTGTGTACATTAGTACACATACACATCACAAAAAATAAACAATTACGTCTTACGTCAACGTCAGGATGGCGGGTGTACCTTATTTCTGTCATAGTTTTCCTTATGAAGTGGTACACAGAATTTCACTTTGGGTACACAGAAGTACACAGCAGGTACCTTTTTATAATATTTTTTTCAATCAAATTGGAGAAATACACCCGCCATTCTGACGCACATATTTATTCTTATATGTGTAGGCCATTACAATTCTCAATTCTTGATGTGTTAAAACAAAAAATTTGAATTTCTAATGTTACGCAATCTGATGGCAGCCAATGATGACACAGTTGTCTGTTTACTGGTTTTAGAAATGAAAAGTGGATTACAAACCACAACCTGTTAGTTAACTATTTAAATAAGATTATAGTAACCGAGAGGAATTTGATTGTTGGTATTATATTATTTGGCATACATTCCAGGTCATTTTCAATTAATATAATAAAATAATACATAACCATGAATTACCAAATACCTTTTTATTTTCAATTTGTGGGCACTATGATTATCATTCAAATTGTTATAAGATTTTTAATATTCTCGTCAATGTAAAAGATATTTTAATCACATTAGAATATTTACAGATTCTAATATAAAAATATATTATGTAGGTTTATTTTACTGGATACTGCCATAACTAATATTTAAGTCACAGTGGATTTTTAGTCACTAAATAATGCAAACAGGATGACTTGATATTATAATCTCACCTGTCCTGCAAGGGCATGGCGCTGTGTATCAGACACCCAGCCAGGGTGAAAGTAGAGGACAGCATCTACAGGATCATCCTCTTCTGATATGCAGCATTGTGTGTCATACACAAACACTATCATCATTTCCCTGGATACAGGAATGTAAATTAGTATACATACTCAA
Source organism: Cataclysta lemnata (assembly GCA_963931975.1). Lineage (NCBI taxonomy): Eukaryota > Metazoa > Arthropoda > Insecta > Lepidoptera > Crambidae > Cataclysta > Cataclysta lemnata. The sequence continues at coordinate 1,570,193 of OZ008350.1, read as the reverse complement.
CACTGATTAATTATTAAAATAAATAGAATAGGAATGGTTAGCATGCAAATCTATTAAATGTCTGATTATTCTTACACAACCTACAGGCTAAATAATTAACTATAAACCTGATAACTTAGAATCCAAAGAGAATTTGGCTCATATTTACATTTAGGGCATTCGAGTTAAGAGCTGATTTTTTTTAATAGTGACAGAACTCGTAATTACTAACTCGTAATTCTAAGTCCTGCACTCCCTTTGTTACTAGAATGCCCTAAAGTCAAGCTAACCTAACCTGCACCCTTTGCGACACCCTAAACCGCGTTTTTGTTCTAATAATCCGTCATATAACCTATAAATTACTAATTTTCAATATTTTTTTTCTCGAAAACTATTAATTTCCGCAATTTTATATTTTACACATGGGTATGGCTAGTAATCACGAGTTCTTTCATTAAAAAAAACCACAGCTCGCTTCGACGGCCCCTAAAGTAAATTAGAACCGAGAATTTAGTGCAGGATAAATAGGCAAATTTAATTTAGTTGACAGGTTTGAGTTTCAATATTTAGCAGTAATAGTTCCAAAAATTAATAAAGAAATTATCAACAATTAGGTATTAAATTAACTAATACATTGATCACTTTTATTATAGATAATTGCAAGTCAACAACTAAGGCCATAAGTTGTTGAATGGTGATATTCAAACATAATATTTTTATTGTTTGTATTCGTTTTATAAACTTGTATATAAACACAAAGACATCAGAATAATACATGGGACGCTTTCATTTGACCGCAAAACGTGAACATGGCACATAAATTCTAATCTTCAATTAATCCAGTTAGATTAAAAAGAGAATCCAATCAATTGCAAAGTTACTTACTTGGCCATTTTGAGAGTTTATTTTAAATGCGATGTGATAGAAAACCGAGTTTTTTAAATCATTTCTACAAAATATATGACTGTTTGTATCGTTTAAGAATCTTGTTTACTTAATTTTAATACAAATCCATAATTTAATCATTGCTTGAATACAATCATGTGAACACAGTATTTTATAAAATCATGGATATAATTGACATGCATGACAGAAGTAGCCAGTGTTGCCAACTTTATTTTTCAGAAAATCGTACCCACTATCAAAGAGTTTAAAATGTAGAAAAGATTGTATTTTGCCAACATTTGAAATTGGACTAAATGGTCTTGATACTTTTTAATTTTTATTTAATTTTCAGACGTAGCAGTAGACGATACTAGGGATATAATTAGTATAATAAAGATCTTGGTGGTTAGAAAAAGTTCGAAAAATTATGGTCTTGATGCGGGAATCGAACCCGCGTCCACTGCAATCCTATACCGCTCGGCCAAACAAGACTCTAATTAAATTGACGAAATTATAACATAATCAAATAACCTTTACCACTTCACGTTGTAAGCCAACGGATTAATGTAGAAATACCTTATATTGTAGAAAAACTAAAATCACACTATCAAATCTATAATAATTACATATATTATTAAACTATTTATCATTGTATCTATATATTACACATAAAATAAATAATCACCTATACAACCTATTTATGTAACTGACGTGCACCCCGCGCCGCATCGCGTTGCCTAGCAACGAATCAACAAGGTCTCGAAATTACACCACGACGCGAAGTGCACGTTGCTTTCCTTTAAATATTAATTGTAAATTCTTTTTTAATGTAAATTGTGTATTTGTGTGTGTATATGTTATTCCTCTACTGAAGAACCAAAAATATAAGCTTTGGACTGTTATTCTGTGAGTTGGATTATTCATTTACTTTTCACACACCAAAATACCAAATTGGTGACCCCGTAAATTTCAATATGGAGAATGCACAACGTCCATCTGTCGTTAGCGTCAACCAGGCGACGTTTAACTCGACATTAAGCGACCTGGTCAAAGAGGTTGCCGAACTACGAAGGCAATTTAGTAACTTGGCTATGGAGAGGAATGGCAGCCAACAGTCCCGCTCAACTGGCCGTACTTGTGACTCAAGCACATCATCGCCGAGGCAAAAACGATCGCAGTCTAGTTATCGCAAGTTTCCAGTATGCTGGTACCACAACAACTTCGGTGCTGATGCCCGCAAGTGCATCTGCCCTTGCGACTACAAAGCGGGAAACGCCACGGGCGATCAGTAATGGCGACTGACGATTGCCCTACATCTGCTGCTGGTCGCCTCTTCATTGTGGATCGAACTTCGAAGACGCAATTTCTAATCGACACCGGTAGCGATTTGTGTGTCTTCCCCCGTTCCATGCTGAGTGATCATCGTACCTGTACGGACTATAAGTTGTGTGCCGCAAACGGTTCTAGTATAAGTACTTATGGCTATGTGTATTTTAACTTAGATTTTGGCTTACGCAGAGTTTTTACCTGGCGTTTTGTTGTTGCCAATGTCACCAAGCCCATAATAGGCGTAGATTTTTTAAATCATTACAACCTTATCGTAGACATTCGCAACAAACGTCTTTTAGATAATACGACATCTGTTTCTGCTATTGCTAAGCTAGCTAATTGTAATTTGTATTCTGTCAAGGTTATGACTGGCGATTCGCATTTTCACAAATTGCTTGATGACTTTCCTGATATTACTCGACTCACTGGCATACACCGCATGATACCACACAACACCGTTCACCACATCCGCACACCACCAGGCCCTCCGGTTTCCAGCACATCTCGTCGCTTAGCTCCGGATAAACTTAAAATAGCCCAACAGGAGTTCCAGTCAATGATCGCCAGTGGAACTGCCAGACCATCCGAGAGTCCTTGGTCTTCGCCGCTGCATCTGGTGCCAAAAAAGGACAACGGCTGGCGTCCTTGTGGTGATTACCGCATGCTCAACGCCCGAACCGTGCCTGACAGGTACCCGATTAAACATATACACGACTTCGCTCATAATTTGGTGGGATGTAAAGTGTTTAGCACGATCGATCTTTTGAAGGCATATAATCAGATACCTGTCAGTCCGGACGACATCCCGAAGACAGCGATTACTACCCCTTTCGGTCTGTACGAGTTCCCATTTATGACTTTTGGACTTCGAAATGCGGGTCAGACCTTTCAACGCTTCATGGACGAGATCACCAGAAGCCTAGATTTTGTCTATTGTTATATCGATGATATTCTGGTGTTCTCGAAGGATGAGTCTCAGCACGAGGAGCACCTGCGCCAAGTCTTCGGCAAGCTGCAGGAGTACGGTATGCTCATCAACGTTTCCAAGTGCGTCTTTGGGGCAAAGGAGGTAACTTTTTTAGGATATTCCATCCCACAAGACGGCTCTCGACCTTTGGAATCTAAGGTGAAGGTGATCAATGAGTTTCCCATTCCCACCAGGGTACAACAACTTAAAGCTTTCCTTGGTATGATCAACTTTTACAGGCGTTTTCTTCCTAGAGCTGCCGCGATTCAAGCTCCATTACATGCATTGTTGACAGGTGCAGTCAAAGGCTCTCATCCAGTAACTTTGACAGGAGAAGCATTTGCAGCCTTCGATGCGTGTAAGAAGAGTCTTGCTGACGCTGCTTTGCTTGCCCACCCCGACTGTTCCGCCAAACTTGCCCTGGTGACTGATGCCTCCGATAGGGCTCTTGGCGCGATCCTCCAATAGTATAAAGATGGTGCGTGGCAGCCCTTAGCATTCTTTTCCCGTAAGCTCAGCCCATCCCAGGTCAAATATTCTCCATACGATCGGGAACTGCTGGCGATTTATGAGGGAATCAAATATTTCAGGCACATGCTCGAGGCTCGGCATTTTATCGTCTATACTGACCACAAACCGATCAGTTTCGCTTTCGACGAAAGGAAAAAGAACTGCTCGCCACGGCAGTATAGACATCTCGACTTCATCTCCCAGTTCACCACCGACATTAGGCATATTTCCGGTAAGGATAACGTAGTTGCCGACACCTTATCTCGGATAGAAGAACTGGAATCGCCTGTCAGCCTCGAGGATGTAGCCAAGGGTCAATCATCCGACCCCGAACTTCAACAACTCTTTTCTGGTAGTTCTTCCCTGCGCCTCGAAAAACTTCAGGTACCTGGTAGTCGTATACCTCTGTACTGCGACGTAAGTACACCGACACCCAGGCCTTATATCCCTAAATTTTACCGTAGGCAAGTTTTTCGTACTTTGCATTCACTCAGTCACCCAGGCACTACCACTTCTGCCAAGATCGTCGCAGAAAGATTTGTTTGGCCTGGGATGAGGAAAGATTGCCGGGAATGGGCTCGCAATTGTCTGGCATGTCAACGGGTCAAGGTGAATCGCCACGTCAGCGCTCCTCTTGGCAATTTCAATTTGCCCCGTGCACGTTTCATGCACATTCACATTGACCTTATTGGTCCTCTCCCGGTCTCTGAAGGATATAGGTATTGTCTAACGGCTATTGACCGATTTACACGGTGGCCGGAAGCAGTACCGATAGCCGACATAACGGCAGAAACTGTCGCTAAGGCCCTTTTATCATCCTGGGTCGCTCGATTCGGATGTCCTATTGACATAACCACAGACCGAGGTCGTCAATTTGAATCGGCTTTATTTCAGTGTTTGTCTAAGATATCCGGATTCGTGCACAAGCGGACGACAGCATACCATCCAGCGTGCAATGGTTTGGTGGAACGGTTCCACCGACAGCTAAAAGCCGCTATAGTTTGCCATAGTAATGACAGGTGGACAGAGGTCTTGCCATTAGTTTTGTTGGGCATCAGTAGGCCTATTCCCTAACTTTTTTTGACAGTTGAAAGTGATGATCACCGAACTATTTACTTATCCATTACTGTTTTCACAGGACAAGTGTCACAATAGCATTATAGTAAAGTAGTAATGGTTCAGTAAATAGTTCAGTGATTATCACTCTTAAGTGTCAAAAAAAGTTAGCGAATAGGCCTACTGATCTTCTTTCAAGGAAGATTTACAATCATCTTCTGCGCACTTAGTTTACGGCGAATCACTTCGACTTCCAGGCGAGTTTTTCCACAACGCATCGGATGGTACTACCGACATATCGGATTTCTCTGCTCGTCTCAGGGCTATAATTCAAAATTTGCGCCCCACACCAGCATCTCACCACGGTCATCCTAAAACTTTCATTTTCAAAGACCTTGCTACCAGTGATTACGTCTTCCTTCGAGAAGATGCATCACGCGGTTCTCTTCAACCTGCATATTCAGGACCTCACAAGGTGTTAGTTAGGGGGGATAAAACGTTCAAAATCGTGTTGAAAGGCAAAGAGGTCACAGTGTCAATAGACCGCATCAAGCCTTCTTTCATACTGACTGATCACAACAACACCCATCATCCCTCACCTGATGTCCAAAGAAATTACATCACTCGTTCTGGACGTCGGGTTAAATTTCCTGATTTTTTATCGCCCTGACGGTCTTTGGAGGGGGGTGATGTAGGCTACTCTCCTACATTTATTTAGTTTATCTATAATAATTACATATATTATTAAACTATTTATCATTGTATCTATATATTACACATAAAATAAATAATCACCTATACAACCTATTTATGTAACTGACGTGCACCCGCGCCGCATCGCGTTGCCTAGCAACGAATCAACAAGGTCTCGAAATTACACCACGACGCGAAGTGCACGTTGCTTTCCTTTAAATATTAATTGTAAATTCTTTTTTAATGTAAATTGTGTATTTGTGTGTATATGTTATTCCTCTACTGAAGAACCAAAAATATAAGCTTTGGACTGTTATTCTGTGAGTTGGATTATTCATTTACTTTTCACACACCAAAATACCAAAACACCAAAATCTTTGTACTAGTTTTTCTAACATTTATATAATGTTGATATAATAAAATCAAATAAGATATAATTATTATCGAACATTTATAAATTAGAAATAGAAAATAGAAAAAAGAAATAGAAAAGATTGAAAAGGGCAATAATACTATTAAAATGCTGTTTGAAATTTTATTATACAAATAGATTAAATCTTCAATTAGAACTAGAGAACGATTCTAAAAACTCCACATGCATATCTTACTCTTCAGCATCTGTAGAGGAAAATAAAGTGGTAATTATTTTATATCAAATCAAATCATTTATTCACATGTAACAAGGTAGTTACACAGTTGTTAAATTAAAAAAATAAATGTTCACACATGTCTCGCTTAATTAGCATGCAAATGTCAAAATAGTTATTTGTTGTACGTGAGAGTGTGTTTGGGTTAATGGGAGGGTGTTGTGGAAGTTTCTGGGTGAAAACAGAAACGGTTGTGATTGTATTTATTTTTGTATTTTGCAATTTCCTCGTTGGGGGGGATGAAAAGTTACGTGTTGCACTCGAGTGCAAAGATTTTTCACCTTGTGCTCTTTTGATTCCCTCGCTATCGCTCAGGATTCTAATTTTTGAATCACTCGCTACGCTCGTGATTCAATTTTAGAATCCTTCGCTAGCTCGGTCATCAAAATTAAGCACGCGGTTAAAAAACAACTTTGCACTCGAGTGCAACACGCAACTTTTCATCCCCCCCAACGAGGAAATTGCAAAATACAAAAAAAATACAATCACAACAGTTTCTGTTTTCACCCAGAAACTTCCACAACACCCTCCCATTAACCCAAACACACTCTCAACACCCACCCAGAAACACCCACAACATTCACACCCGCAATACACACCCATCCACTCAGACACACTCAAAAAACACCCACTCACCCAGAAACAACCACAAAACACCCATTCATCCAGAAACACCCATAAAACACCCATTTACAAACACCCATTCACCCAGAAACACCCACAAAACACTTAATCACCCAGAAACACCCACAAAACACCCATTCACCCAGACACACCCACAACATCCATTCAGACACCCACAACTTCCACCCAGTCACACCCACAATACTCACCCATCCATTCAGACACACCCACAAAACACCCATTCACCCAGACACACCCACAAAACACCCATTCACCTAGACACACCCACAAAACACCCATTCACCCAGACAGACCTCCAACACCACCCACCCATCCACCCAGCCAGCTATTAAGTACCTAATAAAAATGACCGTCCCTAATGGAGTTCCGAGACGGTCATTCAGCTTGAGTCAAGCACGTTGATTTTCTGTATGTTTTTGTTCCGTTGCTAGCGTAAACAAATCAAACAAACCTAAAAAGCTTTTAAATGCTTGACTCAAGCATCAAGCAAGCATTGTAGACGATCAAAATGTTTAAAGCAAGATTGACGCCAAGCTGATTGACCGTCACGGAACTCCAAGGTTTTAACAAATTTATTACGTGAAAAGAAAATGGCGCGCGCAAAGCAAATTACAAAAAAGTACACCAAGAAGGTTCCGAGTCTGAGTTTTTAACAAATTAAAATAGATTGCATGATAATTTCAGCACCATAGAGGTAGAAATAAATAGGTAGGTATAATGATGTTTTGAATTCACAAACTCATTGCACACGATGTTTTAAATTCAAATTTACTTTAACCTCTAGAGGATAAAAACGGCTTTTGTACTCAGATATCGAAGAGCAAAAACGCTTTTTCCGAGATGGTGGGATGAAAAATAAATAATTATAATATATTAATTACATGGTCAAATGAGGCAGACTAAATCAATTCATAACATAAAAAAATTATATATAAAAAAATGATGTAGCGTTTTTCAGAATCTCTATTAATCAATCTTGATCTATAAAATCATTATCAATTTTCTTTTACAAGTTCAAAAAACGCCAATCTTCTACGAGTACATCAACACACCAATGACAGATATCCTTGGCTTCCGTTTATGTGGCTCGTAAACAGTAAAACGTTAGCAGAGGATGTTAGCTGCGTCACCTGATTGAGCTTCTCGACGTCTTCCTTGCTATCACTACTGATGCTTACACCGCCGTTCCTAGTTTTACGGACACCTTTTACGTGTAATTTCTGTTCGGGGCTGATATTTTTTTGGACAAGTGCTTTTGTTTCCTGTTTGTCGTTTGGGTAAATGACAACAGCGCAAGCATTACTTGGTCGAATAAAGGACATGGCTAAACAACTGCCCCAGATGTGTTTAATAATTTTATACGTATAATACTGGTAATATTTAAATATTAATTAATTAATGATTACAAGTTTAATAAGCTCGTGCAACCGCTTTGAACAAATAAAATAATTAAAACTTCTTAGATTGTTTTATCATGCGTACTGACCTAGTAGGGATGTTTATAAAATAACCATGTATCGACAAGAACGATACAACAGCGACTTGTGTCACAAACAACGAATCACTGGTTGTAAAGCAGTAGTACTAGCAATAGTACTGCGACTATTGTGCCCGGTAAATGGCAATAGGCTCGCCACCTATTACATGGGACCTAACATAATTGGCGAAACGTGGTTGCTGGTTCACCTTTGCCTATCCCTTCGTCGAATGCTCAGATTGCTGGGTTTTGGCCAAGAGGTCCCGGGTTGAGAGATCACGCAGTATGTGACTGTACATAAAACGTTACCCATATTATATGGGGGCGATGCAGTATGTTTCGTCTTCCATTCATATCGGTCAATCGCCATCAAGCCATCCACTCATTTTTGATTCTTAATATACTCAAACCAAAAATGGTGTTAGTGATAGGTAAATAAATGTATAGAACAGTGATAAATAAAGGACCATATCGTAGAGTACAATACAATGTCACCACCCCAAATCTCTCCCGTCTCTGTCGTGCAAGGCGACTAAGGATAAATCAATTATGAGGAATGGGCAGCAGCGTTCCTCCGAGCATATACCACCTAGCAATAGCAATGTACTGCGACTTTTGTGCCCGATAAATGTCAATAGGCTTGCCACCTATTACATGGGACCTAACATAATTGGCGAAACGTGGGTGCTAGTTCACCTCTGCCTACCCCTTCGGGGATATAGGCGTGATTTATGTATGTATGTATTCCTGTAGGCCTAGCACGGGACGTGGACAAAATATCCTCAGGGAAAAGAAAGTGTTTTCTATTTAGACTCCTTTGCAATATATGTACTATTATTTTTACTAAAGAGCCCTGTGTTGACGGCAGAGCAGAATACAATTGTCACCCCCATATCTCCCGTGGGTGTCGTACAAGGCGACTAAGAGTAAAGACGGCAATGAGTAATGGGCAGCAGCATTCTTCTTGTACCACCTAGCAATATACTGCGATTTATGTGTCTGATAGATGGCAATAGGCACATCACCATAGGCACATGGGACCTAGCTTATTTGGCGAAAAGTGGGTGTTAATTCACCTCTGCCTTTCCCTTCGGGGATATCGTGATTTATGCATGTATTTTAACTAAAATAGAATTGCACTATTATTATTGCGCTTGCGAGCACTCTTGATTTGTTCAAGTACTTATATGCATATACACATAAGGTCGCTGACCCGATTAGAATTTACGAATCGTCATGCAGGCTGCGCTCACCGTGAGTCAGAGGAGCCGTTGTCCTTCTAAAGGATAAAATTTAATATTGAATTTATTATTCTCCGAGTTTATAGTTAGTACATTATTGTGTTCACGCGGGTGTTTAAACACCTCTGCCTACAAACTACTTTATAAATTTCTAGTACAAAGATTTTGAAAAGTTCGAAAAATTATGGTCTTGATGCGGGGATAGAATCCGCGCCCATTGCTATCCGGGCAGATGCCTAACCGCTCGGCCAACCAAGACAGTGTCTTGGTGGTGTCTTGTCGTGGTGTCTTGGTCCCCGCATCAACCCGCATTTGAAGGCCGCCTTGGTCGAATGCTCAGATTGCTGGGTATTGGCCAAGAAGTGGGTTCGAATCCTGGTAGGGGCAAACTTTGTGATGACCACAAATGTTTGTTTCCGAGTCATGGTTGTGTATATGTTTATGTAGTATATTTTCAATATTTATATACATAATTGTATTAAAAATATGTCCGTCAGTCATCTAGTATCCATAACATATATATGTAATATAGATAGGTGTGAGTGTGAAAATATTCATTTTTTTTATTACATTTAAAATACATACAAAATCATATTTTTAAACATTACATTTTTACAATATAAAACATCATCATCCATTCACCTAGACACACCCACAAAACCCCCATTCACCCAGACACACCTCCAACACCCACCCATCCCCCCAGCCACACCCGCAACATTCATCCAGACACACCTGTAAGTACCTAATAAAAATTACCGTCCCTAATAGAGTTCCGAGACGGTCAATCAGCTTGAGTCACGCACGTTGATTTTCTGTATGTTTTTGTTCCGTTGCTAGCGTAAACAAATCAAACAGATCTAAAAAGCTTTTAAATGCTTGACTCAAGCATCAAGCAAGCGTTGTAGACGATCAAAATGTTTAAAGCAAGATTGACGCCAAGCTGATTGACCGCCACGGAACTCCTAGGCAAAGAGAATACAATACTTGCTCCTAGGTTTTAACAAAAAATTTATGACGTGAAAAGAAAATGGCGCGCGCAAAGCAAATTACAAAAAAATGTATACCAAGAAGGTTCCGAGTCTGAGTTTTTAACAAATTAAAATAGGTTGCATGATAATTTCGGCACCATGGAGGTAGAAATAAAAAGGTCTAATGATGTTTTGAATTCACAAACTCATTGCACACGATTTTCTAAATTCAAATTTACTTTCTCCTTTAGAGGATAAAAACGGCTTTTGCACTCAGATATCGAAGAGCAAAAACGCTTTTTCCGAGATGGTGGGATGAAAATAGTAGATTTTCCATCAAGTGCACAAAATGGTTTTGTGGACGAGTTAGAAACTCTGCTTTGCACTTCGATTGCGAGGAAATAAAACAGTAGTTTCATATAATTTCTTAAAATTCAAACTAAATTTTGTACAGTTATGAATACTGAAAGAAATTATTTTTCCCATTGATATTAGGCTTGGGCTGAAGACCTATACAGCCAAGTATTAAATTAATTTTGAAATAATAATTTTCTTAAATTAATTTAATAACCTACCTTACCTACTTAAATTAAAATTTTAATACATTTTATGTCTTAAAAAACACATAAAAATAAAAATATTAAAAAATAACAAATTTTATCTCTGAATTTCTTATTGTGTTTGGCTGCATGGCTTATTTTCTTTGCCTTAATATAGACACATTTATAAGTAGATATGTTAATGCTCTAGAGCACAAAATTCGATTTTGTGCAGCCTATATCCTGCACAAATGAGCACTTTCAGAGCATGAGAAGTGAAAAAAAAAATGGTGTACGTAGCGTATTTTTGGATTACGATGCAGCGATCATAGACAACTACTATTAAAGTTTCATGAACTCATCGTTGAACTGCATATTAGCTGACTTTATTAACAATACCCTAAATAACGTTAAAACATGTATTTAGATGTATATTTTCTTCTGATGACATCAACATTTACCGTAGAACACATAGCCCGACTTTCTTCCTAGCTATATTTGAAAAGATTGTAGTGATGCCGCTTTCCATAGAGAGCCTACGCAATTTTGTAGAGAGAATTAATGAAAGATTTCTAGAGCACAAAGTAGACTGCATTTGCTGGTATAGGTAAGCACAACCCAATCACATCTAGGTACAATCAAGAGCACGTTGTGTTTACCATCCACTGTAAATTTTTCCCACTCTCAAAATCGAATTAGGAACCTGTGTGTTGACTGCTGCTTAGTTAGAATAAATACATAAAGGTAATGTATACATACGTAAATCATGCCTATATTTATCCCCTTGGGCAGAAGTGTATTATCACCCACGTTTCGCCAATTACGTCAGGTCCCGTGTCCCGTGTATAGGAGGGTGCCTATTGCCATTTATCGGGTGCATACATCACAGTACATAATATATTGCTCTAGGTGGTATAAAAAGAACACTGCTGCCTCATCGCAGTCTTAACCCTTTAGTAGCATTTTAAGAGATGGGGATGGGGACAATTTGTATTTTGTTCTGCTATCACATACATACATACATGATTTACGCCTATATCCCCGAAGGGGTAGGCAGAGAGGTGAACTAGCACCCACGCACCACAATTATGTTAGGTCCCATGTAATAGGTGGCGAGCCTATTGCCATTTATCGGACACAAAAGTCGCAGGTGGTATAAGAGGAACGCTGCTGTCCATTCCTCATCACTGATTTATCCTTAGTCGCCTTGTACGACACCCACGGGCGAGATATGGGGTGGTGACAATTGTATTCTACTCTGCTGTCACCACACGGCTTAATCTTGGTGATTTTTCATCCACCCAGCTACCAGCAATCATAAACGGACGCCTAGTAAGTCGGTATGGCGACTATCACTATTACGTAACTCAGTCGCTGAATAACACCAATCAATTCAACAGTAGCCAGCGTGACACAGCGAACGACGAATTCAAAGTCAAGTTTCACTACTTCTATACCTACATCATATCATTCACTTACACTTTCATTTTATAGATTTGTAGTTTAGTTTATAGAAAATGGAACAGATTTCACCTGCTAACACAAACTTTATTTTAGTTCTTCCTAAGAAGCTGTCAGACGCTGACGACCACAAAGGATCGAGATATATCTAAAGTCCGTCATAGAGGAAATAAAGTCCGTCATTATGGAGTATCAGACCAGAGCCAGAATATTTCGTTCTTTTCTCGCAATCGTAGTAAAAAATAGAGTGTAACACACGGCGCTAAACCCATTCCAATTCATTATAAATTATAAACCCATTACAACTTGCCTTCTATTTACTTCATCGCTAACAACAAAATCTATCTCGTTTGTAATGAGTATTTTACTGCCGCACTCAGAGACGTCAATTAACTTTAATGAGTATTTAATGTCAAAAATTTTCATTCACATCTAGACCATAGATCCGGCAAGAATAGCGACTAGTTTTGAATTGTCATTTTTTGACGTTAAGTACTCATTAACGTTATTTGACGTCTCTGAGTGCGGCAGTTACTAAATTATTTAACAATCTACCTATTTTCTTGTTTTAGACGCAGCATGCAAGTCTTTTACCCTACTGCTCCAGGATATGGTAGTTATTTGACTGGTCGCTTGCCTCACACCAGTCCTCCCGTAGTGTTAAATCATTGATCACAGCATCTGTTTAAGATAACAGTGGGATTCTGCATCTCCGTCTGTGGCCCTATAGTCCTATAGCGCGGTATTCCTAGCTACAACGATCACATGCTTTGCCATCCTTCATCATGGTTCGATGCTCCAATTCTAGTATGCTGGCACCACAGATCACATTTCGGCCTATAGACGATACTTTAAAATCTTTAGACACGTTGTTGTTTATTAATGCCGTTTTTAACAAAACGTTTAAATTTTTGCTAGCTGGCTTAAATTCCGAGACAGCCATAATATCTATCGTTGAAACTTTGCATCTGTTTCGTTTGTATGTAGTCCCTAAACAAAAATAATGTACAAAAACTTGAGCTTGTCTTGTAAGTCTATAGCGTTAAGGGACATTTTCTAAGCACTTGCACAAACCAACCGAAAAACTCCAAATTCATACACACACACACACACAAACCACGCCCACATCCCCGAAAGGGTAGGCAGAGGTGAAGTAGCACCCACGTTTTGCTAATTATGTCAGGTCCCATCTAATAGGTGGCGAGCCTATTGCCATTTATTGGGCACCAAAGTCGCAGTACTATTGCTAGATAGTATAAGAGGAACGCTGCTGTCCATTCCTCATCACTGATTTATCCTTAGTCGCTTTGTACGACACCCACGGGAGAGATTTGGGGTGGTGACAATTGTATTCTACTTTGCCGTCACCACACGGCAAGCTCCAAATTCAACCTTGTTTATAAAAGAGTAAGGTTTAGGTGCTTCGGCACATTGAATATCCATACATACGTCTTTTAAGTCTACAACGTTAAGGGATATTTTCGAAGCACGTCTGCACAAACCACAGATATATCAATTATATATCTATGGCACAAACCAACTGAAAAACTTAGCTCCAAATTCAATCTTGTTTATAAACCAGTAAAGTTAACTCCTGCACGGCTGCGACACATGAAATATCCATACATGCTCATCTACATTATGTCTTCTAAGTCTATGCTGATAAGGGGCATTTTCGAAGCACCCATTGGATGGTCGGTTGTACCTACCTACATAGGCTGGGTGTCTCAAGCACGTGCCGCGTGCAGCCTTCAGCATGTCCTAGATCATACGTGAGCGGCGCAGAAAAAGTCGCGGGCAGGAATGTGGTGTCGCCGTCCGCGCCGCGCCTGCGCATGCCGACTGCGCCAGTTTGGCTAGCATGCATGACCACCGAAACACGATATGATAAAGCAATTATTTTTAATATTTAAAAAATAATAATAAGAGCTTCCCTGTCTCACAAGACAGGGAAGCTCTTGCCCTTCATCTCACCTGACGGCAAGAGAGGATAGGGGCCGAAGATGGAATCGAGCTTCACCTGGAAGACAGAGGGACTGGCTATATATCTTATCACAATTGTCGGAACACAATAAGGCTGTTACTATTATTATTATGGCGACAGATTTTGATAAGAAGTAGTCGGACTTGAAAGAAGTCCTACCTCGACCAAACCGAGTACAAATTTGTCCCCCCTGGGGATCGAACCGGTGGGTGAACCACTATAGGCCACGGAGGCGGTTCATTTGTCGCTTTGAACTATCAAAAATCATTGGATGTTTGACAGTTTATAGCGATAAATGGCATACACATGTCAAGAAAATTATAATTACCTTTAATTAATTGTGGCTGTATGGGTCGGTGAATGTTGACTCGATTTTCTTATAATCTGTAGATGTTAATCACAAAGAAAATATTCATAAATGCATATCGAATATGTGTAAATATTGAATATAAAAGTGGGTACTTTATCAATTGATTGCAACGATTATGACGGTATTAAAATATACCTCGCCAAGAAAGAGAATGTAACAATAAGCTTAGCCGTGTGGTGACGGCAGAGTAGAATACCATTGTCACCACCCCAAATCTCTCCCGTGGGTGTCGTACAAGGCGACTAAGGATAAAACAGTGATGAGGAATGGGCAGCAGCGTTCCTGTTATACCTACCACCCAGCAATATACTGCGACTTTTGTGCCCGATAAATGGCAATAGGCTCGCCACCTATTACATGGGACCTGACATAATTGGCGAAACGTGGGTGCTAGTTCACCTCTGCCTACCCCTTCGGGGATATAGGCGTGATTTATGTATGTATGTATGTACAATAAGCTTCTGAAGCCACGTGTATAAATCAAGATTATTAAAAATGTAAACTAAGGTGACGCATTTATTTTACCTCTTTTATTTTATCCGTATATGAATAAAATAAAGGATGGATAATTTAAACAAACAAGGGTATTTTTGTTTTGTTTGAGGCGGTAAAATTTTCTAATAATAATAAAATGGTTCGTATCCGCACTTATTTAAAGAAACGCGCAAAACAGTTAGAAACCTACGGTTAATTTTTGTGAAACGTTCTACAACGGCAGTGGATGTAATTAAATATAAATTACAATTAGAGAATGACTGGAATTTGAATAAGTACGATATCAGGATATTAGGTGCATTTATGTTTTTAAGAAAATTAGGTAACATTCCTGCAAAAGTGTAAATGTAGAGATTTTTTTCTGAAACACAAACCAAGCAAGAACTTTTTGTGTTATTAGTTGGCTATAGGTTGTTAAGATAGTTAAAACGCTGTATACAGTAAACGCAGAATGATTCGAGTGCGATAGTTTCACTTGTTAATTTGATGATCACTTGTTTTGTTGATGATCTGCCGAACTGCCGCACTCAGAGATGTCATTTAACTTTAATGAGTACAAGTAAGTTCAAAGTAACTTACTTTGAAGTTCAATTGACATATAATCTACTTCGAACTTACTTTTCGATTGTGAAACAGGCCCTAAATCTTAGAGCAAAATCTGATTTAATCTAGACCATAGAGCCGGCAAGAATAGCGGTTTTGAATTGCCATCTTTTACTTTTTGTATAGCACTCATTAACGTAATTGACGTCTCTGAGTGCGGCAATTAGTTGCTTATGAAAGAGTGTATTTTTAATATTTTATTTAAATTAATAATGATGGAAATAAATCTCCGTCATCTAGTTTCTATAAAACCAGCTCTTGACGCTTAACAAATCTTATTGTTAACCTCTTTGGTCTACGGCCATAACGGCCGACCTTTCAAATGTTCAAAACAATAAAAATTTACGGAAATCCAAACCTACTGGGGTTACATCGTAGAGGTTACGTAAACTGTAAGCTTAATTACAAGTCGCATACAACGTAAGGTCGTAGAAAGTGAATCGACTCGTGTGAACCGTCAAAAAAACCCCGCCATCTTAGCAGTCTGTGGCGCGCAGCTAGCGCGAATTGACGTTTCCCGCCGAAACGACCGACATTTGGAATTCGAACGCTTTATTTTTAAAACTTTTTATTCTCGCGCGTGTCTACCGGCTAGTGCTGAGAAGAAGTGTGCCGTTTGTAATCGATTAATTTATACGGTAGTGTTGTGAATAATGTGATAGAAACTATTTGTGATTTACTTAAATAAACTGTTGGAGGATTCTTTGTTTGATGTATTGTATATGAAATGGGAATATCAGAAAGAAGGATTTTCGACGCGCTTTTAAAAATGGTGAGTGTTTGCGGAAACAGTAGCGTAACATATAAATAATTATGCATGATAATAATATGGTGATTGGCCGTATAATTAAATTACAAATTTTTATTGTGAAAACAATACAGAAACTTGGATTTCAGTTGATTAGCTGAGGGATTTTAATGTAGGTACTCAGCTCAGCTGTGACACCATTTGTTTAATGCTAATCATTAACGCACCTATGGCGTAATCGAAAATGAAATTTTTAAGATTTTCATCATTACCCACTGACGAAAGTCTATCGAATCCGGATCCGTTGAGTAATAAACTGGTCGAATCAGTTTGTCCATAATTGAGTATTCCAATTCTGATTTTCACTCGATTAGTTTTGCGATGATTTCTCTGATTATGCAAAATTATTACTGCACATGTTTTGGTGTAGTAGATTTATATGTTTTATATTCAATTAAGGACCTATAGGCTCTCGCTAGCTGGAGCTCGCTAGCGCAGTGGCATGGCGCGCTTGGCCTGCGATTGCGTAAACTAAGTAAGTTCGCTAAGGCCGGTCATAGGATGGATGACCCAAAATTTATTAACTCGAGTTCCTTCGTGTTTTTCTGAAGGCACGTTAAGCCGTTAGTCCCGGCTGCATCTGCAGTCGTTAATACCCACCAACCCGCACTGGGCCAGCGTGGTGGGTAAAATAGCCCAATCTCCCTATATTCTTCCATCCATAGGGAATGCCCGTGCCCCAGCAGTGGGGACATTAAAGGGCAGGTGATGATAAAGGACCTATAGTGTGGCAGAGAGAAAAGTCAGTCGACTTGTGACCCAATTGACGGCCGCCTTGGTCGAATGCTCAGATTGCTGGGTGTTGGCCAAGAGGTCACGGGTTCGAATCCTGGTAGGGGCAAACTTTGTGGTGACCACAAATGTTTGTTTCCGAGTCATGGTTGTGTATATGTTTATGTAGTATATTTTCAACATTTATATACATAATTATATTAAAAATATCTCTGCCCGGCTATAAATAGTAATATTCTTTAAGAGCCGCCTTAGACACAATTTCCAATGTAGAACTTACGAAAGCTCTTGACAAGCCAAGGTATTTCAGTAATGTCTAAAGGGATTTAGTTAGTACCTGTATCCCTCGCTCCCACCTCAACAACATACAAATGAACAATGTAACAATTATTTGTAACTCGGTTTATTAATGGTAATGAGGAGCTCGCTAGCGCAGTGGCATTGCGTAAACTAAGCAATGATCGCTAAGGCCGGTTATTGGATGGGTGACCCAAAATTTATTAACTCGAGTTCCTTCGTGTTTTTCTGAAGGCACGTTAAGCCGTTAGTCCCGGCTGCATCTGCAGCCGTTACTAATACCCACCAACCCGCAATGAGCCGGCGTGGTGGGTAATGGCCCAATCTACCTATATTCTTCTATCCATAGGGAAGGCCTGTGCTCCCAGCAGTGGACATTATAAGGGCTGGTGATGATGGTTTATTAATATAATATATCTATACTAATATTATAAAGCGGAAGAGTTTGTTTCTTTGTATGGTTAAACGCGCTAATCTCAGGAAGTACAGACTCGAATTGAAAAATTATTTTTGTGTTGGATAGTCCATTCATCGAGGAAGGCTATTGGGTTTTTAACCACCGACATTAACGCGAGAGAAGCCGCGAGCGACCACTAGTAATCAATGTGTCCTACCTCTATTTGTTTAGATAATTGTCGAAGTTATACAGAGTGGTATAACTTCTTTATTGCGTGGTAGGTGTATTGACGGCCGGCTTGGTCGAATGCCCAGATTGCTGGGTATTGACCAAGAGGTACCGGGTTCGAATCCTGGTAGGGGCAAATTTTATGATAAACGCAAATATTTGTTTCCGAGTCATGGTTGTGTATATGTTTATGTAGTATATTTTCAACCTTTATATACATAATTATATAAAAAATATGTCCGTCATCTAGTATCCATAACACAAGTGCTTATGTTACTTACTTTAGGCTAGATGATAAGTGTGAGTGTAAAAATATTCATTTAATTATTATTTATTTATACAATCGGTACAGAAATCATCAGCTTAAATCAGCGACCTAACTCTGCAAGCCGATTGCAATCGTCTAAGTCTACCAGTCACTCTCACTCATTAGGTATGATAGCAACGTTAGAGAGAGATGGCAACACAAAACCGATTCCAATTAATTTGAAGAGTAGCCCCTCTGCTCGGTGCGTCGACTTGAGTTGTATGATCTCGTGTCCTTGGCGCCCGCGCACATTCCCTGCGCGAGATGCCGGCTCTTCGCGCTCTGACTACAAAGGAATTGCAAACAATACACCTACCACGCAAATAGTCTAGGACACATCAAATTGCGATCTTGCACCCTGTGCAACAAGAAATAAGGTCCAAAATAAAGGTCAAGCTGTAGCGTTTATCTGGCCGTTCTAGGACAAATGAAATTGGCAATTTGGTACCCTAATGCTATAAGAAATAAGGTCCAAAATAAAGGTCAAGCTGTAGCGTTTATCTGGCCGTGCTAGGACAAATGAAATTGGAATCTGGCACCCTAATGCTATAGGCAATAAGGTCTAAAATACTTAAACTTTATTCTTTGGCGTTTATTTGGCCGTAGGTACATCCGTGTGAGCGTGGATTATTAGTAATTATTATTGATGAGAATCCCGGTCTTTGTGTTTTGTTATGCAATTCGGAAGTCAAATAATAGATAGCTGGTGTGTTTTGGTTCTTATGACATGCAAATTAAATTCGACTCTAAGAATGTATAAGGTAATGTGCATAGGTAATTAGTTAATAATAAAATATAATAATAGATTACGAATATCATTGGTATTCGATACACCAATGACTTTGATTCCGAGTTGGTCGAATGATACGAGAATGTCTTTAAAATAAACGTAACTTATAAATATATTTTTTTACAGCCAGATTGAATAGGTACTTAAGAAGTATCTTTCACAATGAGCCCTAGTAAAACCTTTTGCACAGACAGATAATATTATTTCAACTCAAAATCAACCAAATAAATAGATATCTCTTAATGTTGTTTTCTTGTCTTATGTTTTCTTAAATATTAAATAGGTTTAGGTTTCTCATTTAATATTCGTCATTAATTTCTTCATGACATACAATTATACGATGTTAATATACAGTAGCGATTGAAAATTGTAAGATAATACATCTGACGGTTTTTTATACATATATCTTCAAACCACCCACCATTCTTACGCAATGGATTTCGTCAGAAGCGCTAATCCAATTACGCCTTTTTTAATTTCTATAATTACTGTTAAATATTACCACAAATGAAGTAATAAAACAACAATACACGAAATCTGAAGCGTCAGTGATACAAAGCCACGGTCATTAATCATTGGGTATGCTCGACACATGCGCGCGCGCCGCTCCGTTCAAAAGACTTAAACGCGTTACATTGAATATTTTCACTTCGAGCAATTTATGAGTAGGTATGGTATAACTTTCTGTGTTGGTTAAATAGCAAAGGCCTTTAGGTGTAATATGTTTAGTAAAAAAAGCAAACAAGGCTTTATAATATTATACTAAACGCACTTCCTGAAGCTAATTAGGGAGAATCGAGTCTTTACCTAATAAAATTGTAAAATAGGGATAATTAGTTTAGGTCTAGGTTTTTCTTTCTCTTTAATATTTAAGGGGCTTTTGTACATAATTATATTAATAGAGGCATAGGCACCCGGGTTTTAAGGGACTTGTTGACGTTCAATTCCCCCACAAGGCTAAAATATTCGAAATTTTTCTGACCGGAAAATTAATGTTTATTAGATAAGGAAAATCAATGTTTTGGAAAAGTAGTCTTTAATGAAATTATATCTTTAGAAACGAAATATTCTTCATTCCTCTAATGTTTCTATGTTTTAAATTTGCAATAGACTTGTCCATCAAAGCCGTGTGGTGACGGCAGAGTAGAATACAATTGTCACCACCCCAAATCTCTCCCGTGGGTGTCGTACAAGGCGTCTAAGGATAAATCAATGATGAGGAATGGGCAGCAGCGTTCCTCTTATACCACCTAGCAAACTATTGCGACCTTTGTGCCCGATAAATGGCAATAGGCTCGCCACCTATTACATGAGACCTAACATAATTGGCGGAACGTGGGTGCTAGTTCACCTCTGCCTACCCGTTCGGGGATATAGGCGTGAATTATGTATGTATGTATGTTGTCCATCCAAGTAGGCTGTCAGAATCTACATCAGACAGGAATGCTTGGCTGAATTTTTCCACGACCTTCGGGCACGACCTAGAGAGTAGTCTGCGCCGGCGCAGCCAGCTCGACCGGTCTAGCTCTCGGGCTAAGTGTTGCCATGTTATTATTGTCTCCAGTCATTAACTGACACTAAGACGACATTTTATCAGTTAAGCGTTGAGAGATTTAGTATTATGCATTTTGTATCTATTTAATATTTTTACATCCACGCATAAATAAGTCACACCGCACCCACATTTTTCCAACTTTAATCGCGCAGTATAGTTTTATTAAAACTCTTACTGCCGCACTCAGAGACGTCAATTGATGTTAAAGAGTATTCAATACAAAAAAAAAAATGATAATTCAAAACTAGTAACGAAAAACGCAAAACAAAAATGAAATGGAAACGTTGGCCAATACAAATTTCAGTAATATTGTTAAATGGCTGCACTGTAATTACCTTAATATTAACATTGAAAAAACAAAGTTTATGATATTTCGAACAAAAAACAGTCGCGATTTAAATCTTAATATAAAATATAATGATACAACTCGCATTGCTGAAGTTAATCATTTCTCATTCCTTGGCACAACAGTAGATAATTATTGTAATTGGAAACAACATATTGACAAACTTGTAAGTAAACTTGACAGATTTGTTTATGCGTTAGGTAGAATCAGGAAGGTGGCATCTAGGGAAGCAGCTATATCACGGTTATGTTGCTTTTTCATTAGCAATATGTGGTGCAAGTTATTTGGATAGTTGCAAACCCCTATTTCAAAAACTCAATATTTTATCATTCCCTTCTTTATATATTCTTGAAACATGTCTGTTTGTAAGAAAACATCTTAATCTGTTTGCGAAAAAAAATGACTCCACTAATTATAGAGGTGGAGGAGGTCAGAAGCTACAGGTACCATACCAAAGACTGAAAGTCTATTCCGTGAACTCCTACTGTATGGCAATTAAAATTTACAACAAGCTAAGCTCATTTTGTCTGACAATTGTTAAAAATTTTGAATGAAGTAAATTTTGTAACATCATTTGCACGTTGAATACTTCAACAGGATATGTTGGTAAATTACTGTTATGTAACAACTGAAGTGTACCATGTTCTTGCAAATAAATACATTATTATTATTATAGTAACGCCACTGCTGGGGATCTAGGAGTATATAGGTAGAGTGCCTTTGAAAGGGAGAATATAGGGAGAATTGGCCAAAACCCTCAAAAGCCACACTTGCTTAGTGTGGGTTGGTGGGTATCAACAACCGCAGATGCAGCCGGCAGCCAAGGCTGACGAGCCATCTGAAGCATGGAGGAATCCGAGACAATATATTTTTGGTCACCCATCTAAAGACTGACCTTTGTAAATATTGCTAGATTTACGCAATCGCAGCGCTAGCCACTCCGCCAACATGAACGTGATGAACCCTTCATCCCGTTCACGCATTGACATTGTTTTCACTGAACATTTTTAATTAAAAAAAGTGTCAATACCGAGACATAGGCTTGGCTTGCAATGCCGACAAGTTCTTGAGTTTATTACGCAAAAAAACGACCTCAAATTAAACTTCTGCATAACGAAGTAGCCATGTCCAGTCGCCGATTGATATTCCGATGTGGCTATAATTATTCATTTTATTCTGGTTCGTCAACTATATGAGCCTATTTTGAATGCTTCAACTTGCGTTGATTGTACCGATTTGGTAAACATCCGAATTTTAATAAGTATTCTTGCGACGACTGAGAAATTTCGTAACCCTTACATTTGTTAAGATTTTTAGAATTATCTGGTTAATCATACTTTGGTGTAAGCGAACCAAAATGAGTGGCAGAGAGGGATGTCAGAAGCAGATGGCAACGCTTGGGAAGCTCTATACAATTTATTTTGTAGAGAAAGCTCTAAAAGCTTGTTATTTCTACATCAAGGAAAAATACTCTACGTTATTAATGATAAACTCTACGTTTCTCAAGGACTAATAACTGTAATGTTAGTGCATTGCAAATGCCGAATATACATTTCACCAGTCATTTATTTTAGGACATAATTAGCCTTGTAATGTAAGTATTAAACTAACTAACCTAACCTACAAAATACTTACCCTAGCAGTTCACACCATTTATCCAGCAATAGAGAAACCCAAATAG
The DNA here is from genome assembly GCA_963931975.1 of Cataclysta lemnata. Classification (NCBI taxonomy): domain Eukaryota; kingdom Metazoa; phylum Arthropoda; class Insecta; order Lepidoptera; family Crambidae; genus Cataclysta; species Cataclysta lemnata. The sequence continues at coordinate 1,547,200 of OZ008350.1, read as the reverse complement.
AATATACAACAACTATTAAATTTAGAAGTAAATTAGTTTACTTCGAATGTAATAGTAGCAAAGGCCGCTGCATTCCTCGCCGGACTCAGAACAAGTTTCATTGACATTATACCTAATATTATTCTACCATTGAAACGTGTATTGTAAAACAAATAACAGCGTTATACTTAGCACTTTATGGACTTGCAAATAAGGGTTTTTTTTAAGTGTCGATTCAAACTGAACGAATACTGTATCGTAGCGATTATTAATTGTTTCAAATAAGAAATAAACTATTTAGGAAGAAAAGGTAGCAGTAGTCCCAGCTAGTGTTTTTCTTTTTCGAGCTATTGATGATTCAAGAAGAGAGTATCTTTAACATCTTTGCTTTAAATAGCCAATTAAAAGTAAGAAGTCGAAGTAGTCATCGTTACAAATCCAGAAAAAAAATATAAATAAATAATTATATTAATAAAATAAAAAAAAGTTATCTTCCTTGAAAGCTCTTTATGGAAGTACCTGAGGTCATGACGTCTATAAATATCGATATACATCAGAACTGGATGCCATTTACCATTGTTATATTTGGCGTCAGTGAAATACAACCTTATTTTAAGTTCTTTAACATTGGCCCATGGTAATAAGTAGGTACCTATAATAAATAAAAATAAAAAAGAAACCAACAAAGAATGGACAAAGAGATACCAAGCTTTGTTTTAATAAGCGAAACGATAAATTATGCGTATAGTGATAATATTAGTCAGATTTTTTTTTAAAAATTATTTGTTTTGTTGCGGGTATGCCCCACATCCGAGTGGTACAGGCTTCTGCCCGGATTGCAGAGGACGCGGGTTCGACTCCCGCATCAAGACAAATAAATTTTCTGAATTTATATTGTTAGTAATGGGGTCGTAATTTCTGGAAACATAACATGCCGTGTGGTGACGGCAGAGCAGAATACAATTGACTTAGGGTAAAGACAGCGATAAATAATTGCCAGCTGCATTCCTGACATACCACCTAGCAATATACTGCGATTTATGTGCCCGTAATATGGGACTTAACTTAATTGGCGAAAAGGGAGTGATAATTCACCTCTGCCTACCCCTACGGGGATATACGTGATTTATGTATGTATGTTTTATAAATACAACATAGGTGAGCGTTTAAAAAAATATGGCGAAGAAAATTGAAATATTACATTAGTATCACACAAAAGAGTTGCGTAATTGGAGAAAACGATGGGCATGTATAATCAAAGATCCGTGCGGTGTTGGTGTTGGTAGAGAGCCATGTTTGCGTTCTCAATACCTACGTTTACGAGTAATGTCATAGGACGAACATGACATAACAGCCTTTGTTATTTTGTAGCAATGTTGTAAGTAAATGTAGATGTAAATAAAATTGGCAAGCGAATGAAGTAAACCAAGTGGCCAACCTATAGAACGCATAGAATACAAAATTAAAAACTGACGTACTACAGAAAAAACAATACGTCATATTCATACTTTTGCTAACCGACGAGAAACCGGAGGAGGTTACTCAATTCGTACCGAATGTTGCACACACATACATGCACACTCACACAAATTATCCATGCATTTACTGCCGCACTCAGAGACGTCAAATAACGTTAATGAGTAGTTAATGTCTAAAAATGACCATTCAAAACTAGTCGCTATTTTTACCGGGTCTAGATTAAAATGAGATTTTTTGATATTAATTACTCATTAAAGTTATTTGACGTCTCTGAGTGCGGCAGTTAGTTTTACTTATCAATTTGTTTGCGTCATTATAATCTGTCCACATTAGCCAATAAGTTTTGTCACGTATTAGGAAGGAACTGGCTTCTGTACCACAAGTTTACTTTTATCAGAAGTCAGGGCTACATTAAGCATGTTAATTGGTGACTGTTGCTATAAAGACCGTTTCATTTCCGAACCGACGAAAAACCGGAGGAGGTTACTCAATTCGTACCTTATGTTGTTGTGTATGAAGGCAAAGGGTCTAGCCCATACAGCCATGTCTTTAGTGTATATTTTATCTGCAGTCATATAAAATAATGAGTGGGTGAAATGTATGAATGAAATGAATTTTACGTTAAAATATGGATGTCACATATTTTAACGCATCTTGGGAGTGCTTGACGCGAATTGAATGGTAACAGAGTTCATGATGGTGACTGATGAAATGGATAAAACCAATTTTTATAGTGATCTTCACCACAACACCAAACACATCACAAGACTTATTTTCACTAATTCTGTATAATTGCACATCAACACGGATGCTTGGGCATCAAAATAACACCACTTTCACTGCACAAAATCTACTCTGTAACAATTTTAGAATTATCCGAAAACAATCTGGCTGACACCACGAAACGCGCCAAACACTCCCGTATGTTATTTTTCTATGCTTTCGAATAGATAAGTCACTTGGATCTGTTCGAAATAGTTAAAATAGATTTTTTTTTATGCTAGCAGGGAGCTTTTGACCTTCATCTCACCTGATGGTAAGTGGTGATAAGATCCCAAGATGGAATCGAGCTTCACCTGGACTCTTCAACTGCAGGGGCCGGCTATCTTATCACAAATTGTCAGAACACAATAATGCTGGTAATATTATTATTATGGCGACAAATTTTGATAAAATGGTGGTAGAGCTAGCCAGACGGACTAAAAAAAATGTGTCACACAAATTTTGCTCCATCAGGATTCGAACCCTGGACCCCTTAGCCCATACCTAGTAAAATAATAGGTTTAACACATGTTACCTAGACTGTTACCGTTAAAGCAATCGTCGCCTAGTTTCATATAAACCACAAGCACAAATAAATGTGACCACTTATATGAGCATTTCGACACCACAACATAGGATTATGTTAGTTTTTATACCGTTTTGTGGTGTAACTAAGCACTCGTGTGTAGAACGCTGTTGTTACTGTGTAAAATGTAATTATCACTGACAATCACGCGATTTTAGGTTTGCGAACGGCTTTAAGCAAAGTTTTGTAGAACAAACCGCCGAATACAGAAACGCTACTCAAAGTTTAGTCTTGCATAACATTTAATTATTGTCAAAATTGTCGTTTTTCCATACAAATTCTGACAGGTATTGTCCACTTAACTATTAAGCAGTGCTCAAAATTTGAGTAGCGTTTCTGTATTCGAGGGATACTATCTTATGTTTTGAGAGAGGAGCTCTATAGCGCGATTGTAAAAACTAAGCAATATTCGAAAAGGCGAGTCGTTGGATGTGTGGCCGAAAATATATTATCCTGATTCGATATCGGCTCTTCTTTTGTCTGTCCTCAACAAGGTCATTATCGAGTGACCTTTGGAGCTTTGATTCATTTCATTTCTGACAATTTATATTTCTCTAGAAGAACACAAAGAAATTGCAATCTTATGTATCGCTTTAATAACCGCTCAATTTGCAAATACAATACGTTCGCCGGCGTCTTTTTTCAGCTGAAACCGATAGCAAATTCCCCGCAAGGATTCCACGAAGAGATATGGTGTGCACATCTGTGCCCATTAATAAATGGAGCTAGGGTGGCGTGGAGTGGTGTTAATTTGTTTTAATTTAAGTTTAAAGGAGATGTTCCAGATTGGCCCATGTACTTGTACACTATCTCAAAAAAATGAGAAAAAATAAAAGATTCTGGGAAAATTGAAACTAAATGTAAATAATGTATAGTTTTTTTGCTTAATAACCTTAGAAAACCATTTATCTGTAAGTAGGTACCCATCATCCAATGTCAAATAAAATACGTACGTCAATGTTATAAAGTGACATCTTCCTTCCGCCATAACGGTAGGCTAGGCTTTTGTGTTGCATTATACGCCTAAAACACAAGTACAACAAAGATTTTGGTACCCGCATCAAGACCATAATTTTTCGAAATTCTTTTTCTAACCACCGAAATCTTTGTACTAATTTTTCTAACATTTATATAATGTTGAAATTAAAATTGAATAGTTTACAAGTACAACAAGCCAAAAAAACCGAGCTTAAAAATAAGAATAATAATAATAATACATACATAAATCACGCCCATATCCCCGAAGGGGTAGGCAGAAGTGAACAAGCACCCACGTTTCGCCAATTGTGTTAGTTCCCATGTAACAGGTGGCAAGCCTATTGCTCAAATTTGGCTCAAAAGTATATTGCTAGGTTGATAAGTGGTGGTATAAGAGTAACGCTGCTGCCCATTTCTCATCACTGATTTATCCTTAGTCGCCTTGTACGACACCCACGGGAGAGATTTGGGGTGGTGCCAATTGTATTCTACTCTGCCGTCACCACACGGCGACAGATCTCTCGATATTGACTTTTTCTATAGATTCATTATTCACTAGTTCACAAGCATCTTATCGGTGTGATGGGAGCGGGGTAGATACCAGGAAGAAGGAGAAGTGTAAATTGTTCTTCTTATTCGAAATCCACGCTTTAGGAGAATATGAAGAAGTGTTAAACAAGAATGCGAATATTACATAAGTACTCAGAAAAATAACAGGTATTACGCAGACATCAGTGTCTTAACTAAATATGATCGTAACGAGTGTACACGGCCTACATTTGAATATCCTCGTTTTAAGCAGTTGAGCAATATGGCTTTATTTATTAATGACATACGTGATATTACATTCATACATAAATCACGCCAATTTATCCCTGAAGGGGTAGGAAGAGGTTAATCACGTGTCGCTATTTATTTTCGGTATCATGTAATAGGAGCGAGCCTAATGCCATCTATCGGGCACGGAATTCGCAGTACATTGCTTTGGGCATAAGAGGAACGCTGCTGCCCATCACTCATCGCTGTTTCACCCTTGGGGCCGATTTCACCGTCTCTCATAGAAACTGAGTTTAATGAAACTTGGTTTTGATTAATGCAAACTATGTAGCGGAACTCAGTTTAGAGCATAAACCGAGTTCAACTTCAACTTATCGCGTTTAATTCTGCGGTGAAGTCGGCCTTTAGTCACCATATACGAAACCCGCAGGAGAGATTGGGGTGTGGTAAAAATATAATATAATTACTATTAATACCTATATTGTACTATGCTCTGTCGCCACGATACGGCATAAAAATATAATATAATTACTATTAATACCTATATATGCCGCTGCGTGGTGACGGCAGAGGCGACTAACCCCCATTTCTCCCATTGCTGAGCATTGAGTGCCATTGAGTGCCGTGTGGTAACGGCAGAGTAGAATACAATCGTCACCACCCCTAAATCTCTCCTGTGGGTGTCGTACAAGGCGACTAAGGATAAATCAGCGATGAGGAATGGGCAGCAGCGTTCATCTTATACCACCTAGCAATTTACTGCGACTTTTGTGCCCGATAAATGGCAATAGGCTCGCCCCCTATTACATGGGACCTAACATAATTGGCGAAAAGCGGGTGCTAGTTCACCTCTGCCTATCCCTTAGGGGATATAGGCGTGATTTATGTATGTATGTACGAGCAATAGACACCAGCGTTCAATATAAATAAATAAATATTTTTACACTCACACCTATCCAAAGCCAAAGTAAGTAGCCTAAGCACTTGTGTTATGGATACTAGATGCCAGACATATTTTTAATATAATTATGTATATAAATGTTGAAAATATACTACATAAACATATACACAACCATTACTCGTTGAGCGAACCAACGCTCCACAACCATTACTTGTGGAGCGTTGGGCCCTGATGCGTTTAGTACCATCTTGGTATTGAACGCGGCAGGGTAGGCGCTTCGTTGCGGATCGGGGCGTGGGCGGGTTTGGGAGACCTATCATTACAGACTGAGGCATGCTGCGCACTCCACTATTTTTTTTTCTTGGACACACGGGTTTTCGGTATCTAGCGTCTTGACGATTCATAAGTGTATTGTAATCATACCAAATATGAATAAATGAATTTTGACTTTGACTTTGACTCGGAAACAAACATTTGTGATCATCACAAAGTTTGCCCCAGGTCACACGAAGTCACACGAGGTCACAAGAGGTCCCGGGTTCGAATCCCCTACCAGGATTCCGAACCCGGGACCTCTTGGCTAATACCCAGCAATCTGAGCATTCGACCAAGGCGGCCGTATACTGCGTTTATGTAACTATAGCAGTATACTGCGTTTTTATGTGCCCGATAGATGTTATTGGACATGATTGACGATGAAGCGAAAGAAGTATGTAAGGATCGTAGCATGTCGAAAGAAAGTGATCTCTGCTTACCCCTGTAAGAGAAAGGCGTGACATATTATTATGTATGTTTGTAAGTATGTAAAATGTATGCCTCTATTTTTTTAAATTCACCTCTGCCTACTCTTTCGGGGATAATTAGGCGTGATTTATGGTTGTATGTTTTTATATATTATTGTCCGTTTCTCATTATTTTCTGGCAAGTTTTTTTATCTATGATCGCAGCACACCACAATAGACAATGCAACTTTTTAACAAACACCTTGGAGTTTCAGAATCTATGCTATCAACATTGGCGCCAAATTAAAAACAATGGCCTTCCAAATTTAAGTAAATAAATGTCAAAGCGACGACATTACTTAATTATGTGTTTGACCATTGTGGCGCGAATTTCCAAAGAGATTTTCACATACATTTTTTAAATTTAATTGCCAGAGTAAACTCAAGGTGACGAGAAGCAAACAATGGCAAACGCTTCCTATTATTTTGGGTATAATTTTCTAACGAACCTTACCAAAGTCAATTCATTGAAATGGGTACTTCCATTACATGCAAGACAAAAGAGACGAAAACTCTTATGCGTCACTAGGAACCTCTTTCTTTAAAAATCAAAAAGTTCAAAAACAAATATCGTCATATAAATTTATTGCCAAAACTTTATTTACAGTTTTTTTTTCTCCCATTTGGGAAAGCAACGGGATCTAACCAATAAATTAAATTTTCTAGAGTTCTTGATAGCATTTAACGATGTCTATCTGCTTTGTAGTCCCCTACGTAAATATACAGTTCTGTTGAATTCTCGCCTCTATCTCAGTGAGTGACCGCACTTAAAGCACAAAATAACACAACATTTATGTTTGTAGCACCTCTCCAACACAATAAAGTTCTTAAAATAAAATTAACCATTCAAACGAAGTCAAAAACGCCCCGCCAAAAACTTTTTTTATTTTGCTTATCAGGACTGGTAGGCAAACTGTTTGCGTTCATAGAAAAGTTGAATAACGACAGATTCATGCATCCATGCATCACAGGGTTTTCCGTATTTATGTGTGATGTCACTAAATATAGGTTAACAGTTTTTTTCACCCACTGTGTGCTGGGGCATAGATCTATGACCAAACTGCCTACCTTCAATACATATATACATAGTTAACGCATATTTATTCCCGAAGACGTAGGCAGAGGTGCACCGCACCACACACCCACAAATTGCCAAATATATATCATGTTATAGGGGACTCACTAGCGTAGTGGCGCCTGGCCTGCGATTACCTAAACTAAGCAATGTCGCTAAGCCCGGCCATTGAATGGGTGACCAAAAATGTATTATCTCGAGTTGCCCCGCGCTTCGGAAGGCACGTCAAGCCGTTGGTCCTAGGTGCATCTGCAGATGCACGTTAATACCCACCAACCCGCACTGGGCCAGCTTGGTGGGTTATGGCCCAATTTCCCTTTATTCTTCCATCCATAGGAAAGGCCCGTGCCCCAGCAGTGGGGCCATTAAAATAGCCGGTGATGATGATGAATAGGCGACGAGTCTATGGACAGTTATCGGGCCCGTAAGTCGCAGGAGAATATATCAGTAGGCCTATTCGCTAACTTTTTTGACAGTTGAAAGTGATGATCACCGAACTATTTACTTATCCATTACTGTTTTCACAGGACAAGTGTCACAATAGCGTTATAGTAAAGTAGTAATGGATCACTAAATAGTTCAGTGATTATCACTCTCAAGTGTCAAAAAAAGTTAGCGAATAGGCCTCCTGGTGGTTTAACAAGAACGCTGTTGCCCGTTCCTCGTCACTGTTATAAGTCATAGTCGCCATGTACGACACCCGCAGGCGTGATTTGGAGTGGTATTGTATTCTGCTCTGCCCTCACCACACGGCACCTTCGACGGATTGTATAATATAGGGAGAGGGATTGTAAACATAGCTTCTTTCACAGAATTAATCGGTCAGCAAGTATATAATCGTAACGAGTAGCAAGTGTTTTATTCTTCTCACTGCCCTGACCCCAGATAGACTGGGAGTCTATCTGGGGTCGGCGCAGAATATTTCATCTTCCATTTATATCGGTCAAACGCCATCAAGACATCCCTTTTGATTCACAACATCCATCACACTGTAAAGGTGCTAGTGATGTCCGTAAAAAAGACATTCCAATCGATACTGCTTAAGGTTTTGGCTTAGGTTTTACAGCCGACCGCCCGCCTGATAGAACCCTCTTTCAACGGGCAGCAAGGGTGCGTTTCATAATAATTTTACAGGTGATATTAGGAATGACGAATCTACTAATGCGTTTAAAATAATAAACGTGGAACCACAAACTGCCATTCTGCCCATTTGATTGCACTCCGCTAACCGCATTATTGCGGTGTTGTCAAATTGTATCTTATTATAAGAGATAACTTTAATAGCTGCTTGTAAAAAGTATTATAAATAAATAGGGAATGAAATTAACAGAAAAGGTTTTTTATGCACATACGTACTTAAGGCTTGCAACCAATCCCATTAGACGTAGGTTAATTTTGTAAGTATTTTGCAAAGTGGTTTCGCTGTTTTGTACCTATTATTAAATACAGCAACAGAAAATTACTTGCTACGGCGGATTTTCGCATTGGCGTACACCTAGCGCTCACCTAGAATGAGAGGAAGACCAAAGAAGAGATGGGTGGATTTTGTGAAAGTTGATATGAGAAAGAGGGGAGTTCATGCTGAGCTATCGTCTAATAGAGGAGAGTGGAAGAAGAAGACATGCTGTGTAATCTTAGAAATGTTGAACTTCGAAACTTAGTAGCAGTGCGATCAAAGTTTGATGCCTTACCACTCAAAAACCTGCGTGTGTTCACACGTAAGTTATTGAATTTCTCGGTAAAGGAAATCTAGTAGTGACGTGTCATGCAACATAATTATAAATTACCTCACGTTGCCACGTGCTAGCGGATACCATAAACATGTTTGCGGTGACAATTCTCTGTAGACAGACTATGGCAGTCGGGGCAATGGACTTGTAGCCTGTATGTTGCCAGAATAAAAAAAGTGTTGTCATCCCAATCACTCTCTCCGTTCTCTCTCGCATTGATCCTTTTCATTGCTTCTCTTTATATAAGATTCTTTATGATTAATATTCTTTGGATAAGCGTATCTAAGGCGGTTCTCACACAATGTCACCGAACATGGCACAGCATATAGAGATGACGGGGGGGGGGGGGGGGGTGAAGGGGAGTTTTGACTTCTTGTGAAAGGGCCTCGTAGCACTTGGGTCCTCCTGACTCCCCTCTCGGTAGGGCAGTGGTTTAGCAATGTTCGATAATTGGATGCGTAACTAAAAATTATTATTTCGAGTTCCTTCCTTCCTCCGGTGCTTCGGAAGTCACGTTAAGCCGTTGGTCCCGGCTGCGTCTGTATTTGTTATCACCCACTGCATTGGGCCAGCGTGGTGAGTTATTGCCACTCCATATAATCTTCCATCCATACTGAAGGCCCCCAGAAGTGCCCCAGAAGTGGGAATATTAAAGGGTTGGTGATGATGATGATGAAATCTATGGACCCGTCACCCGCACAGTGAACCCATGTTAAGAATTTTCGTCTCTAGCATTGAGGTTCCCACTGTGCGATTGACGCAATTGTACTAATTCATTCATTATTACTTTTCTGTAAGAGTTACATGAATAAATCATACAAAATATCCAATACATTTTTTTATTTATAATTTTATTTCTTTATATTAAATTCGTAAATTGTTTTGTAGTTGTAATGTCACATGTAAAAAAGTACAAAGATATTAATTTATTTAACCCCGTTGATGTGATTGTCAGCACCAACTAGATTTAATAGCGAAACGTAATAAAACACACCTTTCTCTACTGGGAAAGGGTGGTATGTACTGGCAGCTTTCTAATAATGTTCGAAAGTATTATATTATGGTTTTTTGACAATAAAATAAATCAATCGCATACCGATTTAATGAAATTATTCACGCTAATCAGTATAGAATGTAAAGTATGACAACGAAGAAGCAGATGAAGTGAACAGGCCACTAAAAACACAAAAACAACATGTTCCTTATTGCTATCTACCTCGGTATGATAATCGCTGTATTGGTAGGTGGACTCCACATGGCTAAATATGTATAAGACATGTATTATGTGATAGAATAGATATTGTCGACGGTGTTAAAAAAAAATTGTGTACTCTTTTGAAAATAATAAAATATATTATGTAAAGGGTTAAACTGCTAAAAGAAATTGTATTTTCAAATGGCAGGTGTTGCCAGTTAATAATATCCTCAGCCAAATCCCTTTTCTTTTTCGCAGCTGTGCCAGTGTGCCAGCTTAGTTGATCGTTAGCAGACATAAATGTTATCTGTAGCACAATCAGAGCAATAATGCCCGAAACAGACTGCTTCACTTGAATTCTGGCCAATTACACCGGATACTGTTGGCCCATCGCCCCGATAGCATCTCTGCTGGATATTGAATTCAATGAGCCTTTTGTGAAATAAGCTTTCGAGAAAATTGATAAGAAATTAATAAGATAACGTTAGTCTCTGTTGAAAATCAATTTCTTGCACCATTGTTGGGCAGTTAAAATAGGCTACTGCGGTTCAAAGTCAACAGTTTTGTGTTTGTTAAATAAAAAAATCAGTAATGTAGTCCAGCGTAATAAAATTTTGAACCCAACTGTAACTCAATCACAACATATCAATATTCAAAACAAACATATTGATGAAATATTAATAGGTGTTTTATTATTGGAAATAGGCTCTATATATAACATGGGCTTAAAAAAAGAAGAAATGAATGAAAAACAGAAGAAAAAAAGGAATGTCGATCTAAAGGCGTGATTTATTTCATACATACCTATGTATGAAATAAAGGTTAAAAGCCAGACTTTGACATACCGTAGTTTACCGTAACATTACTAGAAATTAATTAAATAAAAAGAACGTATATGAAACAAATTGATTACATCTATTGTCACATTTAACAGCACCTCAGATTATTATAATAAAACTGTCAAATATCTCCAATCGATTGCCAGCCTCAAATTCTATTTATTTTTGGTTAAATACTTTTGCGCTACGACTCGATCGTGTGTGTTCTTTGTCGTCAACATTAGCGTTATATGGGTTATATAACTATTTCTTGGAATCGAGCCAAATTCATGGTTGTAATGTGGATAACGTCACCATTTAACTGTCACCGCTTGACAAGATACAGGATAAAAAAAATCTAGTAATCGTTACTCGCGCAGAATCCATAATCGATTGTGCGGTCACTCACATCACTACTGAGAAAGTGCAACGTGCCTAGTTTACTGATATCGATAACGTTCTCTCACTTTTCACACGGATTTTTGCAACACTGCATTGTTGTTTTTCGATTTCTAAATAAATATACTTTCAGTAGTTCCGAGCTCGTGCTTAAGATAGCGATTATCGATAAGTTGGTAAGCGGTAGTTAGTGTTAGATAGTGATCATTCAAGAGGCGCTGGTGTTAATCGATTGTGGATGAAAATGTTACAGTATTTTCTTTAAGGATCGTATTCTTAAATCTGAACTAATATTATAATAAATTAGTTTAGATTTAAGTATACAAAGAAAATTTAAATATACTCAAAATCTTCCACGCTGGCCTAAGATGAAAAAATAACATAGAATGTGCAAGTCTGATCTCGTAAAAGTCGACTAAGGGAGATTGATCGGTGTATACCAATAATCACTTTGAGGCACAGAATGGGATCACTCCGATTCTTAACGCCCTGCGTGGCTCTCCACGGTAGTGCCAATCCACGTGACAGTGGATGGCTTAATGGTGTCTGACTGTTATGAACGCAAGGGAAAACATACTGCGCCAACTCCCTATAAAGGCGGGGTAGGAACATGTCCCGTCTGAGCCGAGGTCCGCGCCTTAAGACGCACTCTCAGGCCTGCCGCTCCAAGCTTAAGCGAAAACCAGCGATCTGACCATTCGATCATACCTACCGCCCGGTCGATAATGATCTCAAAACAAGGCCTTCGAGTAGTATTCGAACGGATGCCATAGCTATTCGTGTTTAATATCAAGGTTTCTTATCATCACGGATCTGCTATATAAATATATGTAGATTATTTATGTTTAACGAATTTCCTTTTTGACGATTAATCAAGCCTGTATATCTTCTACTTCTTCCTGCCCTGTTTCCAGTCTATCTGGGAAGCCATCCACTCCCTTTTGATTCATATCATCCATCACCACGGAAAGCTGCTAGTGATGAATGAATGTATAGAAAAGTGACGGAACGGATCATGCCCAGAGACCGATGAACGGAGAGAGTGATGACAACATTCCATACTGCTCAAGGTTTTTGCTTAGGTTTTACAGCCGGCCGCCTGCCTGACACCAATCCTCTTTGGGTACAGCTATCCATGTTTAACGATATAACCCATTATGCGGACCCTGTGTGGTAGTTGCAGATTACATATTTGGAAGAAATAATTTGATTCGTTATTGGCTGGCATATGTGACGTTTGCTTGGCATTCGAAGCTCGAAGGTGCCACCGCTTTGATAACAAGCCCCCTTTGCACCCGACGTGGACAAAATCTCTCTGCTCCACTTGATAATGTTTTGTCTCGGGATTTAGTGGGAGTTAGAGCGAGAGGAAAATATTTTCTTTCCCCGAGGAGATTTTCTCCACGTCCAGTGCTAAGGGGCCTGAATGGCATTTCGGTAGCTTTTTATCTAATTTTACGTTTGAATCACACATTAAGGCAAAAACAGTCAATATTTTTTTCACTAATCGATTGACTAACGGACTAATACACCGCTTATTGAAGTCTCTATTTCAAATATCAAATTCGTGCCAAACTCTGACATCACCCATGACATTTGAGTGGGACAGGGCCCATTGACTTTGTAAGAACTGTAACGAGGAAAATCCTGTGATCGATTTTATTTCAAGCGTTCACCGTTACAATAACTTCCAAAGTAAGCAAACTGATAGAGCAATCTTTTTCATAGGCTTGCTTTTAAGATATACCCATTTAAAATATTTTAAAAATAGTTTATTGTTACAAAAGGAAAATTTTATTATTTTCTTTTACTACACTGTAATTTTTTTTAATTATAAGTCGAACTGGGTTATTTTTTTTAATAGCTATTTATATTTTTTATTGATTGAGTTATTGGTTGTTCTAAATTTAAAACATAATAATTTAATGTTTTTCTGTATTGCCTGTTTTTTTTCTAATGTAGATTTAAGGTGGAGCTTAACATAACCAGTACGTTGTAATCACCACAGACGTAGGAATAGAGCTACGTTCCTCAGGGGGCCTACCGCCTAACTCGATTGCTGATGATAGCTATATAGCAACGCACTGCTACGGCTATAGCAGCCATCCTGAATTTTTAGGCGGTACGGATTTTGTGCCAAATTCATACAAAATCAGTCGGTGATTATTCGTTCAAAGCTATCGCTAATAGTTTAGGTACATTTGGTGCGAAATGATAGCATGACGTCATAAACTATAGCTTTTGCTTCAGCAATCGAGTTATGCGGTAGGCCCCCAGATAATTTCACTATAAACTTAATTCAAAGTTAAAGATGTTCTGTAAGTGTGTTTGTTTTATCTGTGACCTGTGGCAACACTGTGTGCAGTTAGTCTGTAAGCATACTTTATCTACAATGGGACTTGTAAAATGTACCCAATGCATGTTTCAAGCTAATTATAAAATCTAGTAAATTATTCAGTGTTTCAATATATAATATAAAACATGGCGCAGTCGCGAACCATCAGTGAAGGTCAGGTTGGTCAGGTGAAATTTCCACCAAATTTTGATGTCCGAGCGGCAAATGCCGGCATCGAATGGCGTCTATGGAGGTTAACTTTCGAAGACTATTTGATTGGCATGGGCCAGGAAGAAGCAAGTGATAAAGTTAAACTATCGCTCTTAAGGAACATGTTGGGCATGGAGTCCACAAGAATTATTTTAACTTTACCCATTTCGCACAAGGACGCGAGTAATTATGAGAAAGTAATGGCCGCCATTGAGCACTACGTGAGCCCTAGGATTAACCCGGTGTTCGAACGATTTAAATTCAATGAACGTAAACAACAACCGGGCGAATCATTTGAAAATTTTTTCACGGACGTGAAACAACTTTTATCATCATGCAACTACCAAGCTGATGTCAATTGTATTGAGGATAATTTATTACGTGATAAAATTGTACAGGGGGTGCAGGACAAGTCGTTACAAGAAGCATTATTGCGTTTTGATAATTTGACTCTGTCCAAAGCTGCTGATTTTTGCAGAACAAGCGAGCAGAGCAAGCTTCAAGTTGAAGTTATGAACCCAAAATCTGAAATTTATAACATCAAAAATAGTTCACATCAAAAGAAAAATAGAAATTTAGATAAAAGAAGTTATGAAAAAAATAAAAGTGAAGTGTTTGACTGCAGAAGATGTCAAAGAAGACATGGAAAGAGAGAGTGTCCAGCTTATGGCCAAAAATGCAAAAGATGTGGCCTGTTAAATCACTTTGCAATTGCTTGCACAGTAAAAATAGCCAATGTAATGGAAAATGACAGTGCAAGTGATGACAACAGTAATTCTTCTATTATGTGCAACAATGTGAGACTAGTTAATGACAAAAGTAACTGGATGGAAAACATATGTATAGAGAACAAGAATATTAAGTGTCGTCTGGATACGGGTGCGGATGTAAGTGTTATGGGCCTCAAAATGTTTAAGAGTTTGAATTGCAACTTAGAATTGTTAAAGGTAAAAACTAATTTAGAGGGATTTGAAGGGTCCAGAGTTAAACCTATTGGTATGGTAAATTTAAAATGTTGTTATGAAGATAGAGAATGTTATGAAAATTTTATGATTATAGAAAATGAATGTATGCTATTAGGGTTACCAGGTTGTTTAAAATTAAAATTAATTTCCAGAATTCTAAATGTCAATAATACTGCAACAATTAATGATGCCAAGACTAAGCTTGTGATGAAAAATATGGACATATTTAGTGGTCACGGTAAGTTTCCTCGTATTTGTGATATTCCAACTCTGCCACATAAGCCAATTTGTCATACTGCTTCTAAAATACCATTTAGTTTAAGAGATGGGTTCAAAGCAGAGCTGGATAGGTTGATTAAAAGGGGTGCACTAAAAAAAGTTGATGAGATTAGTTCAGAAGCTTGTATCAATAGAATTGTTATTGTGGAAAAGGCGAATGGTAAAATAAGGTTGTGTTTAGACCCATCAGACCTCAATAAATATATTATAAGGAAACCTAAAGATATTTTAACAGTTGATGAAATTGCCACTAAATTAAGGGGAAAGAAAGTATTTTCCGTTTTTGATTTATCAGAAGCCTTCCATCATGTTTTACTCACTGAGTGTGCATCGTGGAAGTGTTGTTTTGCCACACCCTTTGGTGTATACCGTTATTTAGTTTTACCATACGGTTTGTCAAATTCTCCGGATGTTTTTCAAGATCAAGTAGAGTTCTACTTCGGGCAAATACCAAATGTTATTTCTTGGTTTGACGATGTACTGGTAATGGGGAGCACAGAGGAAGAACATGATGAGGCTGTAAACAGAGTTATTTGTAAAGCTAGGGAAATTAAAGCTGTTTTCAATAAAGACAAGTTACAGTATAAGCAAAAGGAAGTAAAGTATGTAGGCCAAATTTTTAATGGGGAAGGTATGACAGTAGACAAAGACCGAGTAGAATCATTGTTAAAATTAAAACCACCGGTTAATAAGATAGAACTTCAAAGAATTATAGGGTCCCTAAATTATGTGAGACGATATGTCCCAGAGATGGCAGAATTAATGTCACCATTATGTAAATTACTAAAAAAGGATTGTGAATTTCAGTGGTTACCACACCATGATAAATTATTTAATGACATAAAATTTAAAATTTCAGAGGCCCCAGTATTGTGTCCATTTAATTCAACAAAAGAAATTGTATTGCAATGTGATGCATCTCAATATGGAATAGGCTGTTGTTTGTTTCAAAAAGATGACAATAATTCACTGAGATTAGTAGCTTGTGTTTCAAGAACCATGAACAGTAGTGAAGTTAATTATAGTCAGACAGAAAAAGAGTTGTTAGCAATTTATTACGGCACACAAAAATTTCACAAATATGTCTACGGTCATAAAATTGTTATTGTGCAGACTGATCACAAACCACTTCTACCTATAATGGATAAACCCATTAGTCAAGTTGGTTCTCCACGTCTTAGACGACTTAGAATAAAATTGTTGAATTATCAATTAACATTAACTTATATACCAGGCAAATTAATTCACTTCGCGGATATGTTGTCCAGAAACTGTCGTTCTGAAACTGAGAAGGATGTTGAAATGTTAGAAATGGTTCATTCTGTATCTCTTCACATGCCAATGACCCCTGAAAGAAAAGCTGAATTTCGCTTAGAAACCAGCAAGGACCCTGTGTTGTTTGAAATTTCTAAATATTATTATACTGGTTGGCCTAAAGTAAACAAAATTTCTATAAATTGTAAACCATATCATAAATTAAGAGATGGTATTTATGTGGAGTCAGGGTTAGTTTTTATTGACAATAAATTAATAGTTCCCAAATCTTTGCAACTGTATGTATTAGGTATCATACATCAAGGGCATCCAGGCATAAGTAGATGTATAAACAAAGCAAGACAATTATTTTATTGGCCTAATATGTCAGATGATATCTATAAGTATATTGTGAACTGTAGAACTTGTGAAAAATACAAACCACATAATCGAAGTGAAAACATGTTACCTCACGATATTCCTAAACATAGATTTAGCAAAGTAGGCACCGACATTCTCGAATTTGCAGGTAATGCCTACTTAGTCATAATAGATTACTTATCTCATTGGTTAGAAATCTTGCCACTTCGAAACAAAACTTCTAAAGAAATTATTAATAGTATGCAGGAAGTATTTGTTAGATTTGGATATCCTATGTTGATTGTAGCAGATAATAATCCATTCTTGTCATATGAATGTAAGCAATATTACAAATCTAAAGAAATGCAAATTGTAACCTGTAGTCCACATTATCACAGGAGTAATGGTCTAGCTGAGAAGGCTGTAAGCATAAGTAAAAATATATTTAAAAAGTCTCTTGAAGATAAGGTGGACTATAGAGAATCCTTGTTACATCATAATAATACACCAATCTCAGGGTTAAAGATATCACCTGCTCAAATTTTGCATAGCAGAATCCTTAGGACTAATATACCTTGTTCATCAGCAGCTCTAGAACCAAAAATTGAAAGGAATGCTCATAAATTGTTAAATGTTCAGAAATCTATAACAAAAAATGTTTATGATAGAAGGGCAAGAAGAAAAACAAAAGAATATAAAATAGGGGATGATATAGTTTATAGGACAGGGAATGATGACTATTGGAGGAAAGGAAAAATTGTAACAAAATGTAAAGAACCCAGGTCATATTTAATATCCAGTGATAGTAACAATTCTAGATTGCTAAGAAGGAATACAAATCATTTGAATAAATCTAGTACTAGTGATGTCAAACATTATCATAGAGATAATAGATTAATTACAAGTAACCCTGCATCTGATGACAGTAAAGGTAATAGTTGTGTTAATGTTCAGTCTGAAAGTCAGAATTCAAATTTGTATCAGACCCGTTCAGGCAGGTATGTTAAACCCTTAAACCGCCTTGATTTGTAAGGGGAAGGTGTTCTGTAAGTGTGTTTGTTTTATCTGTGACCTGTGGCAACACTGTGTGCAGTTAGTCTGTAAGCATACTTTATCTACAATGGGACTTGTAAAATGTACCCAATGCATGTTTCAAGCTAATTATAAAATCTAGTAAATTATTCAGTGTTTCAATATATAATATAAAACAAAAGACGCTGTTAATAATAAATATTACATAAATTTATAATCTTACTCATAATTTTATGGATGTGTAGGCATATCTACTTTCACGTCCTAACATAAGACATTTTTAAGAGATATCGCAATAAAAAGAATGACTAATGGACTATTGAGACGGGGCACAATAAGACTTATAATTACGATCAACGTTTTTAGTTTGGTTTCTATTTTAGACGGTTGTCAAAACCTCGTGTGCTTTTTCGTGTGTGTTTTTACTATTTTTATTATTATATTATATAACATTTATATTCACCGAGGTAAACTTTTGTAAAAATAAATTTTGCATACTTTATTAAAATTAGAAATTAGAGTTCGCCTTTAAGCCGTCAATATATATACGCAAGAGACAAACTTGAGTTACAAAGAAAACTGCCCAGAGAGATAATGGTCACATAAAAATCCTTAGTTGATAATGAGTTTTAATTAAAACAGTTAGTAAGTACGTGTGCAAACTTCTATGCTGGCCTGGGAGCAAACAAATAACGTATCCCATGGGTGTCGTAAAAGTCGACTAAGGGAGATTGCCCGGTGTAGGCCAATAAGCACCCGAATGGTGGAGGGCAAACCACCAACAAAGCCAATACCCAAAGAGGGTTGGTGTCAGGCAGGCGGCCGGCTGTAAAACCTAAGCCAAAACTTTGAGCAGTATATAGTGGAATGTTGTCATTCCAATCACTCTCTCCGTTCATCGGTCTCTCGACATGGTCATCACTAGCACCTTTACGGTGTGATGGATGATATGAATCAAAATAGAGTGGATGGCTTGATGACGTCTGACTGATATAAATGGAAGAGCAAACATACTGCGCCGACCCCAGATACACTGGGAACAGGGCAGGGAGAAGAGGAGCAAGTAAGTATGCAAGCGATATATCGAATAACTTTCTTACTTTCAAATTTTACTGTATCACGGAAGGTCCCTTGAGTCATCCATTCACATTGCCGAACCCAAGAGAGTTATGCAAGTTCATTGATTCATTAGCGGATCACGTAACGGCTCATATTGAAAGTATTGTTAAGTATGTGAAATAATAGGCTGGGGAAAAAGTTTCTTCGCATTTTATATTATTTTTAAGAAAATTCAAAACATTTTTTAATATAGTTTATTTACATTTAACTAAAGTATGTAGGTACCATTTTGTTCGATAACTTTTTGCCTTTTTTTTGCTTTTTGTAGGTAGGGACATGATCCCATTACTATAGAAATTTTGGGACTTCTGGTTAAAATACCGCGACAAGTGGTTTTGGCAGTCCTCACGTGATGTTAACCTGACACTGCCTAAAGAATTCTGAAGAGACCGAGACAGGTGGAAATCTGAAGGTGCAAGGTCAGGACTATACGGCGGATGCATTAACACCTCGCCATACGCCATACTCTCTTAATTTTTGCTGAAAATGATGAAAAACCACACCCCTTCTGTTGATTAATTCCGGCCGCTTTCTCTCAACTTCTTGCTTTAATCTCATCAGTTGTTCGCAGTAGAGTTCAGGATCGATGGTCCTGCCTGGTGGTAACAGCTCATAATGAATAATGCCCTTCCACACACACAGCATCACCTTGTTGCGAGTTAACCCGGGTTTCGCCACAGTCTGTGAAGCCTGACCGGCCTTTGACCACGACCTTTTTCGCACGTTCTTGTCGTACGTGATCCACTTTTCATCACCAGTTATCAGCTTCTTCAAAAATGGTTCGGTTTCATTACGTCGTAATAAAGAATCACAAATGAGTACACGGTTCATTAGGTTTCTTTCAGTGAGCTCGTGAGGTACCCAAATGTCGAGCTTTTTTGTGTACCCAGTTTTTTTCAAATGCGCCAAAACAGTTTTGTGGTCAATTCCCAGTTCTTCAGCTACGTCGTAACTACTGAAATGCCGATCTTGCTCCACTTTTTCAAAAATGGCATCCATTTTATCTGTAATAGGGCGACCAGAGCGACGTGCATCTTGACATCAAAATTTCCGGATTGAAAACGCTTAAACCAAATTTGTGCTACTCTCACAGACACTGCACTAGGTCCATAAACATCGCAAATTTTTTTCGCGGCTTGCGTTGCATTTTTACCTTTTTTGTAGTAAAATTTTAAAATGTATCGAATTTCTTCATTAGATTCACTCATCTTGGCGGTACGAAAAACAAATGAAAATCACACATTTTCCTAATTTGAATTTGGAATTATGTTCTTTAAAATTTAAACTTTCAATGATACCAAAACCAGCCAGATACAAATAGTATAGCCAAAGAGATTTTATTACAAGTTTATACATACTATAATGCGAAAAGACTTTTTCCCCAACCTAATATGTCTAATAACATTAAATATGAAGTTCCCAGGTCTGGGAATACCATTAATTTGACCCCACCATGTGATAGCCAATACGCATTAAGAAGGAGATAGCAGGAAGGCAATTTGTACGGACATTTTATTTATTTATTTATTCAGAATTACCAATATAAGATAAATCAAACAAATAATTATGTAGCATAAACACTTGCGTTATGGTCAATAGATTTAGTATACATATTATCTAATATATAAAAATCTCGTGTCACGGTGTTTGTTAAAAAAAACTCCTCCGTAAAGGCTGGACCGATTATTATGAAATTTTTTGTGTATATTTGGTAGGTCTGACAATAGGGGGTAGGCTATTTTTTGTACCCATAGGCGATAAGAGAAAAACGACGTTCGCCGGTTCAGCAATATCAACAAACATGGCACGAGAACAATCGTCCGTGTTCATAAAAACATTTACCCCTAGCAGAATTCGAACCCGGAACATTTTGGCCTATAGCCAGCGATCTGACCATTCGAACAAAGTACCGGCCATCAAAATGTGAAACAAATTAATAATGAGACAAAGAGTACAATTTTACTTTTCCTTTATCTTTTTAATTGAAACCTTCGAATACCAATGAGCTATGGTCATGCAATTAACAGAGCATGCCAAATTGTACCTAAATTTGTTAGTGTGAAAATCACATTTTGAGTGAAGCTTTACTTGAGCCACAGCTCACGTCATAATAAATAATTCGTTATTGCCACAAGTGAAAGCCAATCTTAAGTACCTCTATTTAGGTTTTATTTGCCTAGCCAGCATATTATTGCAATAAATGTTAAGTGCGCGACTGGGTTCAGTATTAAAAACACTCAAGATGAATCTTAATTCGTATCCTGTACTCAAAAATGCCATTCCTGCCATATTTGGCGCATCTTCATTTGGTTGAAGAATAAGTTGGTATTCAATTCTGTGTTTTATTTCGTTACCGGTAAGATACGATGTCGATCGAATATTTTTGTTGCGATAAATATTCGGCCTCAGCCAAGGTTAAGCGTTGTCAACTTTGACATTACCCTGTAAAGCAGGTTGCAAGGCGGTGATGAGACATGTAGGAATTTTTGCCAATTAATTATTTGACATTCATAAAAAAATTATGTCGAGTGTGGCCTCGTATACACGTAATAGTGCGTGCGTACTCTAAAGTTTTTGTTGTACAACACTAGGTACGGATAGTAAAGAAAAAGTTATAAAACATTTTATATAAAAAAAAATTAAAGCAATCAGGATTTACTAAGAGACAAATGAGTGCTGCGGTCATACGCACTGGCTAGCGGCTACCAATCTCCGTAACATTTGTGAAATATTTATGAGTTCAGCTCGTTTTTAAATATGTACAGTCAACGGCACTTCAGACGACCCAAAAGTGTCGATTGAGAAAATTTAACATTTTGTGGTAGTCTCACGTGCTGTTGACTGTACATCTAATTGTGATTTCCGTGTTGTAAAACTTGTAAATGACAGATTATGTCCTGCGTCATACCTTCATGTACGGATGGATGGGGACAGGATGGGGGTACATTTATTTAATATCTGTACAGACCTACCCAAATTGTTACTTGCTTTTAAATAATAATAATTTAATTATGTAAATGGGCCAAGGCCCGTGTAATAAAATAAAATAAATAAATAAATGTATAATCTAAAGGTTTTAAGTACGTTGAGGAAAGGTGAGCAGCGTTCCTTGTAGTACGCAGTAGTATGTACCAGGCTGGTATATAGCATTACTCATCGCTGTGTTAACCCTTAACCCTTAACCCTTAGTCGCCTGAGGCGCTACTCTGGAAGTTTATTTCGTTCGATCGAGTCTTTGCATCTTTGTCGCTCTCATTTTAACAAGCAGTGGCGTAAGAAAGACGGATAGATGTGAGTTAATCGTTCGGAGTTTCAGAGTAGACCACCTGGTACGACACCCATGGGTGAGATGGGGGTGGTGACAATTGTATTTTGCTCTGCCTTCACCACACGGCCAATGTTACAATGGCGATAGGGCGGAGGTGTGATTGTGTAATAATGATAATGTTTAAGTTATGTTATACGGAGATATGTTTTTATCGCTGCGGCTTCCAAACTTTCGAAGTAATAGGTATTACAAACCGGCCAACCGTGCTAACGACATTATAAATGTTGTTTGATGTGTGAATCAGTTTATAATGAGTTGAAGAATGCGGTCCGTAAAGGCAATAATTAACTTATTATTTATGCATTAACTTCGTCAGTATTCGTGATTGTATTTTACGAAACGCTTAAAGCCGTGGTGACGGCAGAGTGGAATACAATTGTCACCACCCCAAATCTCTCCCGTGGGTGTCGTACAAGGCGACTAAGGATAAATCAGTGATGAGGAATGGGCAGCAGCGTTCTTCTTATACCATTTAGTACTAATACTAATGCGACTTTTGGGCCCGATAAATGGCAATAGGCTCGCCACCTGTTACATGGGACTTAACATAATTGACGAAGCGTGGGCGCTAGTTCACCTCTGCCTGCCCCTTCGGGGATATAGGTGTGATTTATGTATGTATGTATGTTTAATATTTTTGCTCACTCTTCATCCAGCAAAAACTATGCAGCATTAGCGCTTGTGTTACAGATAAGGACTAGATAACGGATAATAAACATGATTCGCCGTGTAGTAACGGCAGACTAGAATTATTGTAACTCATATACCACCTAGCAATATACAGTGATTTACGTGTCCGATGTAGATGGCATTATGGTGGCCCATACCTATTACATGGGACGTATCATGATTGGCCAAACGTGGGTGTTATTTCACCTCTATTTACCCTTTTCGATTTTAATTTTAACATTATATAAATGTAAGAAAAATTAGTACAAAGATTTTAATGGTTAGAAAAAGAATTTCGAAAAAATTATTATCTTGAGGCGGGAATCGAACCCGCGTCCGCTGCTATCCGGGCAGGTGCCTGACCGCTCGGCCACCCAAGACACTAATTAACTTGCCGAAATTCTTCCAACCTTTACACTTCACGTTGTAAGCCAACGGGTACCCTCGCAATGTAGAAATAATTTTCAAACATTCCAAAGCAGATATTTTTACAAATACCGTGCGTTCGGTTAAGCTTGGGTTTGCTTTATTGG
Organism: Cataclysta lemnata; assembly: GCA_963931975.1. NCBI lineage: Eukaryota > Metazoa > Arthropoda > Insecta > Lepidoptera > Crambidae > Cataclysta > Cataclysta lemnata. The sequence goes on along the minus strand of OZ008350.1, from coordinate 1,523,655 downwards.
ATCAGGCACCTGCCCGGATAGCAGCGGACGCGGGTTCGATTCCCGCCTCAAGATCATAATTTTTCGAAATTCTTTTTCTAACCATTAAAATCTTTGTACTCTATTTACCCCTGAGGGATAAATGAACTTGATTAAACAATATGTTGTAACAATTTCTTTCGTTACGATTGCAGTAAATTTTTTCACTCACACGTTACAAATGCCAAGAGTCACGGAGAAAGTAATGACAATGCTGTTTGGTGGCTATGGGGGTAAAGGTCGAGGTGTTAGCGTTTGTATCTGCTGAACGCGCGGCATGGCGAAAGCAGTGTTTTTTTAACTTACAACTTTTTCGACCATGGGTGCAAAAGTTTAAAAAAAATTAAATAATGTAGTTGACAACTAAAAGGGCCGTTGTAGAATTTTTTACATACATACATACATAAATCACGCCTACATCCCAGAAGGGGTAGGCAGGGGTGAACTAGCACCCACGTTTCGCCAATTATGTTAGGCCCCATGTAATAGGCGGCGAGACCCATTGCCATACACCGGACACAAAAGTCGCAGTACAGTAGCTATTGCTAGGTGGTATTAGAGGAACGCTGCTGCCCATTCCTCATCATTGATTTATCCTTAGTCGCCTTGTACGATACCCACGGGAGAATTTTTTACCTTATTTCTTTGCAATAAGGTTTAAAACAAATGAAAAAACTGGTTTCCGGGTGGTGGTCCAGAGTGCCGTGTGATGCCGGCAGAGCGGAATACAATACAATTGTCACCACCCTCATCCCTACCGCGGGTGTCGTACAATGTGACTTAGAGATAAGACAGCTATGATTAATGGGCAGCAGCGTTCCTCTTACGTCACCTAGCAATGTATTGCGATTTTCGGGCCCTATAAATGGCAATAGGCTCGCCACCAAGGGACCTAAGCTAATTAATAAATATTTTTTGAAATATTTTTATCACACACCTATCATCTAGCCCAAAGTTAGTAGCCTAAGCACTTGTGTTATGGATACCAGATGACGGACATATTTTTTAATATAAAAATGTATATAAATGTTGAAAATATACTACATAAACAAGTGAATGTTTATACCCAACTATTTATATGTAGTATATAAATGTGGAAAATATACAACATAAACGTATACACAACCATGACTCGGAAACAAACATTTGTGGTCATCACAAAGTTTGCCCCTACCAGGATTCGAACCCAGGACCTCTTGGCCAATACCCAGTAATCTGAGCATTCGACCAAGGCGGCCGCCGTCAAAACGAGGGTGATACTGATAACTCATCTATTTGGCTACATAGGTGAGTTATCACCCTCGTTTTCCTAACTTACTACACAAATCACGCTTATACCCCTTCGGGGATATAAGCGTGATTTATTAAATCTCTCACGGTCACGCTAGGAAGCATAACATGTCGTCGAAAGTGTCATATGACGCGAAACAAGGTTATTTTAAATATTTATACACTAAGGTCACTATATACAATAAGCCTCTCAGCTAGAAAGTGGATGCCAGTCAGATTGCGAAATGCCCGCAACCTACCGGTCAAGTTGCGTTAAGACCGACGCTCTAACTATTGCGAAACTGGAGGAGGAATCTGTTTTGATTCCCTAATTGTCCTAATTGACGAACATCGGATGGTGCTAACTTGTTTGAAACAATAAGGACTAAAGTATTACGTGGGTTAACCAAAACATTTTGGATCGTATTCGTTGAATAATAAGTGCCTTGCCTATGTTTCGGTTCCGTGGTTGCATTAATTCACAAAATTATCGGATAGTGCTAACTCGTTTCAAATAAAAAGGACAAAAGTACTACGTGACCCTTTGCCAGCATTTTGGATTCTATTCGTTGAGTAATAAGTGCCTTTGCTATTACCTCAGATGAGTTAACCGTTGTACAGTTCTAATTTCGAATTTCCTTAGCGTGTTTTGTTTACCATTTTAATTTATGCATTCTCAATGAATATTTCCTCGAAACTCGATGTAATTGCTTTAATTACAATCCTACATAAATCACACATTTGTTGGAAAATTTATTAGAAAAAATGTAGGCATTTCGTCAGGTAATGTCAGGTCCCATGTAATAGGGAGATGTTTCCACATAAATAAATAAATAAAAAAACATTAATGATAAATTAATGATAAAACTTTATGTTGAGCCTGTCCTCAGAAGTTAAGACCTGTGCTCAGAATGAGCATAAATAATAATAATAATAATGAATAAATATTTTTACACTCACACCTATCATCTAGTCCATAGTAAGCACTTGTGTTATAGATACTAGATGACGGAAAATATTTTTTTTAATATCATAATAATTATGTATTATATACTACATAAACATATACACAACCTTGACTCGGAAACAAACTTGTGGTCATCTCAAAGTTTGCCCCTACCAGGATTAGAACCCGGGACCTCTTGGCCAATACCCAGCAATCTGAGCATTCGACCAAGGCGGCCGTGAAATGTTATATCCAACATTTTAGATAAGATAAAGAGAATGTTTGTTATTTATCCATTTCTTTGCTTCCTAGTGTAATTACTTACATGACTGTGAAAGTGTTTTAAAATAAACAAGTAATAATTACCAGCACCGGCATTAATTAGCACCGGAAAGGTGCTAGTTATGATTGAATGTACAGAAAAATAACGGAAAGGACCATGTCGAGAGACCGACGAAAAAAGAAAGGAACTTATATTGAGAAAACACAAAAAAATCAAACATACAAATTACTGATCTCAGGAGAAAGTTATACTATTTTGGGTAATTGTAATACTAATTATTACCTGCTTATTATGAATCAATGTATAGAAAAGAGAGGGATAGGAACCATGTCGAGAGACCGATAAACGGAGAGAGTGATTGGGGACAACATTACAATACATACTGCTCAAGGTTCAAGAAAGATGAGCCAATAGAAGAAGGGCCTACAGAAGCCTATAAATCCGGCGGGCATGTCTACAGTCATGCCCGCGGGCATGCCCCTCTAGTAAATTCCCTGCTTCAGGTTTTACAGCGGGCCGCCTGCCTGACACCAACCCTCTTTGGGTATGCCTAAAAAATAAGAATTCCAATCACAGAATTCTGTCTACGCCAGGCTATATAGGGTGAAAGATATTTCGTCGCCGAACAAACCCATTTCATAACGAGGGCTCACAGCGAGAATTGTTTTTGGATGGACGTCTTTTATAAATATAAAAACGTCAATTTTCCGGTCGAGCAGAGTTAGCGTACTGTATTTGTAATATCCAAAGAAAATATTGCGGGTTGCGGCGCAGACAGCTATCAACGACTCATTATTGACAATTTCTTGCCGAGACTTTGGTGGAATAATCAATGAAATTAGTTGCAATGGCAGTGTCGACCACAAAAACCGTAATCTGTTATTTAATTAGCCGTAAATAGAACCATGAAGTGTTCGATTATTTGCGTCATTACGGAATGGGCATTTGGTTTGTTGAAATTTGGTAGTTTGTGCATTGTCAATCACTTAGTAAAATTAAGATGCTTTTTGGTGAATTGAATTAAGTTGCTGCATGGTATTTTTTTTTAATTATGGTTATTGCTGGACAGACTATTTGTTTTGAATTCAAAATATAGAGACAGGGTTAGTAATGGTTGCTACTCACATAATCGGCACAACCGGTATAATCAAATGCATGTAGATGAATATTCCGGAAAACAGCCACCAGGCTTTTGAAATAAATCTGTTTAATAATAACGATCTATTTTATTATTTCTACGCGATCGGCACTAGTTAAATGAAACCGTGCAAGTGTAGTGACTGCTTCGGGTGTTTGTTGTTCAATAAACACTGCAAAATTAACAACGCGAGTCGCTTATGTGTGTAACAATCCTTATAGTCTATGAAGAAAAATTTTAAGATAAGGGCGTTAAAACATCTACTCCGTAATCGATAATATAGGTAATATTTTTGAATAAATTTAGCTATTTAAAATACGAATATTGAATCTAATTACATATTCAATACGTCTGTGAATCGTTAAATAGTGTATAAATTATTGTAAAATTATAAGCTTAAAATATGCAAAGTATTGCTATTTTTTATGGCTCATAATATCCAATATTTCAAGTGAAAAAAAAACTGCGTAATATTAAAGAAGGCACTATCTACAATAAAACTGGTTTAGCATGTACGGAAGTCTGAATATTAAGACTCAATCATTTTAATGTTTCCACGTCCAAAACTGAACATTATTTCTGGTATTAATAAAGTGTTTTTTTTTTAAGTAACATGTCATTAACAAGCGATGAAGTCCTTTTTTTAACATTATCTTTATGTATAATAATAATAAAATTAAACGGGTATTATTAATCGGATTTATTGCTAAAGCTCGAAGACGCAGTGATTTACTTCGCTCGGCTTGCGATTGCATAAACTAAGCAATGATTGTTAAGACCGGTCATTGGATGGATGGCCAAAAATATATAGTACCTCGAGTTCCTCCAGTAGTATAAGAGTATGAGAATAAAAAATCATTTAAAAGCGTGTATTTTAGCAAATGAAAATTTCGCTGCCAAAAAATGTTCGAAGAGGAAAACCACACCACAGTGTAAATGTATCGTTATAAATCATTTGATGAGTAGATACATTGATGAAACATCGGTTACCGAATGTGATTCCGTAACTATCAACCCGAATTACCCAATCTGACATGCTTGATGTAAAACTAGTCGACATTCATATTTTCCGCAAACGTTGTTTTTATTACCTAGGGATATAAAAAATAGCCTACGACCTTATCTCAGAACTAACAAATATACACAAACAATTCATAACAGGAGCTCGCTAGCGCAGTGGCATAGCGCGCTTGGCCTGTGATTGCGTAAACTAAGCAATGTTCGCTAAGGCCAGTCATTGGATGGGTGACCAAAAATTTATTATCTCGAGTTCCTCCGTGCTTCGGAAGGCACGTTAAGCCGTTGGTCCCCGCTGCATCTGTAGTTGTTAATACCCACCAACCCGCACTGGGCCAGCGTGGTGGGTTAATGGTCCAATCTCCCTATATTCTTCCATCCATAGGGAAGGCCCGTGCCGTGAGCAGTGGGGACATTACAGGGCTGGTGATGAAGATGATGATGAATTCATAACAATTGGTCAAGCCGTTTCGGAGGAGTTTTTTAACAAACACATGAGATTTCCATATAAGTATTTCTAATACTAATGCTTGAATTCACCAACACATAAACATGCGAGTAGTATTATTTAACCGTCGTCGTCTATATCAAATCTAAGTCCGTATTATTTACGAAATACAAATGGGCTAATAAATCTGTATCAAACATACGGTTTAAAATGAAAGATGTGACGTATCTTCGTATTTACAATCGCTTAAAGTCCCTATAAATGGTTTCCGTTCGATATATATTGGTCGTATTAGTGGCAAACCCCCGAATACAGAAACGCTACTCAAATTTAGGGGACTGCTTAAAAAGTTAAGTGGACACTACCTGTCAGAATTTGTATGGAAAAACGTCAATTTTTACAATACTTAAATGTTAAGCGGGACTCGAACTTTGAATAGCGTTTCTGTATTCGGGGGTTAGGAATCGATATGTAAGACTCCGTTGTAACTATAGCTAAGAAATTGAGCTTATTTTCGCATTCTTAACTTGACTTAATTTTGATAAGCTCAATATACAATTAGGTAAGTTTGTAGTTATATAGTTATAACAAACATCACGCCTTTCTCACACAGGGACAGGTATACATTACTTCTTTCCACTTGCTACGATCCTTACGTAAGTAAGTCCTTCTGTAACCGTATTCTTGCAAATAAATTATTATTATTACTTATTTCGCTTCATCCAATCTTATTAATGTCTTAATGTACGCCCGTCGCTAGCAGGTAGGTACTCTTGACCTGGCTTTTTTTAATAAAGAAAACATAGACACAACAAAAGATACAGAGAACTTGCTTTCACACCGAATAAAAAATAATGAGCTTGTTGCCGTTTTGTAAGCATAGTGTAGCTGTTTAGCCAACAGATTGTGACAACGCGCGTAACGATGAGAGTTAAATTTTCTGCATAACTTAATACTTATAACACTTGCCGCGCCCAGCGGTGTCGACAAATTATACCCATAGAAAGCGATAGCCGTACAAGTATGACGCAATGCCGCTAGCATCGGTCAAAGATGAGTGAGTGGACGAACCGGCTTTCCTCTTTCAATGACAGTCCTCTTTAAAGAGCATAAGGTACATTGTCACTTAGCAGCTCAGTTTAATCCTTCTTTTCATTGGCGAATAATTTAACAAAGCTGTTGTGTTGGCTGAATTTTTCTTTTTTACTATTTAGCTTTTTATTTGAACGTTATATAAGTGCTGGCAAAATCCTTACAAAGGAAACTTTCGAAATATATTTATTTTGTAATTTTTCTAACCTATTTTTTTTTGTAACTTGACCTCTTTCGCTTTTTCTTTTGTCGACATAACTGTATTAAGATTGATTTATGATAACATTGGATAAAGTTTAGGTATGATATATATCTATCCTTTAGGTTTAGTTCGGTACTGAAATAAAATTAATTTCACGAATTAAACTCACGAAATTTAAGTGTTAGGCATCGTTATTACTGAAGCCGGCGTTTCCTTTACTTTACGGGGTCCATGGTTACGGGGAAATCGCCATGCCAAGTGATTGAAACATACCACACCTTGCGAGTTAAATCAGTGAAATACCTAGGTTTTCTGTGTGTGCAAATAAAGAAATTCCCGAAAAAAAAAACGAATATAGCGAACCTTCGCTAATCTACCCTACTCACTTAAAGACATCTAAAACCTTTTAGATTGTCAACGCAAATTGAACTAATCAGCGTTTTTTCTTAGCCAATATTTCAATATGATAATTGATAATAATTAATAACGAAACCAACAAAAAATTTGTAGTTATGTAAATAGTGTATGAATGATAAAAACTAAACAAGTATCTTTTTTTGTTTCAGGTATGCAAAAAAGGATATTCATCGGAGTGCTTTCAGCAACGCACCAATTTGACCTGCAAAGATTTTTTTTTATTAAGTACTTGATTATTATATGTATAAGATATTTGCTCTAAATCAAATGGGCAGTTTTTATTGGCATAATTAACAGCCCTTTGATGCGCCTGGGAGCAAAAAAATAACGTAGAATTGGCCAGTCCCGACCCATTGTGTGTGTGTCGTAAAAGTCGCCTAAGGCAGATTGCCCGGTGTAGACCATAAGCAAACTTGGGGCACCCGAATGGTGCATACGCAAAGACAGTCAGGCAGGCGGCCGGCAGTAAAACCTAAGCCAAAATCTTGAGCACTATGCATTGAAATGTTGTCATCCCATAAATCATACATACATACATACATAAATCACGCCTATATCCCCGAAGGGGTCGGCAGAGGTGAACTAGCACCCACGATTCGCCAATTATGTTAGGTCCCATGTAATAGGTGGCGAGCCTATTGCCATTTATCGGGCACAAAAGTCGCAGTACATTGCTAGGTGGTATAAGAGGAACGCTGCTGGCCATTCCTCATCACTGATTTACCCTTAGTCGCCTTGTACGACACCCACGGGAGAGATTTGGGGTGGTGACAATGACAGGCCGCGTGGTGACGGCAGAGTAGAATATATCTACTCTGCCGTCACCACGCGGCCTCACTCCCATAAATCACTGTGCCTTAAAGCTCCTCATAATTATTTTCCTGCATATTCCTATTTTTTACCAACATGTCATTTATTCATAATGTTTATTTATCCTATTATTATAATTGTCCCAAGTTATTTTTTTAAATTTGTAATCTTTCTTTGTAATAATTTTCTAGCATAGGTATTAAATTCAAATAAAAATAGAACAGCAATCCTTTTCTGCATCGCATAATATGAGAAAGAATCCACTTTCCATCCTCGACCGTACATATAATGCGACTAAAATAAATGGATTGTCGTTTGCGCAGCCGCGGTCGGTTCGCTATTTCCTACAATCACTTTGGTCTGATTATGGAATGCGGTGTCAATTATTTATGCGGCACTGCATCGGCTATTACAGAACCTGTCGCTAATTTATGTAAGAGAATAGATATATGGCCCGAAATCATTAAATTACAACTGCCATCAAAGATGGAAGGAGAGTAATAGTGGTTGACCCTAATTAGTTAACCAACATCAGGCCAATTTGATGGTATTTTGATTATTTAAATAATTTAACGAGTAAGGTAATATATGCTATATATTACCTTACTCGTTAAATTAAATAGCTCCGTAATAATGGAATTTTATTTATAAATTTGTCCTTGGAATATTACTAGATTAATTAAAAATGGGACTTAAAATAGTTGACAAAATGGGTGTGTTGATACGCAACTGCCTACCTACCCCTTCGGGATATAGGCGTGATTTATGTATATATTTAAAATGTTATCTTTAATTTGAACAAATAAAAGAAGTTAGAATTGAAAAGGTTAAGTATTTATTCTCCGTCGAACGATCAACATAATATTTGTTAGACTGATACTAAATACTACTAAAATCTATAAGTAAGCACCATATTATTATAAGGTCGGCTGTTACGACATCCTCCGGAAAAGGTAGTGAAAATTGGATTCTACTATGCCGTCTTCACGCTCCAAATTAGATTAAACATTAAATAACTAAAGCATTTTGTAATTTGTTTTCAAACCGGCAAACAATCGTATGGTCAACAATTATTTGATTTCGCAGCTACCGGGCGAATTGGTGGTAGTAACGGAGAGTTCGTGAATAAAATCAGAATCGTTGTTTCACTGCTGACGTAAAATCACAATTGACTGTCACGGTGCAACGAATGATTAAGTATATCTGCGTGCGAAAAATGCTCTTGCAATTTCGTGTTGTAACTGTTTGTATTGTATTGTCTATGCCGATTGCCGACGCCGCGTAGACAACGTTCCAATTTTGAAATGTTCAAAAAATTGTAGTCGTTGCTTCATTAAAATTTATTAAGTTTAATTGCGGTGTACGTATTCATGTCTAAATAAATACTTTTGTGGAACATAGAACCTCCCTCTTTTTCGAAGTCGGTTAAGATTAAGTAAAATACCATTCATAGAAGGAAAAAGATGTAAAGTTTTAAATAGCTACCTATGATAAAAATAATACAATAAAATTTAAAGAAAAGCGATATAAAATTTTAAATAGCTACTTTAAGAATTCTTTGAGGAAGAAATAAAAATTTTGAATACTAATGAATATCTCGGTGTAATTAATCGCTTGGTGGCGCAGTGGCTTGCGATTGCGTAAACTATGAAATGTTCTCTAAGACCGGTCATTAGATGGGTGACCAAAATTTCCACCCATAGGGAAGGCCTGTGTCCCCAGCAGTGGGAACATTAAAGGCTGGTGATGATGATGGTACTAAAATCTAATCATGTTATAATATAAGCCGTAATATATAATATGCGGAAGTATCAACTACGAATGTGCACCTATTTCAATCCCATTACGTTTTTACCGCCACTTTTTGTTATAGTACATAGACAAACTTGGCTGTCTACGTTTTTTCTTAAATTAGCTATTCTAATGGATGGCGATTGGGTTCAATAGAATGTTGGACAAAGAGTCCGAAATGTTGTTTGCATACAGATTTTCGTCTTTTTGTCTTTGGTTGTCCCTGACCGGATGCCGATCGTGATGTAATTGACCTTACATACGCTCTATATTTCAATGTTGACATGTTGGAGATTATGCATGCATCTAAATTTATTCTTGTGCGGTTAACCGCTACTGTGACCTGTATTGGTCTTAGTTACGGTAATTTTCAATATTACTTTGAGTCAATTTACACCTTTGTCTATTTCAACAAAAGCCCACTGTTAGTCTAAACTTTTAATAAATATTTTATGGATTGAATTGAGCCAGCATCATCTTTGATAAAATGTCATCTAGTAGGATTTATAACTATGACTTCACTAATAGACGATACAATACTCTAATATACTAAGGGCCTGTTTCACAATCGACAAGTAAGTTCGAAATAGCTTACTTTGCCGTTCAATTGACATATATTTCCTATTACAACTGTGAAATGAACTGCGAAGTAAGCTACTTAGAATTTACTTGTCGATTATGAAAGAGGCCCTAAGACTAAAGTTATTTGCAAAAAGATTACTAATTTAAAAACTATCCTTATTCGCTACACTGGTGCTCTACTACTATTAGATATGGTAAAAGTTAATTATTCAAAAATCCATCCACTGGGTTTAGTTGTATTTAGATTTAAGTACCTTTATGGAATCCGAATAAAACATTACAGATACATAATTTACCTAGCTACATTTTTCAGATTTAAGCTACACACAACAACAAAATATCACTAAGTATTCGCATTAGTCATCGGATAATTTTTTTATGACGGCCGCCTTGGTCTATTGCACATTGCTGGGTATTGGCCAAGAGGTCTCGGGTTCGAATCCTGGTAGGAGTGATGATCACAATGTTTGTTTCCGAGTCATGGTTGGGTATAAACATACACTTGTTTATGTAGTATATTTTCAACATTTATATTAAAAATATGTCCGTCATCTAGTATTTATAACATAAGTGCTTAGGCTACTTACTTTGGACTAGATGATAGGTGTGAGTGTAAAAATATTATGCTCATTCTGAGCACAGGTCTCAACTTCTGAGGACAGGCTCAACATAAAGTTGTATATAAGCGTAATTTAATTTTCTTATTTGTTTTTAAAACTGTTCATAGAACGCTAGAAACGCTTTGTACAAAGAAAAAAATACAAAAAAATTACATCAAGAAATTTTCGTTTTTTTTCCACCAATAATTCTTTTTCATAATAAATATCTACCTACGTCATAATAGTACGGGTTGCGCGAACGAAACCGAAGTTCATATTGTAATAACACCGCGTAACCTCACCGTCGCAGACGCAGACACACCGAAAGTGAGAGTGACCGAGCCACTGCGAAACCTGCGTGGCGTCACATGCGCAGGTGACTGGTAGATACGGCTCCTATTTATAGTCGTATAGGAACTTAAAATTTCCTGGTACAACCAACATCACGTCAGACTATACAAAACTGCCAATATCTCCAATCGATTCTTTTTCTTCGATCAATTTTTGCCGTATGGGGACAGCAGAGCAGAATACAATTGTCACCACCCCCATCTAAAGATAAAGAAAGCAGCAAAATTGACTGTCTCTTTTTTGTTGGTTAGATCAGTTAAACCCAAGGCTAACCACAACTAGGTGATCAGCTAAATTATGTTTAATATAATCCTCCACATCCTCCATACTCGGAAGGAGTTTCCAGATATTGACGAAGATAAAGAGTTAAAAGTTGAAATTATTGCATCATTGTAAATGAAGTTGAATGTGTTATTATTAATAACGTTCAACTTCATTGACAATAATGCAATAATTTTGGCTGCCGTAGATACGAGACTTGACCACAGACCATTTAGCTTTAAATCTACACGTCTATATTTTCATTACTTATGGTCGGCCGTAAGCCATATCTTACTCAACGTATGGCGTTGACCTTCCTGTGCTTGAGTTATCTTGACAGAGAAAGTATTAGTTCCTCTTGAGTATGATAGATTATTACCAAGTTATTTAGGAGGCATTTATCTAATAATTAGATCTCTTTGTGATGTCACAAACTAAGCACATACATATACCTACCTAAAATAAAAGAATTAGTGTAATTGAGTATTAATTGCTTATTATTTATGTTACTTCACTAGTATTCTTAATTTCCGACATTTTCAAGTATATTCATGTGATCCGTTGATTGACATCAAGTCTATGTGAGCCCTCTGGAGAGTGGACTGTCGTCGGAAGACTCAAATATAAGAAAAGTTTACATAGATAGCTCAATATGATGATAATTTCCAGAAAAAACCTTTTTTTGCACACAATCTTTACAATCACAGTAAATTTATCTTCCGCACAATGTAATTCCTAAGAAACCGACACAGTTAGGCAACATAATATATAATCTGTGGTATGCTCGAAAAGGTCGTGTTACGAAAGGATGACTTTGGATCGCAATCCGCGAACGCGTGAGGTGCGCGTAGACAAGGATTGTTGCTCTTGTCTATGGGGTCAAGAGCTTAGGAATTCCAAGTTTGAATTCAAATGTCTTACGTGATCGTGGTGCGGTATAAAATCGTACGTACGGACTTCACTTTCAATTCATTTGCTATTACCATCATTGCAATAAGTTATTCTTGAATTGTACAGAAAGGAATTAACACCCACGTTTCGCCAATCATGTCAGGTCCCATTTATCGGGCACGTAAAGCCTATTGCCATACATCGGGCACGTAAATCGCAGTACATCGCACTTTAAGAGGACCATTGCTGCCCATGATTCATCGCTGTCTTTACCCTCAGTCCATATTTACCCTCAGTGAGATAGGGGGTAGTGACAATTGTAGTCTGATTTGCATTTTTTATATAATCGGATTATTATTACATACAAGATTATTTGCTTTGTCTATCGTTCGCCACAATTTTTATGCAACAAAGCAAAGTATGAATATTCAATCTCACGGAAATATCAAGTGACATTGAAGGTCGAAAAGACAAAAAATAGATTAATCTGTTTTGGAATTGTGATGATGGGTTCCTCGCGCATAACCAAAAATATGTTTGAGGAATGACACACTGTATAATTAATTGCAATGGCAGCTCACTTCTGAGCGGAGACCATTTTGGTACCCTCAATTTTAGTATATTCTTTTTTTATTGTAAGGTTTCTATGGTAATAGCATTTGAGCGGAGACCATTTTGGTTCCCCTGAATTTTAGTACATAATTTTTTTATTGTAAGGTTTCTTTTATGGTTTATTCTATGGATATAGGATATTATAGGTATATTTTTTTCTTTCTTTACTTCTTTCAATGGCAGGTAACAAACATTTTTACTATACATACTTATTAATCCTGTCGCAAGACTTTAATTTTTTTCTTTAATTTAATTCAAACTGATTCTAATAAAAATTTTCTTTCAGCACATCAATTTTGAATTAACACCAACGTCTTTCCATTTAGGTTAGATCCCACGTATTAAGTGGCGAGCCTATTGCCATTAATTGGGCACATAAATCGCAGTATATTGCTAGGTGGTATTAGAGAAATGCTGCTGCCCACTACTTATCACAGCCTTACCCTAAGAGCGATTACGCACTACGTCCGATCCGAATCTGTAAAAATATGGTCCGTGGATCCGTAGAACTATTTCTATGGTAACTTATATTACGCACTAGATCCGATCTCCGTCATCCGATATCTTTCCGTCATATCAAGTATTCCTAAAGATGGCTCCTGAATTGCGTGGATTTGTATCCGAATTCGCTCCGAGTTTTCTACATCACGGATTCGGATCAGACGTAGTGCGTACTCGCTCTTAGTCGCCTTGTAAGACACCCACGGGAGAGATGACACTTACATTCTGGTCTGCCGTCAAAAGCAAACCTATGTAATGTGTCGGTTTTCACGGAATGCTCTCGCTCGCGTGCGCAGCAACTAGAGCGGCGCGCGCGCACTCACTCGTATCATAGCCAGATGCGACGAGCAGCGACAATAGGAAATCATTTCTTCCATCATTGCTGCTCGAGAAGAGATTAATATTAAATAATATTGTTTTATTCTAGACATGGAAGCTCTTTCTTGCCCTTCGTCTCACCTGATGGTAAGTGACGATATGGGCTGAAGATGGAATCGAGCTTCACCTGGAACCCTCAACCACTGAGGGACTGGCTATCTTATTACACATTGTCGGAACACAATAATGCTGTTTTTATAATATTATTATTATGGCGACAGATTTTAAAAGTTAAAATAAGTAAATAGAAATTATCTAGATCTTTTTTATAAGATGATTACGAAAAATAAGGATGAATGGAGTTATTAAGACTCTGTATGATAGTTCACCTGTCATAAAATCTATTAATAATAATTTAACCCTATTGGACTTTTGTCTCCAATCAAGCATCTAATTTTCGTTCGTAATACGTCCATATATGTATCTTTAAACTTAACTGTATTTGTTTAACATTTGAAATAAAACAACTTTATAGCGGAGTAGACTCGCGTATATAAGGTTATATTAATTTTGTTTTATTAGAAATTAGTACATTCCCAGACATAATTATTGTAAAAATATTTTTTTGTACTAAGATATTTCACAACCAATCTTGAGGGAGAGTACCTAAGCTTGTGGAAGGCATAAATTGAAAAGGTCCTGTCTCAAACTATATATCAATTTGGTCCAATTTTTACATCAGTAGTTTCAATGTGAGTTTTATTGTGGCAAAGTTTAGAGTTGAGAATTCCATGCCTGATGTTCACCATGGCCGTCTAGAATGTAGATCGCCAGCATGACTAGATAGACTTTAATTTGTAGAAAACGTAATGATTGAGCAATGCTTGTCTTTACTAAATTACTGATTCAATTATATGGGGACTTTGGTTTCCGAAGTTGCACCAATAGTAGGACTAGAAGGTTTAATCCATATATAAAATCTTATCTATATTTGTAAAATATAGTTGTGTAATGTAATAGAAGCCGTGTGATGACGGCAGAGTAGAATACAATGTCACCACCCCCATCTCTTCCGTGGCTACACCCAAGGCGACTAAGGGTTAAAACAGCAATGAGTTATGGGCAGCAGTGTTCTTCTTAGACCACCTAGCAATGTGAACTAGCACCCACGCTTCAGTAGGCAGAGGTGAACTAGCACCCACGCTTCGCCAATTAGGCTAGGTCCCATGTAATAGGTGGCGAGCCTATTGCCATTTATCGGGCACAAAAGTCGCAGTACTTTGCTAGGTGGTAGGTATAAGAGGAATGCTGCTGCCCATTCCTCATCACTGATTTATCCTTAGTCGCCTTGTACGACACCCACGGGAGAGGTTTGAGGTGGTGACAGTTGTATTCTACTCTGCCGTCACCACACGGCAATATTTCTGTTACATATTGTATAATACCCAGCGAGTGGACTCAAACGACTAAGTGCACTAATTATATGAGACCAACGGCTTTACGTTCCTTTCTAAATGAACATTTAAGTGTAAATGGTATTTGGGTCTCTTCCAAGCGATCGGAAACTGCGGTATTTATTTTTAATGTTTGCAATACCACGTTCATGCTATGTGAAAGGTTTAGCCAAAGGTTTCAATTCTGAGTATTTAACAACAGATTTATGTATGTAATAACATAATTTAATTTAATTCTCACCACCCCAAATCTTTACCGTGGTTGTCGTACAAGGCGACTAAGGATAAATCTGAATATGATTAGGAATGGGCAGCAGCGTTCCTCTTATACCACCTAGGCTAGCAATGTACTACGACTTTTGTGCCCGATAAATGGCAATAGGCTCGCCACCTATTACATGGGACTTGACATATTTGGCGAAACGTGGGTGCCAGTCCACCTCTGCCTACCCCTTCGGGGATATAGGCGTGATTTATGTATGTATGTATGTATAACATAATTTATGCGTGCTTCCGAAGTCACGATAAGCCGTTGGTACGCTGGTTCTGCAGTCGTTAAATCTCACCAATCCATATAGCGTTAGAGCCCATTCTCCCTATATTATTCCATACTCGGGGTAGCCTAGCCCTGTGCCCCAGCAGGGTACATTAAAGGGCTGGTGATGATGATGATGGGGTAGCACTGTGTCCGACAGTGGAGTTATTATAGAGCTGTTGGTAATAACCCATAGACTAGTGACTCGGTGATTAGTCTCTTTTGCACGTATTCAAAATCACGTTTGAAAGAATGCGGAGTAGCTATTCCATACTTATACCTTAGCTTTGTAATAAAGCTTAAATTTATGCCTAATGTTTATTACAACGCAGATAATAGTTATTTGTTGTACGTGAGTGCACAGTTGTTTTTTAACCGCGTGCTCAATTTTGATGACCGAGCTAGCGAAGGATTCTAAAATTAGAATCCTGAGCGATAGCGAGGGAATCAAAAGAGCACAAGGTGAAAAATTTTTGCACTCGAGTGCAACACGTAACTTTTCATCCCCCCCAACGAGGAAATTGCAAAATACAAAAAAAAAATACAATCACAACAGTTTCTGTTTTCACCCAGAAACTTCCACAACACCCTCCCATTAACCCAAACACACTCTCAACACCCACCCAGAAACACCCACAACATTCACACCCGCAATACACACCCATCCACTCAGACACACCCAAAAAACACCCATTCACCCAGAAACACCCACAAAACACCCATTCACCCAGAAAAACCCACAAAACACCCATTCACCCAGAAAAACCCACAAAACACCCATCCACTCAGACACACCCAAAAAACACCCATTCACCCAGAAACACCCACAAAACACCCATTCACCCAGAAAAACCCACAAAACACCCATTCACCCAGAAACACCCATAAAACACCCATTCACCCAGAAACACCCACAAAACACCCATTCACCGAGAAACACCCACAAAACACCGATTAACCCAGAAACACCCAAAAAACACCCATTCACCCAGAAACACCTACAAAACACCCAATTACACCCAAAAAACACTCAATCACCCAGAAACACCCACAGAACACCCATTCACCTAGACACACCCTCAAAACACCCATTCACCCAGACACACCTCCAACAGCCACCCATCCACCCAGCCAAACCCGCAACATTCATCCAGACACACCTGTAAGTACCTAATAAAAATTACTCCCAGACGGTCAATCAGCTTGAGTCAAGCACGTTGATTTTCTGTATGTTTTTGTTCCGTTGCTAGCGTAAACAAATCAAACAGACCTTAAAAGCTTTTAAATGCTTGACTCAAGCATCAAGCAAGCGTTGTAGACGATCAAAATGTTTAAAGCAAGATTGACGCCAAGCTGATTGACCGTCACGGAACTCCTAGGTTTTAACAAATTTATGACGTGAAAAGAAAATGGCGCGCGCAAAGCAAATTACAAAAAAAGTACACCAAGAAGGTTCCGAGTCTGAGTTTTTAACAAATTAAAATAGGTTGCATGACAATTTCGGCACCATGGAGGTAGAAATAAATAGGTATAATGATGTTTTGAATTCACAAACTCATTGCACACGATGTTCTAAATTCAAATTTACTTTAACCTCTAGAGGATAAAAACGGCTTTTGCACTCAGATATCGAAGAGCAAAAACGCCTTTTCCGAGATGGTGGGATGAAAAACAATTTAATTTACGTAATATATATTATAAGTACCGAGATTTTATTTTTATTTTTGCTTTAAATTTAATTAAATTGTTTCAAATGTTTTAAAACTAAGGGACTAACGTAATATATATTAAATGAAATAAAAATTGAAATAAAATTGTGACTGTAGCTCCGAATTGTCTCAATACTTCTAAGTAAAGCTAGTCTAGTACCTGTGTAAGGTAGTAAGTAATTGTAAACATATCTTCGACCACACCTGGCATCGCTAGCCTAATATTAGTTGACCTATTAGGTGATTCTGCTAACAACCGCGCCTTTAATTGAAAAGGTTTTGGCCAACGAAGGTTGCTATGTAACGTGTGCCCAATACCGATGTAATCTATTTAGACGAATAAATTACAGCACTACATTCTCTGTTGTAACAGAATACATTATTCCGGATTTGAGTTAAATTCGGAATAATGTATGGTGTTACAATTACGGATTTGAGTTTGGCTCCGAAAGCTGCCAATGATAAGAAGAAGAAAGAAACATTTATTGAGACAACACAACAGAGAAACAAAAATATGATCTCAATAGTAACTTGTCTCAAACAATCCATCTAAACGTAAGAAAAATGTCACAGCCAAAGTCCCGAACTTTATATGCGGTCACGGGATTTTTTTATGAACCTTCAACGAAAGCTTTGAAAAGGAATATTTTTTCCTCCCTTTGCAACATGTTTCGATGATGCTCAGCTCATAATTTGGTCATAACGTAATGTTATGATATTTATAAATAGCCTATCAGTTGTTCTCTATAAATGGACTATCCAACACATTTTTTTTTATTGGTAACATTATAGCGCGTTTATTAACCCAACAAACAAACTCTTCAACTCTATAATATTAGTATTAATATTAGTATGATAAATACTAGGAAAAATAGGAGTAACTCCTAGTAAAACATGTCGAATAATAACATTTTAACGTCAACTCGTAACTGGACACATTTGTTATAGAGTTTACTCCAAAGAAGTCACCAGACTTAAACGTGTTATGCAGTCATGGCATTGGATCCAGTTGTAGAAAGCGCTGAAATGCGGCGAAACTTCCATAAAACCGCGGAAGTGACTGGTCAGCCCGGAGAGCTCGGATCCGCCGTCTAAGAGCGTCGTCAGCCTCTTATGCAAACAAACAACGCTATAAAACGTGCGTTTGCAAGACATCCAACAAAGTCTAGCGCAATGGCAAAGCGCGCTTGGCCAGCGATTGCGTAAACTAAGCATTGTTCGCTAAGGCCAGTCACTGGATGGGTGACTAAAAATTTTCATCTCGAGTTCATCTGTGCTTCCGAAGGCACGTTGAGCCGTTAATCCCAGCTGCATCTGCAGTCGTTAATACCAAATACCCCCACTGGGGTAACGTGGTGAGTTATGGCCCAATCTCTTATATTCTTCCATCCATAGGGAAGGGCCCGTGCCCCAGCTGTACATACATACATACATAAATCACGCCTATATATCCCTGAAGGGGTAAAGGTAAATCAACGCCCACTTTTCGCCAACTATGTTCGATCCTATGTAATAGTTTGCGAGCCTATTGCCATCTATCGCGCACGTAAATCGCAGTATATTACTAGGTGGTACAAAAGTAATGCTGCTGCCCATTACTCGCCGCTGTCAACCCTTAACCCTTAGTCGCCTTGTGCCACACCTACGAGATGAAGGGGTGGTGACAATTGTATTCTTCTCTACCGTCACAACACGGCTTGCCTCGAAATGGTTATTTAATAATCACAAAATAAAGTTTAATGTTTATATTGTGGGCTTTTGTTTCATTTTGAGATACCAAAACGGTTATTTAACATTCACTAATACTTTTATCGCAAAACCAAGTTTAATGTTTATTTTTATTGTTTTTGGTATCGATTCAAGGTTCTTTGCGTATCGAGATCTCGATGAAAACATCACGTACCATTTCACTGTCATAAAAATAACATAAAACATAACCTCTCTAACAAATATTAATGGTCTTCGGAGATGGTCAAGCGGCTTCGCGTCAATCACGTAGAATTTAGCTTGCTTCAAATATTTTGATCGTCTACCACGCTCGCTTGAAGCTTGAGTCAAATTTATGAGTTTGATACGCGCTTGATGTGATTTTAAATGTATAGTCTATGGTCAATCCTTTTGACAGGCTTTTCAATCACACAGAAATCTACGTGTTTGGCGCGAAGCCGCTTGACCGTCTCCGAGGCCCATAAACCGTAAGACAATAGCGGCCATCCACTAATTGTCCGTCCGTTAAAAAGAACTCGAGTTTAAGCCAGTCGTGCGTACTCGCAGCCGAAAGTGAAACGGACTTTCGTGTTAAGAATGCCGCGCCTCGGACAGGAATCGAACCGGTGCTTATGTAACCCACAGTGCCAAACAGGGACATCTTGAACGCAACTTAGGGCGCGGTCTCATCGCGGATTTTCCTATGAGCGCTTTTTTTGATACGTGATTTTTGTGACACATCTAACAATATATTTTAGGTTTTTATGCGTTTACGAGTGGAAACTTATGTTATTTTGTGGTAAGGATAAAAAAATTGAGAATTACTTTTTAACTGTCAATTTTGTTTAAATAAATACTTACAATTTTAGCTATAAATTATCATAATAATAGCAAAAAGGTAATCCTTACCAACCATTTAATGATTAGGCATCAATCTCCAACAGAATAAAATGTATAAGGTACATCCAAATAATTACAGAATATAGTGGAGTGGAAGAAGGAAACAGGTTGTGCCAGCATGTTTTCTTCTTCCACTCCTTTAATCTAAAAGGGATCAGGACAGGAAGAAGAAGCTAAGAGCCAAAGACATTTTATTTTTAGATAAACGCTCCAGTGTGTTAGTGTCCTAATAATTGTCTTTCCTTTTAAGTCATCTCGCTTAATATCCTGCTCGTTCAACTAGTCTGCGTCTCGTGAATGTTTTACGTTATTTCTGGTGTCTTGGAATTTATCAATTTGTTTTACATCTTAGCTTGGTGAGATCCGGAAAGGGTTTGATGATGATAATTACTCACAACGGCCGTGGTGACGGACGGCAGAACAGAATACAATAACGTCACTACCCCATCTCTTCTGCCTTTTAAGTGGGCAGCAGTGTTCCTATTGTACCATCTAGCAATATACTGCGTTACGGTCGCGGTATATGTCAGTAGAAAGTTATACTCAAAGAGGGTTGGTGTCACACAGGCGGCCGACTGTAAAACCTGAGCCAAAAACTTGAGCAGTATGGATTGGAATGTTGTCTGTTCTCTGTTCATGGATCTCTCGATATGGTCCTTTCCGTCTCTTTTCTATACATTCATTCATCACTAGCACCTTTCCGGTGTGATGGATGATATGAGTCAAAAGGGAGTGGATGGCTTGATGAAGTCAGACCGATATGAATGGAAGAGGAAACATACTGCGCTGACCCTAGATAGACTGGGAAAAGGGGAGGATGAAGATATGGCTATGTAGAGTAGACTCGATATGTGGGTGATAATTGACCCCTACCCCTTCGTGGACATATAGGCGTCATTTATGTATGTATGTATTACAGCAATGGTAACTCCACTCCATCTCGACATTATAACAAATGTATGGACACAAATATGTTGATACTAATTATCATTATTATAATGAAAAACACCGTAATGACATCTTATGGCTTACGGAGCCCTTGTCGATGTCGAAGTCGATTCTACATCAATTATGCTGCGAGTTAAACGGTTTGAAGTAGTTCACATAGTTAAATGTCAGCGAGTGGATTGTGCTGACCGATGATTGCTGAACTAGATTATAACGGATCGAAACAGGTTCGTGACGTGAAAACGTAACGTGTTTACATTTAAAGCAAGGATTATTCTGATTTAAGTACGTATTTTTATGACCAACCATAAAACTAGGTAAATCAGAAAAATGCGAACGAGTAAAGTTGGCTGAGTGGTATATTCTTCTTCTTCTATATTATAAAGATCTTTCATAAAACAATATGGATGCAATAAACATACATACATGCATACATAAATCACGCCTATATCCCCGAAGGGGTAGGCAGAGGTGAACTAGCACCCACGTTTCGCCAAATATGTCAAGTCCCATGTAATAGAGCCTATTGCCATTTATCGGGCACAAAAGTCGCAGTATATTGCTAGCCTAGGTGGTATAAGAGGAACACTGCTGCCCATTCCTAATCGTATTCAGATTTATCCTTAGTCGCCTTGTACGACACCCACGGGAAAGATTTGTGGTGGTGACAATTGTATTCTACTCTGCCGTCACCACGCGGCGTAAGCGAATATGAATATATGCAATAAACGAATATGAATATATGCATTAGCTCGGATTGCAGAGGACGCGGTTCGATTCCCGCATCAAGATTATAATTTTTCGAACTTTTTCTAACCACAATATTCTTCATTTGAATTGATAGCTGGTACTTAATCAGCCTGATGATGAATGATGATTTTGATTGAAACCACATTTTGATGAGCTCTAAAGCATTTACTACTTATCGCGTAAAGATAGCTCTGAAACGACATTATTCTATTACGATCGGACTCCCTGTTCCGTAATGACATTTATTATTACACTTTAAAGTTCTGCATTACGCAAAAGTGCCATAATTTCAGATGATTACAGGCGTAGTGGTCGTTACGTTTCCCGCTGTTTCGCGTGAAAGTAGCGAAATCATATCTCTGGTGCGCCGGAACGTGAGAAAAAGGTGACGTTTTTGGGCGATTATATTATTTGGGAACGTGATCACTTCAGTTGAGGCCCAATATAGTTTTTTTTTTCAAAGAAAAGAGGCCTTTCTTACTGTCCGCGGCTTAGTGAGTGCACGCCAACAGTTCGCACCTTTAAATGTGAATCATTGCTTAACGAAATCGTGATTATTATTTTTTAATCAAATTAAAAAATACCTACTCCAGTTGAGGCCCAATATAGTTATTTTTTTTAGAGAAAAGCGGGTTTGCGGTGATTTCGGGTGATTTCTTACTGTTCATTGCTTAGTTGAGTGCACGACAACATTTATAGTTTAGTTTACGAGAGCTTAAATAGGTATCTACTACATAAAGTCGAGTCACGCATTAAACTCTTTAACAAGAGCAGAGTGGGCAGTGAGGTGACATACGATCACTAGCAGACGAGAGTCATACTGTCATTTATGAATGTGTAAAGAGAGTAAAAGAATCATTTATAAACTGTATAATGTATACATTGTTTTAATGTATATACTGTTTGATAATTGTTTTATAAATTTTAGAAATGTTACCGTTACTACGTTGTTCTATATATAATTATGACTTCGAGTCCCTTTCCCTTACTATTTTTTGGCAGTTTTGGCGTTGTACGTCCAGCCCGGCTAGCATGACCACCGAAACACGATATGTTAAAGCCAAACTGTCAAAAATCCAAATGATTTTTGATAGTTCAAAGATTGGCTATATTTAAACGATACAGCCTCAAAGGCTGATAAAGCCATTTATCGCTTTGAACTGTCAAAAATTCACAGTTCAACGCGATAAATGGCTATATCATATCGCGTTTCGGTGGTCATGCTACCCGGGCTGGGCGCTTTACAAGGGCTCACGTAGTTGTCAGCATAAAAATGTTCGCCAATGGCTGTCAATTCCAACTATCGTTACCATAACTCAGATAACTCGCCGTAACTCGCGTGTGAACTTCCCCGCTGAGGCAACCGTAAGGCAACTAAGTGGAGCAACGTCTACCGACACACTCGAGTAGGTGGGCAAGTCGGATGATGTTATGGTGCACCATAACATCATCCGAAATATTTCCCAATAATATTTTCTGTACTCAGCTTTCTTTCTGCCCGCTATTTGCACCTTTTTGTGTGCAATAATAATAAATTTAATTTAGAAAAAAACGTTATTTGAATTGTTACCCTTTATTTAAACATTGTACAAATGTTAGAGAAAATATTACAAAAAAAAAGTCAGTAAAATTTCGAAAACTGTTGTCCTCGTGCGGGAATCGAAAGCGCGCTCTCTGCAATTCAGGCAGTTTTATAGTTGTGTAATAGTGTAAACAAATGGTGATCAATAAATAAATAAATTTTAGTACTTCGAACGTTTTGGTTCGCTTAGTGGTATAGGCATACGGATTGCAGAAGAGGCGTATTTATTCCCATTCAAGACTATAATTTTTCGAACTTTTACTAACCACAATATTTTTGTACTAATTTTTCTAACATGTTCAAATTAAAATCAGAATAGAAAATAAATTGTATTTAAATGTTGCCAGGAATATTTTTCTGCCGCAGTGTCTTTTAAAAGTTTTTGCCGCTTTAATCGTTGATAGGCAAGTCCATATTACCTACTATGTCCATCTTGCCCGCCCTACCCCTTGTGCAACATCTTGTAAAGCTACCGCTAACGATCCAGAAGGTCTAACTGCAAAACAAACCACAGATGCTATCAAATCTAGGTGAGGAGAATCGTTATCCATGTAACACCTGCATCGCAAAACACTTTATAAATGGGTTCCCTATCGCAATGTATTTTGCATAACATTTTGCGGATACGCTTCAAGCGTCCATGCGCAGACGCAGGTGATGGCGTATCTGAAGCAACTTTAGTTTATACGTACCTAACATACATAAATCACGTCTATATCCCCGAGAAGTATGCAGAAGTAAATTTACACCCGTGACTTTTGAGCTAGGACCAATAGGTGGCGACTATTGCCATCTATCGGGCACATAAATCGTAATATAATGCTAGATGGTACAAGAGGAATGCTGCTGTCCATTACTCATTGCTGTGTTTACAGCAAATTGTGACTAGAAAAAGTTCAAAAATATAATATAGTCTTCATGCGGGCATCGAACCAATCTTCTTTGTAGGTACTAATTTTTCTAACATTTAGTTAAATAATGTTGCAATTAAAATCCAAAATAATAATGTCTCTAAAGCCACCTGGTACTAAACCTATCAGGTATTTTTGGGAAATTAATTTCCTGTGTTACGTAAAAGTTTGAATAAACATGTAACCCGCAATAACTGGTACGACCATCGTATGGAAATAACATCAAACATCTTAAATATCCGGTTTTTGACGCAATGTCTTACCAAAGAACATTAAACAAAACGTAGGTAGGTATGTATGTATTGAGAATCAAATGTTACTTAACTAGAAATATGTTAAGTAAAGTATGGATTTGTATGGTCCTGGAAAAAAACGATGAAGACCGAATGAATGAATTTTGTGAAAGGATATTGAGGTAGGCCGTATGGTGACGGCAGAGCAGAATACAATTGTCACCACCTCCATCTCTCCCGTGGGTGTAGTACAAGGCGACCAAGTGTAAAGACAGCTTTGAGTAATGGGCAGCGGCATTCCACTTATACCTAGCAATATACTGCGATTTATGTGCCCGATATTGGCAATAGGCTCGGCACCTATTACATGGGAACTAACTTAACTGGCGAAAAGTGGGTGTTAATTCACCTCTGCCTACCCCTTGTATGTATGTATATTGAGGTATGAGAATAAGTTCATGCAGATTTCTGATAGAATAGTATGGAAGAGGAAGACATTTATAAGGAAACAACCACATTTTTATTGTACCTTAAATAACGTAAAACGAAATAACAGAAATTTAAATAAACTAAAAGTTCCATTCTCCACATTAGAATTAGTGTCGTCCAGTCCCCACAATATGTTGATAAAAATTTATAACCATATACCTAATTACATAAAAAATTATGAAAACGTGACAATATATATCCAAACATTAAAAACATATCTCATATAAGCAAATGCTATTATAATATACAAGTTTTTTAACGATAGTGAGAATGGTAAGTGACATGATTAGGGGTTTCATTTCGTTTTTCAGAATATAAATAATTGTATTGTAAAGGCAACCATGTAATATTATTGAATTGCAATGCCCTTGCAGGGCGTCACATGTTATACCATCCACCGTATGTATTTAATGTAATGTGACAAGCAATAAACAATTTGAATTTGAATTTGACATGTTCTGGATCTCACTCGGTGGTGAGTGGGAAAAGGGCAGGGAGAATCACCTAATGATAATCACCTACAGTGTCTGTAGGTAATTAGGATGTAGGTAATGAGGCATTAGTCTGTGCTTCGCCGAAGACAACTCACAGGCACCTACCTACCGCAGGTTGGTAGCGGTATCACGTTATTTATTAAGTAACGCGACACCAGTAACCTAGTATCGGATACGCAACAGTGGTTGTGACATGCGTAATTACTGTAGCACAGCGTAATGATGCGTCTATCATTGCAATTTGTTTAATTGCTTTTGTGCGTACGACAGACAGATGGTCCGGAGGTTGGTGACCCCATTTCGGATTATTATTTTGAAGTAGGTACTACGGACGGAGTATTATCAGCACGCGTATTTTACGGTTGATACGTGAGTTTATCCATGGACTCACACATATGACATAAATCATGCCTTTCTCCCTTAGGGGTAGGCAGAGGTGTTTTACAACCCACGTTTTAAAACCATGTAACAAAGAGCGAACCTATTGCCTTTCACCAGAACTAATCACATGAAATGCAGTAAAGACACCTGCCTAAGAGCCACCAGTTTCTAAATGTAGTAAAGTATCGCTTAAACCTTAAAAAAAAATATAAAAAGACCCGAATAACATTTTTTAGATTTACCTTTACGCATGATATATCCAAGATACCAAATACAAATCACAATTATTTATTATTCTTCTTATCTAGTCGGCGGCAAACCTAGACGGCGTCTGCCCAAAACTCAATTCTTATGTGTCTTATTATAAAACGAGGTAAATTTTCAAGTTGACTTCATAATTGCGGTTATGTTATAGCACACAGCACTGGCTAACAATTAGGATGATCTATTTGAAACCATTTAATAGAGAGCGAACCCATTGCCTATCACCAAAACTAACCAAATGAAATACAGTTATTCTGCCTGACAGCCACCTGTTCCTAAATTTAGTAAACTGTCTCTTAAATAAACGATTTTCGATTAACCTATTATATGCAACGTCCAAAAAGGTAACAATTAAAAAAGATAACTAATAAAAATCTTATTGAATATTCTTCTTATCTAGTCGGCAGCAAACCTAGACGGCGTCTGCCCAAAACTCAATTATTATGTGTCTTATTATAAAACGAGGTAAATTTTCAAGTTGACTTCATAATTGCGGTTATGTTATAGCACACAGCACTGGCTAACAATTAGGATGATCTAACCGAGCCCAGCGGAGGGTAACGTTGCGTACGTGCACCGAACTAATAATTTGTAGGTGGAGACGGCACTCAAATTGTATGCAAATAACCAGTCAATTGTAGTCTATCTATTTTCGGTATTATAGCAGTTTGATAGAATCAACTAACACACAAAAACTGGACTATTCAAAGTTTAGAAATGACAAATGTACCTCCAATTGGCTTAGAATTGTCATTGAGATATTATAGTGCTTCTACACAGTGCATGCAGATGGAGCAAGTAAAGGCGCGGGCTACTTGCGCAAGTTACTTGGTCAAGCTACACGTGCATGCTGCCCGCGCGAGTACTCTAAGTATGGGTCTTGTTCGTTTCAGCTGTCAGCATGTCTGCGCAAGTAACCCGCACAATGTGATGAGCACGCTGGCTACTAGCGCATGTTACTTGTGCAGGTACATCTTCGAATCGAAATATTAACATTTTAGAGTACCTAATCTGCAGAAAAGTTTAAAATTATACCACCAAGCATTATACTGTAGCAATTCCACTTCGGGGAATAAAAAGGCGTGATATAATGTATGTATAATCGCACACAGGGTCTCTAGCGCAGTGGCAAGCGAAGCACGAGTCGGCTGACTATACAATCCTGCCCACGTCCTAAAGTACTAGGTATGACTCTTTTCTTCAGCTCCATCATTAGTCACAATCCGACTCCAAATTAATATGGGCTGAGAATTGGAACAACAATAATTTATTCGAAATTGCCCTAAAATGTGTACCAGAAATACCACAACCTCTTTGGTTTACGTAACTATTCATGAATATTCATAGCACGGCCGCAGTTACGAAACAGTTACCTATTTGTTGTTAGGATAACGGGGACGTCCATTCGGGGACACCCGTCCAAGCAACGGAGGTCGATGTCAGGAATACTGAATGCGTAACGGAGTCATAAGTAGGTGGAACAAATCTTCCCAATATAGACAGCGACTCCGTTCGAAGAATCGTTATGGTATTGTATTATTTACATGCATACATACATAAATCACGCCTATATCCCCAAAGGGGTAGGCAGAGGTGAAATTAACACCCACTCTTATGTATTAGGTGGCGAGCCTTTTGCCATCGATCGGGCACATAAATCGCAGTATATTGCTAGGTAGTATATAAGAGGAGTCTTGTTAGTCGTCATGTACGACATACATGGCAGAGATAGGGTTGTGACAATTTTACTATGTCGTGCCCACGTGGCTTTTACTTTAGATGATAGATGTGAATATTTTTAGAAATTTGACAGTTTTGGGCAGTCTGAAGAGCCGTTGACTGTATGTACATGTTGCGTGCGTAGACTGCCGAAATATTACAGTTACAGGTCGTGACTAAACATTTTTATATGACATTTCAAATAGGTCGCGGTATTCGACGCTGATGTAATATCGAGGATAACTCTAAATGCAATTGCTTGCAACATTTGTTCTCATAGCTAGGTAACGTGCAAAATGTATATATTCTATTAAGTACCTACATTACATGGGACCTAACATAACTGGCGAAACGTGGGTTGTTCACCTTTGCCTACTCCTTCGGGGATATACGCGTGATTTATGTATGTATGTATGTAAGTACCTACATACCTAAAACGAAAAATTATGTATGTGCCGTGTGGTGACGGCAGAGTAGAATACAATGTCACCACCCCAAATCTCTCCCGTGGGTGTCGTACAAGGCGACTAAGGACACAACAGTAATGGTATAAGCGGAACGCAGCAGCGTTCCGCTTATACCACCCACCGATTTACTGCGACTTTTGTGCCCGCTAAATGGCAATAGGCTCGCCACCTATTACATGGGACCTAGCATGGTTGGCAAAGCGTGGGTGCTAGTTCACCTCTGCCTACCCCTTCGGGGATATAGACGTGATTTATGTAAGTATGTATGTAAAAATTATGAATTAGAAGGCAAAATACTTACTTCTATATAAAAGACATCAACGTGCGCAGGCGTAATGCCACTACGAGTGAGTTATTATTTGAGCAGTGGTAAAACAATTTCCACTATAATTTAAACCTGTATTTTGTAATGATATAGTAAATTGTATGGCTTACCCTCTAAGGGGATGATATAAGGTTGATATTAATTAGGAAATATCTGTATTTTTGTCTTACTGCCGCACTCAGAGACGACAATTAACTTTAATTAGTATTTTATGTCAAACATTTTTTTCAAATCTAGACCATAGACCCGGCAAGAATAGCGACTAGTTAAGTACTCATTAAAGTTAATTCACATCTCTGAGTGCGGCAGTTAGACACTTTGTACTATTAAATAATATTGTAATATTGTTTTATATCACACCTGACCATAAAGTGGCCATTTCCGCCCGCTACGCGTACTGAAAACCCCACTTATTGGTTGGGGGGTGACATAAAACTATGATCTTACTTCGGGCGGTAAAAAATAAAGCCTCAGAGCTTCAGCTCGGGCGTTAAATACTTGCGATCGGAGAAATTCTTTGTTTTATCGCCCTTGGTACTACAATCTACTATTAGTACTTGACTTGCTATAGCCAACACCAACAACACGACTGTTCAACACTGGTGTCCAGCGACCGGCCCGCTCTCTAGTGACGTAAGCGGACGAGGCTCGGACACGACACACATATATTATGTTATAAAAACAATCGGTGTTATAACAACAAAGTGTTTATAACATAACAACAAAGCCGCACTCAGAGACAGCATTAACTTTAAGGGGTGCTTAAGGTCAAAAAATCAAAACAAGATGAAAAGTCTCTGCTTAAATAACGAGATAATATCTCGAACGGGATGAGGACGTGCCTGCCACGTTCAAAACGCCCCGTGACTTGAGTGCTACGTTCACGACCCGTTCGTGACACCGTGACATTATGTCCTTCATGTACATTTTGTTAGAAACGATATTTCTGCAGTCACGTCCCCGTCCTGTTCACGTCCCGTCCGAGGTATTATCTCGTTACATATGCAGAGACCTTGGGGCCTAGACAAAGTAACATACCGACAAAGATAACGAAGTTCGATAAAGCCAAATGTATGGGATTTGACGGAAGTCGTTGTGAAATCACGTGACCACAATCGTCTTCGTAAGTTCCTAGTCATATTGGTAGCGCAAGCTAAGACGCTGTAGATACTAAAGTAATATGGCCGACGTGACGAACTTCGACACGTTATCATTATGACCGACTCATCCCATGGGTGTCGCAAAAGTCGATTAAGGGAGATTGCCTGGTGTAGACCAATAAACACCTCGGGGCACCCGAATGGTGTAGGGCAAACCACCAACAACAGCATACCCAAAGAGGGATAGTGTCAGGCAGGCGGCCGGCTGTAAAACCTAAGCCAAAACTTTGAGCAGTATGGATTGGAATGTTGTCAATCCAATCACTCTCTCCGTTCATCGGTTTCTCGACATGGTCCATTCCGTCTCTTTTCTATACATTCATTAATCACTAGCACCTTTACGGTGTGATGGATGATATGAATCAAAAGGGAGTGGATGGCTTGATGACGTCTGACCGATATGAATGGGAGAGGAAACATACTGCGCCGACCCCACATAGACTGGGAACAGGGCATGGAGAAGAAGATATGCAGAGACCTTTAAATCTTGCCTGGCTTATGGTCTAGATTTAAACGAACTCTTTGAGCAAGAGAAGGAATAATGTTCCATTTTCCGGTTTTGTTGTTGGTAAAAAAGACATTGAACCCATGTTTTTCCGCAGGCACCACTCATTTGTTATCACCATTACCAACAGGGAACCTCGCTGGAGCTTCTACTCTTCCTCGCCCGCCCGAAGGCATTGTATTCTTAGGCAACAATACACAATGTGCACAATAGCCTTTTC
Source organism: Cataclysta lemnata (assembly GCA_963931975.1). Lineage (NCBI taxonomy): Eukaryota > Metazoa > Arthropoda > Insecta > Lepidoptera > Crambidae > Cataclysta > Cataclysta lemnata. The sequence continues at coordinate 1,493,356 of OZ008350.1, read as the reverse complement.
TTGCGGTGTCGTCGCCGGGTCAGCCGCGGCCTTTTTCAAGCCTTCCACAATGGAACATAACAGGCTAATAAGTAGGCGAGTTCACCGACTTATCAGTTTCTCGATCCCGAAGCTTTAAGTAGCTCGAGTGAGGTTGATTTCTATTTCACTGTTGACGTGCTGACAATTTTATTGGGTTTATTTATTGTGTATGCCGTGTGGTGACGGCAGAGTAAAATACAATTGTCACCGTCCCAAATCTTTCCCGTGGGTGTCGTAAAAGGCGACTAAGGATAAATCAGCGACGAGGAATGGGCAGCAGCGTTCCTCTTATATCACCTAGCAATAGTACTGCGACTTTTGTGCCCGATAAATGGCAATAGGCTCGTCACCTATTACATGGGACCTAACATAATTGGCGAAACGTGGGTGCTAGTTCACCTCTGCCTACCTCTTCGGGGATTTAGGCGTGATTTATGTATGTATGTATGTAAAAAAATTAGTACAAAGATTTTGGTGGTTAGAAAAAGAATTTCGAAAAATAATGATCCCGCCTCAAGATCATAATTTTTCGAAATTCTTTTTCTAACCACCAAAATCTTTGTACAAACCAAATAACAAAAAATGGCTACATTGTTGGTTTGTATGCTGTAGAGGTGGGAGCGAGGGGTATACCAGCAAAATTCCTATACTCATTACTAAAAGACCTTGGGTTGTCTAGAATATACGTGAGTTGTACACTGATACACACGTGTGTCAAGATGCATCAGGACTTTAATTTTTTGGCATGGCATGGCCGATAAATGGCAATAGGCTCGCCACCTATTACATGGGACCTAACATAATTGGCGAAACGTGGGTGCTACCTCTGCCTACCTCTTCGGGGATATAATATAAGTGTGATTTATGTATTTATGTATGTATGCATACCAAAAAAAATTTACAATGCTTACCTAAATGGTTATGGACAAACTTTGGTGAGCATTTATCTTTTTTTGTAGGTTAGGTTAGATATCCATCTGGTGTTCATTTAAATACTATAAGCACATTTTATTTCACCGTACATGAGTTATACGTACGTAGGTGGATGAGTAATAGGCAGCAGCGTATCCCTTAGAGGCGCTCCTGCCCATTACTGCTACTCATCGCTGTCCATACCCATTGTCACCTTGTACGACACTCACGGGAGAGATGGGTGACGATAATTGTATTATGCCGTCACCACATGGCTAACTGTTACGAATATTGTATTTGAAATAGGATATTTTAAAAACCGGTCACGATGTAACGCATAAAACGATTTTCCATTTTCACGGTGCTCTTATCAGTTTGAAAAAGAGACGTTTTGCTTTAAAGTATTAAAATTAAACGCATGAACTAATTGTGATGTCTTTGTCCACAGAATTACACGACATGGCTGTGTGTCGCCATTGCCGCTATCGCCTTAGCCACACCAGGTGAGGAAAGATGCCATCGTAACCTTATTTATACACATAACTAGTTTATTAACTCATATTATATAGGCACGCTAGTCTGGGAGCGAACAAATGCCATTCATGCTGGCCTACGAGCGAACATAACGTAGAATGTGCCAGCCCCGACTCATCCCATGGGTGTCGTGAAAGTCGACTAAGGGAGATTGCCCGGTGTAGACCAATAAGCACCTTGGGGTGCACGAATGGTGGAGAGCAAACCACCAACAACAGCATACCCAAAGAGGGTTGGTGTCAAGCAGGCTGCTGGCTGTAAAACCTAAGCCAAAACCTTGAGCACTATGGATTGGCATGTTGTCGTCCCAATCACTCTCTCCGTTCATCGGTCTCTCCACATGGTTTCTTGCGTCACTTTTCTAAATATTTAAAATTCATCATTAGCACTTTTCCGGTCTAATGGATGATATAATTTAAATGGTATTTGATGGCTATATTAAATAATCTGGGACCAGGTCAAGACTCAATCAATAAAACATTGAAAAAAATGAATTAGCCGTGTGGTTACTCTTATACCAGCTAGCAATATTCTGTGTTTTACGTGCTCAATACATGGCAATAGGCTCGCCGTCTGTGCCCTATACATATACTATACTAATTGGCGAAATGTGGGTGTTGATTCACCGTTACCTACCCCTTAGGACATATTATGTATGTATAAAAGAATTAATCTGTGTTATCTTTGGTGTGTCCTTAAGTTTGGATTATCTATCGTCAACGCTCACATCTGAAGAGAACGTGCGTGGCTGTACAAACAATGCCTATTGTTCGTTTACCCTTGGCGCTGACACACGGGATTCAGTACTTTACATACTATGTCGAGATCAGAGCTTGGCGATCATGTACTCAACTGTGTAATGCTTTCGGAACATGTGCAAAAGTTATAGTATAACTAGCAGACCCGGGAAACGTTGTTTTGCCCTTATCACTTACGGGTATGCCGTGTGGTGACGGCAGAGTAGAATACAATTGTCACCACCCCAAATCTCCCGTGGGTGTCGTACAAGGCGACTAAGGATATATCAATGCTGAGGAACGGGCAGCAGCGTTCCTCTTACACCACCTAGCAATAGCAATGTACTACGACTTTTGTGCCCGATAAATGGCAATAGGCTCGCCACCTATTACATGGGACCTAAGATTATTGGCGTGATTTATGTATGTATGTACTTACGGGTATAAAAAATAGCCTACTACATATTCTCAGAACTACCAAATAAGCCCAAAAAATTTCAAAACAATTGGCCAAGCCGTTTCAGAGTAGTTTTTAAAAATCATTAGATTGTTTATTATTTCGATTTCTATTGAACATTATACATTAAACAAATGTTAGAAAAAATTGCGGTTAAAAAAGTTCGAAAAATTATAGTGTTACTTCGGGAATAGGCAGGCCGAGTGGTATATTAGCCTGGAATACAGGGTACGCAGGTTCGTTTCCCGAATCAAGACTATATTTTTTTTACTTTTTCTAACCACTTTCTTTATTGTTATTGTTAACGATGCCTAAAAGTCCACATGGCTGAATGTGCTAAACCCCGTTGCATTCTGAATTCTGCAGAATTAAGAAGAAAAGAAGAAGAGATGGTTTGGCGCGGAATTAAAACTAGGATTCAATTTAGATTCAATTAACTATTTTAACTAACAAATGATTTTTCCCTCAATAATTTTTACCTAACTGTAACTTTCCATAAATGTTTTTTATAACAAGTTATCTTTAATTTCCTACAACAATATGACAGGAGAAAAGACCTCTCATTAACATTTTGGTGACCCCGACGTGATTGATTTCACTTGCAATTATTATTATTGGAAGCAGATACTTTCAGATGCAAATACTATAATATGATGCTGGAAACAAACGCACATATGAAGAAAGATTGCAGATTGGGTGAAATATTACTATGAGGAATCCATTTTGAACAAAATATTCGCCAATTAATAACGGCACGGATACGGCACGGGCACGGATGTAGTCAGCTTGTATTCCGCTCTAAATTATTACTAAAAGAAGTGCTAAGGTTTATGTAAAGCCCTAGGTTACCAATTATTTCTCTATTTTGAGCTTGTAACCTACTTCGCTTCATTATTTTGTCAAACAAGAAGAGTGCTAAGGTTTATTGTTAAGCCCTAGGTTACCTATTATTTTCGCTATTGTTAGCTAGTAACCTACTTCACTCCATTCTTTTGTCATACAATTGTTAATTAAAACTATTTTTTGTTTAAAACTATTCAAGCTATACTAAATGTTACCCAAATCTTTCCTATTTAAATTCTATATTAGCAGATTAAACTGAAATAATATTATTGTATTAATTTCATAGTAATTAAATATGGTTTTTAATTTGTATTGTATAATGTTTGCTTGTTGTTGTGTAATGTAATGTTTGTTTTTCACGTATAACCCTACAAAATTAGAAAGTCATTTGTACATTTCCAGATTTGCTGCATTGTTATAACAACCGTCTCCTACATTTCACCGAGTTATATCGAGTGACGAGTTTTCATGATTTTAAATTTGGAACACGGGACGGCCGAGTAGTCAGCAGCAGTACATTTCGTGCATCGTATACGGTTTGACTGTTCACTTACTTACCTATTTGTTGTTTTCCAATTTCATTGCTTGCTCTCATTTATTATTGACTTAATTTTATAAAAAATGGAGCAACCAAATAATAGTAATAAAACGACACTGCCTAGTACTAAAGACACATTAAAGAATCTTATTCGTCAAAGAGGTACAATAAAGGCTAGACTTACAGTTTTTCAAAAATATGTCAATTCTTTAATGCAGATTGAAACAATAAACTTAGATAGTATTGCTATTGGAGAATTGCAGTTAAAATTATCTCGCATGCAGGAGTTATTGCCTGTCTTTGATGAAGTACAAAATAATATAGAAATTTCTGTATCGGATTCTCAAATAGATTCTCAAATGGAAGAACGCGATTCTATGGAGACTCTATTTTGTAAAAATATTTCATTTGCTCAAAATATAATTGAAACTTATGAAAAGTCACATGGCCCTAAGTATGCGCATAATAGTCAGGCGTCCTGCCATGGCTCATGTAATAGTAACCATCAGTTGAACGTAATATTGCCAACAATTAATTTGCCATCATTTGATGGTAACCATTTAAAATGGTTAGAATTTCGGGATACTTATGAATCATTAATTCACAGCAATGAGTCTTTGCCAACAATAAGCAAATTTCATTACCTTCGCAATTCATTGGAAGGTGGCGCTGCTGTAGTTATTAAATCTATTAGTTTTACTGCGTCGAATTACGAACTTGCATGGAAAACACTGTCTGAACGTTTTAATAATAAAAGAATACTTATAAATAACCATGTCAAGGCTTTATTTAATTTTGAAAGCATTAATAAAGAATCTTATAAATCTATTCGTTACATGAATGATTATTACTTAAAAAATTTACGTGCATTGGAGGATTTAGGGGAACCAGTGGATAACTGGTATACTTTAATTATTTATATTATGTCTTCAAGACTAGACAGCGCCACATGTCGCAAATGGGAAGAGCATCGTAACACTTTAGAATTATCTCCCAAGCTTACTGACTTTATTGAATTCCTTCGTGGTCGTGCTGATGTTTTGGAGACAATTCAATATAGTCAAATAAATTCTGTACCACATCGTCAAAATACAAATAAAGATAATATGAATAAAACAAAGTCATTTGTTAACACAGGTACTGATTATAATGATGCTAGAAGCTGCATTGTGTGTAAACAGTATCATATGCTTCACACGTGTGATAAGTTTAGGGACATGGTCGTAGATGCTAGGTTAGCTTTAGTAACCGAACAAAAGTTGTGTGTTAACTGTCTTCGTTCCGGCCACCATGTTTCACGTTGTCGCTTAGGTCCATGTAATATCTGCAAACGAAAACATAATTCATTATTACATAAACAGTTTGATTCTAATAATACTTCTATTAACTTACCAGTCGGTGACGCTGGGCCTGTTTCTCAGTTACCATCAACTAGTACAGCGTTGTCTGCGGTGGTGCCAAGCCAAGTATTGTTATGCACGGCGGAAGTTGACTTGGTTGACGTAAACACTAATCAAATATTCTCTGCCAAGGCTTTGCTCGATAGCGGCAGCCAGTCTTCGTTTTTAACTGAAAAAATGCAAAACAAAATGAATATTTCCTATACAAAAATTAAGCCGATATCAGTTTGCGGTGTTAATGGTAATGTCGCTTCTACTACATTTAAAATTTGTGATTTGCAAGTTTGCTCTAGAGTTACCAATTTTTATGTAAATGTTTCATGTTTGGTTATTCCTCAAATTACAAGTCGGTTGCCAAACACTCCTGTTGATTTTACGAAACTAAATCTCCCAAATGGTATTCAATTAGCTGATGCTACCTTCTTCAAACCGTCAGAAATAGATATATTGTTAGGTGCAGACGTTTTTTGGGAGATTATTAACTCCAATCAAATTAAACTAGGTCCAAATCTACCTACGTTGCAAGGTTCACAATTTGGGTGGTTAGTAGCGGGCCCAATGGCTGTTTTATCCAAGTCCCGTTCCAAGGTTCAATGTAACTTTTCTCAAGAGATTCGAGAATCTCTTGCTAAGTTCTGGGAACTTGACGAGCTTTCATCATCCTCCAAATTATTGTCCAAAGAGAAAGAGCAATGTGAAGATCATTTTATTAGCACTTATAAGAGACTTCCAGGTGGAAGATTTTGTGTCAAAATCCCATTCAGGGATAAACCTAAATAAACACTCGGTGATACTTACGCGTTTTTATAATTTAGAAAAACGTTTAACTTAATCTAATCTTAAAAAAATAATATTCAGATTTTTTGCGTAAATACGAAGAGTTGGGGCATCTCACAGAGGATCGCGCCCTGATTTTGGCTACTAGATACCTCATCATTTCATTGCGTGAACAAAGCGCAACTACCAAAATAACTGTAGTATTTAACGCCTCATTTAAAAGTTCTTCGGGGAAATCATTAAATGTTATGATGCTAGTTTGTCCCACAGTACAAGAAGATTTATTTTCTATACTTTTAAGTTTCCGTTATAATTTTTACGTCATCTAAGGTTGGCTTAAAACTCAACCTAAAACCCTAAAAACATTTGTTTGTAATTGGATTGAGGAGATTCGTCAATTAACTGACGCAATGTTATGGCGTCACGTACCTACCGATGTTAATCCCACTGATTTGGCCTCTAGAGGTGTTTCAGCGCAGCAGCTGGAGCACAGTTCTCTTTTGTGGCACAGTCCCTCTTTTCTAATATCTGAAGATGATTAGCCTGGTGCTGATCACGCCTTCGTCGAATTCCCTGAAACAAAAATAACTCTTAAAATACAATGTCTTGAAAATGTTATTTAAAAAATATTTGAATTTTAATAAACTACTTAGAATAATGGCGTATATTTTAAGATTCGTTCATAATTGCAAAAATAATTCCAATAAAACAACAGGTGTACTTACCGCATTTTTAATTTGAGCAATAATTGATAACTTTTTAGTACAAAAGCAATGAACTTGGAAGACTACTTAATGTTTTCGATCAAGCTGTCGGTAATTATGCGTGCATTTTTTACTTCTCGTCATACTCGCCTAACTTTGGTGGAATATGGGAGGCGGGCGTTAAGTCAGCAAAGTATTGTAGTATTCACTTTTGAGTAATTGTCAATACTTTTCGCACTGATTAAGACAATTTTAAATTCTCGTCCACTAACACCATGTCCGTGGACCCTTCCGATTTAGCGCCGTTGACTCCATGCTATTTTTTGATTGGTCGACCCTTAACCGTCGCCCATTTCTGAGCGGATCAACTTCACCGCTACCAGCTTGTCCACATTTTTGGAATAGCTGGTCAAGCGAATACTTGTCAGATCTGCAGCAACGTGTCAAGTGGCGAAGGAACTGCAAGGACGTCAAGATTGGGGAGCTCGTCATTGTCAAAGACAAGCAATTACCGCCGTTGAAATGGCTATTGGGGCGAATCACTAAACTCCACCCTGGACAAGATGGTGTAACCAGAGTCGTCGACGTCTTCACCAAGAAAGGCATCGTAAGAAGAGCACTTTCAAAATTGTGCCCAATGGAAGGAGAAGCTCGAGATGAACTTAAAAGTCAACCTTTTAAGGGGGGGAGAATGTTAACGATGCCTAAAAGTCCACATGGCTGAATGTGCTAAACCCCGTTGCATTCTGAATTCTGCAGAATTAAGAAGAAAAGAAGAAGAGATGGTTTGGCGCGGAATTAAAACTAGGATTCAATTTAGATTCAATTAACTATTTTAACTAACAAATGATTTTTCCCTCAATAATTTTTACCTAACTGTAACTTTCCATAAATGTTTTTTATAACAAGTTATCTTTAATTTCCTACAACAATATGACAGGAGAAAAGACCTCTCATTAACAGTTATTATAATTGAAGAGCTGGATTAACCCTGTAGGCAGCGCAGAATATAATTAAGAGACTTTCCTCTTAAAGTGCAAACTACTGTGTTCAGTTTATTTTTGAATTATCTAATCTTAATGCAAGATGAATCTCTGACAGGAAACTGTGTAATCGAACGAACACTTTTAAAAGTTACAAAACATGCTGAAATGCAATTTAAAAAACGATTCGTCTTGAGTGGTCTGCATTCTTCATGGTAACACGAGGAAGATCTGCCCGGCGAATCGATTGACTGTTTACTTTGCAATAGTGTAGACTTAGATCAAAGGCGTGACCGATCAATTAAAATATTACGAGCAAATCTAGACTTCTTTTTTGAACCAGATTAGGTTTTTGTGGCTAGTTTTAATAGATTTGTTGCTATACTCTATCAATTATAGCGAGAAACAAAATGGAAACAATCTTGATCTGTCTTTTAATACAAAAAAGTGTAATACCAAATTTTCAACTATCATTTTTATTTTTGTATATCGATAAAGAAACATAAAAACGTTTTGCTCCGGTTGTAAATGGCTAGAGTATATGATCTTTGAACCTACATACATAAATCACGCCTATATCCCCGAAGGGATAGGCAGAGGTGAACTATCACCCACGTCTCGCCAATTATGCTAGGTCCCATGTAATAGGTGGCGAGCCTATTGCCATTTATCGGGCACAAAAGTCGCTGTAAATTTCAAAGTGGTATAAGAGGAACGCTGCTGCCCATTCCTCATCACTGATTTATCCTTAGTCGCCTTGTACGACACCCACGGGACAGATTTGGCGTGATGACAATTGTATTCTACTCTGCCGTCACCACACGGCTGATCATTGAACCTATTTACTATTTTTATTCTTCCAACCAGATAAGAAGTTTTACGAAAAGAAAATATCAATATGCAGTATCTAATTATAGCCGTCACAACAATGCTTCAAAACAAAATGCAATAACAATGCCCTGATTATTTGATTGAAGAATGCAAGCAGCTTAGTTATCTAAAGTTTTCCTGTAGGTAGGACCTGTTTCTACAGATAGATAAAAAGATTCATTTAAGGTTTATGCTTTCTACATTTGTTTGTCCGATTCCTCATTAGAACGTTCCCCTAGTGAACGCTTAAAATGACATAAACTCAAGTGAAACTCTCTTGCCATAGAAATGGCCATCATAACTTTACGTCAGCCGGGGTTATTGCCAAAAATTTTCTATATCGAATCGTAGTAGTACAAAAGAACTCGTCGCCGTTACCGTCGATTACATCTACAATAAAAATTGAAGTTTGACGCAGATCGCTCCGTGGCTAATGGAATTTAGTTTTGGTAATCTTCGCGGGGTTACGCTTGGTGGCGCAGTGCTTTCGGTCTTCGATTAAGCTCAGCACCAAACTGGCTGGCAATTGAATGGGCAACCACAATTATTTACATCTTTCTTCCAATCCCAATAATTAATAGAAAAAAAAAATGAATTTTTGATATCACCATAGTTTTACTACATGTTATAATAAGCTTCTGCTGTCGGCCCTGTTCCCAGTCTATCTGGGGTCGGCGCAGTATGTGTCCTCTTCCATTCATATCTGTCAGACGTCATCAAGCCATCCACTCCATTTTGATTCATATCATCCATCACACCGTAAAGGTGCTAGTGTTGAATGAATGTATAGAAAAAAGACGGAACGGACCATGTCGAGAGACCGATGAACGGAGAGAGCTAATGGAATGACAACATTCCAATCCATACTGCTCAAAGATTTAGCTTAGGTTTTACTTTGGGTATTTACATGTTGTAATAAGCATTTGTAATATTACCACTACTTAAACTTATAAGCAACTATGACTTGAGATGTGACTGTGTGTTCATCACAAACATTTGCACCTACTAGGATTCGAACCCGGAACCTCTTGGCCGATAACTAGATAGCGATAGATCTGACCATTCGATCAAACCGGCCGTCGTTATTTTTCTAGCCAATCGATCTCATATCGTTAGCATAAAATACAGTAGGTCAACAATGTAGAAATAATTTTGCAACATCAGAAACAGAAAGATTTACAAATACCGTGCATTCAATTAAGCTTGACCATGCTTCTCTGAATATTATTTGTTTAAATGAGGACTATTATTTGTTTAGAAGCAACTGTTCCCTTTAATATTTTTTCTATCCTTAATGAATAAAAGAAATTAAAATTAACGAAAAATTTTAATTTTTACAGCCTATATAAAAAGCAGAATTTAAGAAAACGACGAGTAATGGGCCCTCTTCTACTCATGGGTTCCTCTTATATCATCTACCAATAAGTATATTAGGGGTTTAAGTATCAAATTGCCGTTTTGTATGGAGAATTTAGAAAAAAATTATTTTTCTATACAAACATATTTGTGATTTTTTAAGGAACCAAGGAACCACAAATCTAAATTTTATATAATTTTGTGGGTATATTTAGACAACATTTAGCTATAGGATACCTAGGATACCTAGACATTTTTTTTATAACGGAGACGGACTGGTGTCCGTGACCGATCTAAGTGGTAATTAGGACGAGCTGTTTTTGAAGATTTATTGGTAGTGAAAGAAATAAAAATAAGATGAAATTTTTTACATAAATATAAGTCCTTGAAATGAAGTTTAAAATAAAAAAATAATAATGGACGTAACTATTGTTTTAAAGGAATTATACACTTCTACTAAATAATGAGGGAACATCGGCAATTTCATACTTTAACCCCTATTATTACGTTTTACGTGCCCGATAGATGGCAAAGGACTCGCCCCCTTATTACACGCGTGATTTATGTATATATAATATCAAAATTAATACAGCTATAGATTATCCAGTCACTGTTGAGCGTTATATTATCAATGTAGTTTTAATGGTCAAGCGTTGAGTTCGCATTTGAAATTGATTGATCGATGTAGCCTCAAGCCCAACTCGTATGACATAATCGGCACCTGATCAAATTGTTTCTAGAACGCGTGTTAGATAAGTCTGTCTACAGCCAGACACCGTAACGTTACGCAAGGAAAAATATTAGTTAATAAAATAACGTTCTTGTGACTTTGTGCATTGTACTCTGTCGCACATTTAATAAAAAACGGCACAATTCAAAAAGTACTTTGGAGGATTGTGCATTCTAAATTTACATGGGATTAAGACAGATTTTTGCAAGAAAAGCGTTTTTGATTTGTGTCTCTTTTCTTCTTCAAGTAGCGGTGTGTACGTAATCATTATTTTCTTCCTGCCCTGTTCCCAGTTTATCTGGGGTCGGCGTAGTATGTTTACTCTTTCGTACATATCCATCAGATGCCATCTAGCCATCCACTCCCTTTTGATTCATATCGTCCATCACACCAAAAAGGTGATTGATTTTTGACAATAATTTAATCCACACTGCTCAAGTTTTTGGCTTAGGTTTACAGACTGTCTGACACCAATATGTCAGGGTATGCTGTTATTGGAACAATTGTTACCACCTTATCTCTCAGGCGGGTGTCGTACAAGGCGACTAAGGGTTAAAACCGCAATGAGTAATAGGCAGCAGCTCCTTTTAGGCCACTAATATAAGGAATAGGCTTACCAACTATTTCATGGGACCTAACTAAATTGGTGAAAAGTAGGTGGTCATTTACTTCTGCCTGCCCTTACGGGGTAATTTGTGTATGTATGTAAAGGGATATTAAAAGGCTGGTGATGATGATGATGATGATTATTTCCTTCTTTCCGCAGCGAGTTCGAGCGAGCCCCGCGTGGTGTGCTACTACACAAACTGGTCAGTGTACCGACCAGGCACAGCCAGGTTCAACCCTCAGAACATCAACCCGTACCTGTGCACCCATCTGGTCTACGCCTTCGGCGGCTTCACAAAGGACAATACGCTTAAGCCTTTCGACAAGTACCAGGATATTGAAAAAGGTAAGCGCTAGTTATTATTTTGATTTTTATTTAGACATTGTAATAAAGAAATTAGAAAAATTATCACAATGAATTTTCGTGGTTGGAAAAAGTTCGAAAAATTATAGTCTTAATGCGGGACATTTTTCTCGCATCGAGCCAATTTTTTTTTCTTGCCAACAATAAATAGTACTTACTTGCATAAATAATTATTTTTTCATAAAATAAATAATATTTGCGTATAACTAAAGAGCCGCAGCATCACACCCAAAGAGCCGCATGTGACTCGCGAGCCACAGGTTGTCGACCCCTGCCCTATTCTAAGGCGATCTGCCCTTAATTTTACCGATATTTTTCTCTCAAGGTGGTTACGCCAAGTTCACTGGCTTGAAGACGTACAACAAGAACTTGAAGACCCTGCTTGCCATCGGCGGATGGAATGAGGGGTCCACCAGGTTCTCCCCCATGGTCGCTGCCAAGGAGAGGAGGAGGGAGTTCGTCAGGAATGCTATTAAGGTAAGCAGCTCCAGAACAGATGTTAGCGAAGCTATTACGTAGTTTTGGAGTCGTGAAATGACTCTTATGGCACTGGCTTTAGGTTGATAATTTAACAGAGGACTTGTATCTCACTGGTCGGTTTACCTTTTAAGTTTTTTTCAATTTAGAGTAATATGAACGATTATGATAATTAATTAATTCGTCGTAAAAGTACTTTTCATAAAATAATTTATTGTCGCTACAGTTCCATTTCACATCGCTGCCTTAATCCTTAGTCGCCATGTACAACACCCGTGCGAGAGATGGGGGTTAGTGACAATTGTAATCTGCCGTGCCGTCACCACACGGCAGTGTAGGGGAAGGCGGCCTAAAGTGGGTGCAGTGCCTAAAACGGGCCCCTTGAGGTATCAAATAATTTGAAGGCTTCTTACACTTTCCCGTAAATTTAAGTTCCCACAGATTCCCTTGGGTGCACAGAAATTATTTTACACAGAATATCGCCCGCTTGAGCTAGCTTATCCTTTTTGTCTTCTGCCTTCCCCTATATGTCATATTGATTAGGCATGTATGCTGTGATCAGGGATGGTGGCATAAAATCTAGTCTACGGTCTTTTACGACTAACGGCTTGAACGATTACCCCAAGCCAAGATTGAAGCGATGACTAACAGACTAAGGTGTTCTAGAGCCGACAGGCAGATTTGATATCACTGGAAAGCGGTAGTCCACACGCTTTCTCCACATTAACTTGAAAGGGCTTAACGCTTGGCGATGTGTGATAATGCGCAGATATATTATTATGGAAAATTAAACGAAGATCCCGTTTGAAAGGATTTTCCGATACAGTCATAAAGTCGTCCTACAACAAAGAGAAATAAACACATTGTTGCACAGTTATGACAATGTGCCGGACATCTACAGTCCCTCGTTAAAGAGGTTTAGGGCAGACATTACTGATATTATCACTCGAATATAGTAAGCAAATATCTGAACTTTGAATTGTTTTTTTTTGTTAGTATTTATTAATTGTATTTAGTGTATATATAATTATTAATTTGGATAGACATTCATTTATTCTAATCAGTTTGTTTATTTGTAAATTTGGATGAGTTATGCTGTGTACATATAATTTTGGAAATGCGGCCAACCTATTTAATATGTTTGTGTACTTTATATTTGTTTGTTTTATGTACCAAATAAATAAAATTTCAATTAAATTAAATTAGAATGCGGTAATTTGGAATTTATACCGGTTAATAAGTAGCGGTAATTGCAATGGAATTTAAAAGAATTTCATAATAATATATAAAAACAATCTAATATGATTAGAAAGGTCAGGCCAGCGGTGCGGTGAGCGCAGATCAGAATACAATGTCACTACCCCCATATCTGCCACAGGTGTCTTACAAGGCGACTAGGGGTTAAGACAGTGATGAGTAAAGGGTAGCAGCGTTCCTCTTTTATCACCCAGCAATATACTGAGATTTACATGCCATATATGGCAACAGGCTCTCCACCTTTATATTATATGAGAGATAATTGGCGAAACGTGAGTGTTAATACACCACTGTGTACCCTTTCGAGGATTAACAAGCATATTTGAGACTGGATATTGAAATAATTCAATTTTGAGTTGTATCTCTTTGTATTTAAGAAACGACAGTATTATGCATGAAGCTCCATTATGCTTAAACTATGGCAACTAAAAAATACACCAGCAATTTAATAAAGGTTTTTCACAAATTGTACCTCGAAAATTCGTTCATTTCAGTTCCTCAGACAGAACCACTTCGATGGTCTAGACCTCGATTGGGAGTACCCAGCCTTCCGGGACGGGGGCAAGCCCAAAGACAGGGAGAACTATGCCAAGCTGGTGAAGGAGCTCCGGGAAGAGTTCGAGAGGGAGTCGGAGAAGACGGGCAAGCCCCGGCTGCTACTCACGATGGCCGTGCCCGCGGGCATCGAGTACATACAGAAGGGGTTCGACGTGAAGACATTGAACCGGTGAGTTCTGAAGGCCCGATGTCTGCCCGGCTGGCATGACCACCGAAACACGATATGATAAAGCCATTTATCGCTTTGAATTGTCAAAACTCCATCGATTTTTGACAGTTCAAAGCGATAAATGGGTTTATCATATAGTTTTTTGGTGTTCAAAGCCGGGCTGGGTAATTAAGTAGATAAGATTTTTTTATACTAAGAAGTAAGCTTTAGGGAAGACAGAAATAAAATTTATTTGGCACCCGTGCATATATAACCTTTCAATTATTAATAAATTAAGGGTACAAAAATGGTCAAACCTTAGGTGCAGATTTTCTGAACGTATGGTGATAGTATATAATTAACATAATATTATGACCTTCTATATCAACTGCGGCTCCAATACAGGACTAACATGTAGCAAAGCCCTAATTGCACGGCGTTTGCGACACAGTAATACAAAGTATAAATTTTCGGAAATTTTCTGACCTCTTTTCCTTTGTAGTTTAAGCAAAGTTAACACTAACACGAAAAAAACACATACACACACACACCTTAACCGTAAAAATGTGCCAAAACCTTAAATTGAGCAAGCGTGCAAATATGACATTTATCACCATCGGCCAAGACAGGTTTTGTGTTGCTACTTTGTTCTCGCTCAAAGGGTTTGCACGACTCAATTGGCATTTCACACGCGCTGAGCAAAGAAGAATACGGTGTGAGTGAAATAAATGGTAACTAATGCCATCTTGTGAAATACGCGTGCGCGTATTTGAGTCGGTTACTCAATTATCTAATTCAATGTCAGATTGGTAAACAACGTGTGTGGCACAAGGTAGTAGATGAAGCGTGGTTTTGACTTGTTAATACATCAAATGCGGGTTACTATATTCTATCGACAGTTGAAAGTAAGCTTATTGAAGTTTAGTTGGCTGGTATTTTTTGTTATATTACGATAAATAACAGAAGTTGCTAAGCAACTAAGCTGTAGTACTGTAGTGTGTAGTGTAGTGTAGTCCTCAACTGCAGATAGAATATTGAGACCCACCGTAAGTGTAACACTAAAGTCTACATTGAGTGAAAATTTATTTGAGGAAGAGGGGAGTTCTTGCTGAGCTCATGTCTAATAGAGGGGAGTGGAAGAAGAAGACATGTTGTGCTGACCCTACTTAGAGAAGAATAAGGGCAGGGAGAAGAAGACGATCCTTAAAGTCTATTTTTGTTCTAATTGTCTTTTTTTTAATCTCCGAGAGCACAGATATTAAGTTTGTCTTTTATTCTAAATACAAAATATTCAAATTAAAATCTTTGAAAACAAAACAACATAAGACAATTAAAATTATTGAAAGTTAATTAAATTCTTCAACTAAGATTGAATTTTACCCAATCAGAACCTTTGGAGTAAAGCAGAAAATCGATTGACAAAATTCGACGTAATACCATCATTCTACGATGACGCTACTACTACGCTCGTGATACTTTACTAATCGCTATCCGCTTGTGACTTGCTTACCCTTTAGCCAAACTAGTGCGGTGTACTAATGTCATCGCAATTCTCAGCCATCACAGGAATGTCGTTTGACTTTGAAGTCACGCCACCGCCACTGAAATTGTCAAACCACTAATGAGAACCTGCTTGTTGACATAGCACCCTTGTCAGCCGTTTATGTAAATAACATTTCGGCTCGACGAACCAAAATCTAGATTGCCTTTTAAAACTCGAATGGTTAACATCACTAGGCTTACTTCGACGCTCCTTTAGTAAAGTTATTTAGGCCTTGGACAGTTTAGGCAACGCTGAGCAAACGTTAAAGCAATATTTAAAATAATTTGGAAGCAAAACAGGAAGATGTTGGATTAAATTTAAAAAAGGGAAGAACATAAAAAAACGGCGCTTAATATTTAAAGCTTTTTTTCTTATTTTTTATAAGAATACTGATGCTACAAACTCTGTTTCAATACCAAACTCTATATCTAGTAGATATAAACAAGCACTCTTACTTCATTAGCATTTAAATACTACAGTAATAAGCAGCGCCTAGTAAAAGAGCTTTATGTAAATTCAATTCATTAGTTATGACCTTGAATAATAAGTGCATACTATGCAGTAACCGAAACAATTGAATCATTCAATGATCTATTTTCTCTTGAAAGAGGTGACTCAGTTCAGAAACACTGATATCTTTAACTTAGTTAATCGATTATATCTATATAGGCGTGATTTATGTATGTACGTATAGTATATGCAAAATCTATTTGTAAAATTAAACTGTTTGTAATAGTCCGTTGCCTGTTTTATATCTCTAGTGACTGCCCACACAACTGCATGCGTAAATCATTGCTGATCGTCACCATTTTGTAATCAATCAGCTGTTTTATATGCAGCGTGGGAAACGGATGCGTAAGCAGCCATTTGACCGTGGGCTATTTGACTTCTGATGTAATTAATATTATGGTGTCTTCACTTACGCATAATCGGTATAGCTTAAATGTTAAAAATCATCTAAATAATAATATTATCGATAACGTGTCCATACCAAGCTAAGCGGCTTTCTTTCAAGTTACCTGTAACTGGCGCCATTTTCAGACTTAATTTTTGTAGCTCCGAATATTTTTTTCTCTCCCAATTTTCATCTCTGACGCCTTCAATTTTCTTTCAAACGTCTTTTTCATAGCCCAACCATTCATGCAGACAGGTCTTACAACAGATTTGTAGATCTTTCCTTTAGTAACTAACTTTGGTAACAAGTAGTTATTGTAACCATTCTTCATTTCAATTTGTTATTTCCTGCTCGATCTACCCATCTGCTTGCACAAACTAATGTCCCCAGGGTAGCTTATGATATAGGTTAGGTTTTTGAACGAAAGTATAAGATGAGACTTCTCATGGCGCAGAGGCTAGACTCCTCGGCCTGCGTTTGTGTAAACCAAGCAATGTTCGTTAGGCCAGTCGCTGTCCATTAAGCTGGCTGGTGATGGTTATATTGGTTATGATACTGAATCCCACTCTATATGTACACACAAGGTCTGAGATTAACAACTGGTACATATTGCAGGTGTATTTCTAGGATTACGCCACATACAGTATTTTACATTGGCCAGTAACAATGGTGGTAACGAATGCAACAAATGTCATTGTTTATTCATTGCTGCTGTAATATTGCGGAGGCGCCGGAACGAAAACCAGCGTAGTATACTCCCTAATGATTTGAAGTAGCTCTCATGGACATATAAAAGGCGTTTTGAAAGAACCGAGTAGTAGTAGCGTGATTGTGGATAGTCTTAATATTTATGCAGATCGAATGAATACATTTCGGTCGTGGAAAGAATACCGTTTTCATCACCGACTTACGATGCCCACGGGTTGTGAATGTCTGTATCTTATTAGGTGACTAGATCATCCACAATAATGTTCCCTAAAAGGAACAATGTCAGTCAGTCATCTACCCGTGATAACCTAGCCGAAACCAACAGTAGCATAGCAAAAGCCATACTGCACCGACCCCTAAAAATTTGAATTGAAAAAAGAAGTGAAAAGAGCTATACGTACCATCATAATTTGAGACCTTGATTTGCTGAAAATAAAGTTCATTCTCCCAAAATACGCCTGACTATTTAGTTCTTGAATTGTATGTTCTGGTCTTACTAGATGATTGCGCTGGATATTTGGATGTAAATGAAACCTAAAAACTGCTTTCTTAGATTTCTTACTTTAGTTTTATAATTAGAAACACTAGATTTTCCGACGTTCAAGTCTCGAAACGCGATAAATCTTTACATTTAGCTTAACATCTAATCGGCGCGGTGTTATTTGTTGCCGTATAAAATAGGATAGGCGCAAACCCTTAGCTCTGTCTTTGTATTTGGCTGTCTTAACCTCCCTGATTTTCACTATTATGTTTTGATATTTGAAATTTTAAAGTACGTTCTGTTGGGGGTTTATATAACGCCCGCACTGAGGAAATCTAGTTAAGAATTATGTATTTTGGCCAGTATCCAATGACCTGCCTTGACATTGCTTAGTTTACGCAATAATAGGCCGAGCGCGCTATCTCCTGCATACTGCATACATACATACATACATAAATCACGCCTATATCCCCGAAGGGGTAGACAGAGGTGAACTAGCACCCATGCACCTGCATATTGAGTTCCTCAAAAGATTTAATTTAACAATATTTATTTATATTAGTATCGTTTATCCATCTTGCTCGCCCCTCCTTTCGCGGCATTTCTAAACAATGTAAATTGGCCTCATCTCGTCGCTCTGTTTGCGTATTTCGGCATATCTCTGCTTGGCCTTCGTGTGGTGTGATATAGCAGTAAATTGTCACCATTGTATTTTCACAAGCTTAGGTTGTATGTTGCTCTTCTTATAAATTAAACAACATCTACTTATTGATGAGTAAGGCTAGGCAGACTGTTTTATAGGAGTCATACAATGCGAAATTGGTAGATGGTCGAGTGTTTTAGCCAGCCACCGAGATTGCGGAAGACATGCATTCGAGTTCCGCGTCAGGTCATAATTAGACGTAGTCAAACAAAAAGGAACCACATTATAAGAAACCTAATTATTTATAGAAACTTATTGTTTATTAAAATGTATTAGCCCAAAGAAAAGCTTCTATCATACGATAGCCTAAACGCAACCTTACATAATTATCATTATAATTAAATAGCAATATTATTATAAATTGCAAAACTATTGGTTTAGTTTGGATTCTTTCTTAATTCTACTTACAAATATTGTTGACTTTTCTGACGTAATTTTCAATGTCGGTAGATGTAACTACTTTATCAATCTTATAGCATCATTTGTGTTTCTTATATTCATCTATAAATCAAAAATATTGTTCCACTGAGGTAAGCTTTAATAATTCATGACTGTACAATGTTGGCTAGCTATGCTGTATACTACTTTAGCTAGAGTAAACCACAGGCACTATATCATTACGCCATTAAATTTGACATGAACTCCTCATACCAAAACAGTAATTACCAACCGCCGAAACATCACATTGGAATTCAAAATTTATCCAACCTTGACCTTTTCAAAGATCCATTACCTTAATTAAATTTAGATACTGAACTCAAATGTACTCACGAGCCTATAATAATATGGCAATACATTATTCTGCGAAGTCGCCGCCGCATTATTTTTGTTTTATGTAATTTGTTAGTTTGCTGAAGGTACCGCCGTGTGGTGACGGCAGAGCAGAATACAACTGTCACCACCTCCAATCTCTCCCGTTGATGTCGTACAAGGCGACTTAATTAGGGCTCTTATACACCTAGCAATATATCATCACCACGTGACAATGCTTTCCCTTGCATCATAGGGTATAGATGATACATTTTCCCTTGCATCTATAGGTAGTAAATTTTCAATCACCCATATTTTATTTGACTTTTACACGTATCGGTTAATTTTTATAATCATAAACAAGCTCTGAAAACATTAATGTGATATAAAAAATGTTTCGGTGCGTGTTTTGATTATGAAGGAAGTGTTTTAAATAAGATGAAACACTATTTTGTAATAACTCCGCTTATGTTTATTGCCATGATTAATTAAGAACGTACGATTATTTTTACAATCAGCATTTTAACTCCATAAATTAGAGATTCTGACAAATTATTAACTGCAATCACACGAGAATTAAGAAGCAATAATTTTGAAATATATCATTGAGTTTCTATCGTTAATTATGTAACGAATTATACCATCGGTTTAACTAACAGAACATAAAAAGTATCCAGTCCAAGATATTAAGACGGTGAAAGTTTGTATGTTATTACCAAAATCTCTCGGCAGTTTTTTATGATAATAAAATAATAGGCACTGAAATAGTCCATAGGCTAGATTACCATACACACATATATAAATCACGCCCATATCCCCGAAGGGGTAGGCAGAGGTAAACTAGCACTCACATTAACATACAGGGCTTTATTATATGCAAAATACATAACATACATACATAAATCACGCCTATATGGGATATAAAGGTGTAATAGGAGAAGGGGTAGGCAGAGGTGAATTAACACCCACGCTTCGTCAATTCTGTTCGGGCACGGAAATCACAGTATATTGCCAGGTGGTTCAAAAGTAATGCTGCTTCCCATTGCTCATCGCCGTCTTAACCCTTAGTCGCCCTATACAACACACCCGCGGGTGAGATTCGTGGTGGTGACAATTGTATTCTGCTCTGCTGTCACCACACGGCTAATCATTTTTTAACACTCACAATCTTCTTTTTTCTTTCTTTCTAAATAGCCTCAGCACTTGTGGACGGACATATAAATGTTGAAAATACGAGTATACTACATAAACATATACACAACCATGACTCGGGAACAAATATTTGTGTTCATCACAAACTTTGCCCCTACCAGGACTCGAACCCGGGACCTCTTGGCCAATACCCAGCGATCTGAGCATTCGACCAAGCCGGCCGACAACATGCTACTAGGTATACTAAAGCCAAATGATACTAAGGTTAAATGTTTTTCGTGTTTCTCTTCAGATACCTCGACTGGATGAACTTGCTGACGTACGATTATCACTCAGCGTTCGAGCCTGCTGTAAACCATCACGCGCCCCTGTACCCCCTCGAGGAACCGAACGAATACAGCGTTGACAACGAGTTGAACATTGTAAGTATTAATTATGGTATTACATACTGTTCTCCCTGCCCTGTTCCCAGTCTATCTGGGGTCGGCGCAGTATGTTTCCTCTTCCATTCATATCGGTCAGACGTCATCAAGCCATCCACTCCTTTTTGATTCATATTGTCCATCACACCGTAAAAGTGCTAGTATCATCTATCACACCGTAAAGGTGCTAGTGAAATTAGTATTGTTATTACATACATACATAAATCACGCCTATATCCCCGCAGGGGTGCGCAGAGGTGAATTATCACCCATGTTTTGCCAATTAGGTTAGGTCCCATGTAATAGGTGGCGAAGTCTATTGCCATTCACTGTGAACGTTAATTGGCAGTAATTTGCCAGATGGTGTCACATTCATCGGTATAATTTAAGAGCACATACTTTAAGGCACGATTTATGTTTGTATATAGTAATGTCTAAAAACCACCAAATGTTTGTAAGACATTATAAAACATACAATGTTTTTCCAACCACCAAATTCTTTGTACTACTACTACAATTTTTCTAATATTAATATAAAGTTGAATTTAAAATCGAATAGTGTATTAATGTCTTTTATGTTATATATTTCAGGACTACACAATCAAGTTCTACTTGGAAAACGGCGCCGATCGCGACAAGTTAGTGCTAGGCATACCGACTTACGGTCGCTCCTACACACTTTTCAACGCTGACGCAGTAGAAATAGGCTCCCCTGCCGACGGCCCTGGCGAGCAAGGAGAGGCTACCCGGGAGAAGGGATACCTGGCTTATTATGAGGTGACATCATTTTTCGAAATATTTCATATCGATTTGTTTATGTGAATTTTTTTTTTTATAAATTTTAAATTGAACTTATTACATTTACGAGCTTTAAAGTTAAATCAAATTGTTATAAAGAAACCTAGGATAGGTTTGTAAATAAAAATTTAAATCAAAACAATGTTATAGTCTCGTTTCACAAAAATAAATTTCAAGGCTGGCTTGGACGAAATGCTCAGATAGCTGGTAGATTGTTTGTGATGATCACATGCATTTGTAATAAGTTCTTGCTAGTACACGTACCTATCTCATTTATTACAATGTCTTCGGAAAAACCTATATTAGAATTCTGTATACATTAATTTTGGCTGTTGTTCCATGTAAAGTCTTTTTATCTATTAACGTTAAAAACTTGTGTGGATAAAATAAACCAAATTTGTTAACCCGGGCAATGAGCATGTAATTTTTTTTCATTAGTATTAAACCTTATTACATATCACTAAAGCTTAAATTATTATGGTCGCAACTATTATACCGTATACAAACGCAACGCTGCAGTCTCGACTAACAATAAAACCACACCTTTCCAGATCTGCGAATCCCTCAAACCCAAAAGCAAGAAGCGGAGCACAGACGACGAGGACTCAGACGAAGACGAGGACGAAGACGCCGAGGAGGAGCTCGAGTGGGCCGTGATGCACCCCAACCCGAAGGCGATGGGCCCGGTCGCGTACAGGGGCAACCAGTGGGTGGGCTATGACGACGTGGACATCGTCAAGAAGAAGGCGGAGTACGTCGCCGAGAACGGCCTGGGCGGTGAGTCAGTTATTTCAAAGATGGGACGGGTCTCATGCTCTTGCAGGCGAACAAGGAAAATCTATATTCCAGCCATTAGAATACAAAGAGAGACAAAATGTAAACGTCGTTTTTCTTGATCGTCTTTTAAGCCGCTACCTCGAGAATATTGAAGATTTCCATTAAGGATGTTATAGGTCTACCAGAATCTCATGGCGAATTGGGAAATAAAAAATTGTAGATTGCAATACACAAGGGAAATTGGACTAAACTGTCTTGATACTTTTTAATTTTATTGTATACTACTACGAGTATAGATAATGTGTTAATTATCTAAAAATTATGGTTTTGATGCGGGGATCGAACCCGCGTCCACTGTAGTTCGATTCCGGCATCAAGACCATAATTTTTTCTAACCACCAAAATCTTTGTACTAATTTTTCTAACATTTATATAATGTTGAAATTAAAAATCTATTGAATGCTTTTATATTTTTTGTTCCAGGTATAATGTTTTGGTCGATCGACAACGACGACTTCCGCGGCAACTGCCACGGCAAGCCGTACCCGCTCATTGAGGCTGCGAAAGAAGCTTACATCGTTAAACTTGGGTAAGTAAATATTAATTTTGTATGTATAATTGTATATACAACATGTAACATAATTATAGCTCACACCCCGAATACTACCGAAATTGTTAATTTTTTTTCTTCATTCATACACATTGGTCAGCAAAATGTATGGAAACACAATAAATAAATAAATATAGTAAATACCGTAACATTATAATCTGAACTGACGACAAATTGTGATCCGAAACAATTTATACTAGAGGAGCTCGATAGCGCGCTTGGCCTGCAATTGCGTAAACTAAGCAGGGTTTTTTGAGGCCAGTCATTGGATGGGTGACGAAAATTTACTGGTTTCTCCGTGCTTCGGAAGGCACGTTACGCCGTTGGTCCCTCCGTGTTGAGCCGTTGGTCACGGCTGAATCTGCAATCGTTAATACTAACCAATCCGCACTTGGCTACCTCCATTTATAAGGGTGGCCTGTGTTCCAGCAGCGGGGACATTAAGGGGCTCGTGACAATGACGTAACAATTTATTTGTTACATACATACATACATGAATCACGCCTATATCCCTGAAGGAGTAGGCAGAGGTGAACTAGCACCCACGATTCGCCAATTATGTTAGGTCCCATGTAATAGGTGGCGAGCCTATTGCCATTTATCGGGCACAAAAGTCGCAGTACATTGCTAGGTGGTATAAGAGGAACGCTGCTGCCCATTCCTCATCACTGATTTATCCTTAGTCGCCTTGTACGACACTCACGGGAGAGATTTGGAGTGGTGACATTTGTATTCTACTCTGCCGTCACCACACGGCCAGGCCGGCTTTTATTGAAATTAACAAATAAATTGTTAACTTCTATTGAATTAACAATTTATTTGTTAACTTCAATAAAAGCATAAAAAAATTATTGGCACTCGCCGGCCGCTACCACAGCTCTGTAGGCCTATTCCCTAACTTTTTTGACTGTTGAAAGTGATGATCACCGAACTATTTACGTATCCATTACTACTTTACCATAATGCTATTGTGACACTTGTCTTGTGATAACAGCAATGTATTAGTAAATAGTTCGGTGACAATCACTTTCAAGTGTCAAAAAAAGTTAGGCAATAGGCCTACTGGTCGCCTCGTACTTGTTTGAGTAAAGCCTCTCACAGGCAGACGCGGTCAGCGGTGGCGGTGGCGGGCAGTTAAATAAATAAATAATTTTTTTACACTCACACCTATCATCTAGCCCAAAGTAAGTAGCCTAAACACTTGTGTTATGGATACTAGATGACTTACATATTTTTAATATAATTATGTATATAAATGTTGAAAATATACTACTTAAACATATACACAACCATGACTCGGGAACAAACATTTGTGATCACCACAAAGTTTGCCCCTACCAGGATTCGAACCCGGGACCAATATGGCCAATACCCAGCGATCTGAGCATTCGACCAAGGAGGCCGTCGTCAGTTGTAACGTAGGTAACATAAGGACATTATTCAAACCATAGCGTCTATCAACGTTTCTTCGGGTTCGCCACCGCCTCCGTCCCGCCCCCGCTGCTGTTTGAGTGAAGCTTAAAGCCTTTTGTTACCTACGTTACAACTGCCCGCCACCGCTGACCGCGTCTGTCTCTGAGAGTCTATAGGCTGACTGTGGCCGGTCATCAGCCTGACTTATTTATTATTTCGATTTATATAATCTCCGAGTTCCGGGTTGGCCGAGCAACCGCTCGGATGCGGGGCGGGTTCGATTTCTGCATCGAGACTTAAATTTTCCGAACTTCTTCTTACCTGTTTTTCTTTTTTATGTAATATCCTCAGTGCTACTGACAACACCATTGAGCGAGCAACCCC
Organism: Cataclysta lemnata; assembly: GCA_963931975.1. NCBI lineage: Eukaryota > Metazoa > Arthropoda > Insecta > Lepidoptera > Crambidae > Cataclysta > Cataclysta lemnata. Next base: position 1,468,448 of record OZ008350.1, on the reverse strand, counting down.
TAGGGCTCCAGCACGACGACGCAACCGTCCTAAGTCTACCACCACATCTACCACAGAGAAGCCTTCCACTGCTGTCAGGTGAGAACATTAAGGAACAACCTTAATCAAAATAATTTCCGCCACCAACATCTTCATCGGGTTATTGCAACCAAAAACTCTTCGTGACTGGTACCTATTATTTAGATCGCTTTTTTATTCACTGAGGAGCTCGTGCTTCTATCGCGATTGACCTACGTTACGGTACTTGCCTAGTTTTTGCGTAAACTAAGCAATGTTCGCTAAGGCCGGTCATTGGATGGGTGACCAAAATATATTCTCGATATTTTAGTATTTCTGTTTATTTATCGAACTCATCTTCATTGTATTGCATTGAAGCTAGTGTATCTGGTAAGACATGGATTTTGAGGAATTGAGATGAAGAGGAAACGGCATCGGTCTCTCGACATAGTCCGTTCCGTCTCTTTTCTATACATTCTTCCATCACTAACACCTTTACAGTGTGGTAGATGATATGAATCAAAAGGGAGTGGATGGCTTGATGACGTCTGACCGATATGAATGAAAGAGGAAACGAACTGCACCGACCCTTTACTCTTCACGTTGTAAGCCAACGGGTACCCTCGCAATGTAGAAATAAATTTCAAACATTCCAAAGCAGATATTTTTACAAATACCGTGCGTTCGGTTAAGCTTGGGTTTGCTTTATGAACTATTCGATTTTAATTTTAACATTATATAAATGTTAAAAAAATTAGTATAAAGATTTTGGTGTTAGAAAATCTGTTAATATGTTATTATCTGTTCGAAGGACCAAAAGCAGCGCGCGTAAGACAGCGGTGACAAGCACAACTCCATCTTGGAGAGTCGCCACACCCGAACCTCCCACTACGCCTGACCCTGGTTCAGGTAACAATAAAAACTAAATACATACGAGTAGGTACATACATTGCCTCCGTGGTCTAGCGGTTCACCCGCCGGAATTTAGATCCAGAGGTCCCGGGTTCGATCCCCAGGAGGTTACAAATTTTTACTCGGTTTGTTTGGACTGCTTTCAAGTCCGCCTGGCTAGTTACCACCATCTTATCAAAATAATAATAATAAATATTTTTACACTCACACCTATCATTTAGCCCAAAGTAAGTAGCCTAAGCACTTGTGTTATGGACACGAGATGACGGACATATTTTTAATATAAATGTATATGTATAATATATTTTATATAATATTTTTAATATAAATGTCGAAAGAATACTACATAAACATATATACAACCATGACTCGGAAACAAACATTTGTGCTCATCACAAAGTTTGCCCCTACCAGGATTCGAACCCGAGACCTTGTAACTGAACCCCCCCTTTATTAAATGACTAATACGCCGTGGTTGAGAACGAACCCACGATAAGTACAGACGGTGATAACATTTTTCGACCTTATGAATAATTAAAAAAATATAAGGAAGTGGAAGCCCGCTCCCCGCTCCTCACAATGAGTGACAACCTTCGATTCACTCTCTCCTTCCAAACCACCGGAAGTTCCTTATATGCCCTACCCGAATCAGTGTATTATTCCAGTCCGTTAGCATTCCCGTGAAAAGTCATATGTAGTGTATTTAAACCAGATCATAGGTAGAGAAACCCGGCCGAATTCTCCTGACTTCAACAACACTTCAGAAGAAGGTCATTATAATTCAAAAGACAGCCCAGATTCTACGTGGGGCGGCTTGGTTGTGAGGCAAGCCCGCGCTGTCGCAACTATCTAGTGGGTTCCAATCTGAGTATCCTCAGTAATGGAACTAGCTCCCTTAAATAGCTCCTGTCTAACCTAAGCTATCTGTCCTAGTTTGAACCATAATAACGATACAACTGTTATGTCTCATCACGATCCTCCGACACAGATAATCCCTTCTATCAATCTGGAGAGTGTGCAGTGTGGGGAAAATAGTCTTTCCTGCGTGTAGAGAATTGGGCGTATTTTGGGCATCAGTGTTGGCACTGTATATGTCTACTGACCTAACCTAGCTTCAATACCAAAATACTCCCAATTGATCATGCAACACACGCTTACGATGTAAATATAAAAGGCCTCATAATCATGTCATCACACAATTATGTAGTCCCAAATTCACAAAGCAGCGTGCCCACGTAAATGACAAGGGACCAGTACACAACTAAATCATGACATATTTTATTATTATTATTATATTAAGTAAATATTTATATTAATTTAATCTGGCCAACGTGTAAATAATGATCATCAAGTATGGTAGGACCCCCCCTGTTGTGAAGTAGCATCCCAAGACTCTTTTATGAGGTATGTGACGTGTTCCCTACGGAGGGAGAAGGATACGTAACATTAGAAGACAGATGAACTTAAATTTGTTGCATATTATAGTGGAAATAAGGTTAGTTGGTAACTGTAGGCAAATACTCCATTATTCCAGATTACTCCGGTAAATCTAACAAACCAAATCTGCAACCGCCAATAGAACTGACCATACTATACACCGCACGCATGAACTTTATGATGATGTAATAATAATAATATCCACGACAGTCGGTAAAATAAACAATATACCTGTTGTTTATACCTGTATAAAATGTAGACATAAAAGCTCAGCCAACTCCCCGTCATACATACATACGTAACCTATCAGTACCCACATATTAACATTCCTATGCTCAGCCTAGCATCTCAGTCATGAAATAAAATATCATAGGTAAGTAAAGTATAGGTATATAGGCTCAGCCAACTCCCCTTCACATATTATTATTATTGTTAATTCTAAGCCCTTATATACCTATTCACCAACAAACAGTACAACGATCGACGCAGACTATCCAAACCCCGCAATCGACAATTACAAATCCGAAACCTCCTCAGTAGGTAGGTACCTACTTTCCTACACATCCAAAACACCGGCGAACCAACAAAACAATGACCAAGGTTATAATCAATTAATAGGTACCCATTAAATGAAATAATCGTAAAATACGTACCATGGAACAACGGGTAATAATAACCATGGCATACCTAACACTTCAAGTACGAATAAAATCACCAACATTACGTCGGGTTCCCTTACCTTGCCTAACCCATACCTGGCGTTTGATACCGAACGTCTCAAACGGATCCAATCTCCGTACGCCATCACCTGGAACGCAGGCGCAAATACCGAACTCCATTTCCTCCATCGACGACGCGCACCGACCGGCTGCCTCCCCGCTTTGACTCGTCCTGTCGCCCGTCTCCGCTCTCGAAAAGAATCCGAATCGTCCATGGTCGAAAGGTCTCGAATGTCCCTTTTCACCCCTATTTATACCCTCGGTTAGCCCACCTATTTCGCTAGCTATCCACTGACCAATCATCTATCCGTTGAGATATCCTACGATCTTTCTGCTAATTTCATTGGTCCCGACCGGCGGCCTCTCTGTTGGCAGAACTCATTTTTTGCACGCCAAAACAAGTTGACAACCCACAAGCTACAACTTCCGTTCATTCGTACCAATTTCAATGTAAACAAAACGTTACAACCCGACTTACTGAATTGCCTCCAAAATGGTATTCATCTAATTTCATTGACACCTCTTAAAATCGTTTGTATTATACACAGAAAACTACTATTTATGTAACTTATTTTAAAACGTAATATTTTCCTAAAACTACGAATGTATTAAATATATTTTTAATAATTCAACTACTATTTGTGGAATATAATAATTGAATCTCACCTAATAATAAAATAACTTTAATTAGACAAAACCTAAAGCTAAAGCTAAGGGGAACTTAAGGCACTAGATGGCGCCCTGCGTCAACCTATATTGATACGGGATTTACTCTAATTATAATTTTAATAATTCAGCAACTATTTGAGGGATATAAGAATTAAATTAACATAATAATAAAATAACTTTAATTAGAATTATCTAAAGTAAAGAGGAATGGAATCAATAGATCTATTGCGCCATCTATGGCTCCTTGCGTGGGCTATATTGATGCGGTATGTGCTCTACCACTTTGCAATTTATGGTCGAAAAATCTAATAGATGGCGCTTGATACACTATGGGAACTTATCATCAATAATTATGAATGTTGGTCCTAGAACGATATCTACTCTGTTGCATCCACTTCCTGGATTGTATAAAATATTCCTATAATAATTTTCTGCGTAAAAATATATTTCATTAAAAAGTGAGAAGATGCACCCTTGTTACGTTACAACCTCTTGGCCAATACCCAGCAATCTGAGCATTCGACCAAGGCGGCCGTCTGTCGCAATAATGATAATGTTATTGTGTCCCGGCAATTTGTGATAAGATAGCTTATCCATCGTCGGTAGGTACACCTATTTATCCCAGAAGCGTTGGCAGAGCTTAATTAACACCCACGTTTCGCCAATTAATTTCGGTCCCATGAAGGTAGCAAGCCTATTGCCATCTGCCGGACGCGTAAATCGAAGTATATTGCTAGGTGGAACAAGGGGAACGCTGTTACCATTTCTAGTCACTGTCTTAACCCTTAGTCGCCTTGTATAGAGAGATGGGGGTGGTGACAATTGTATTCTACATGCACATAATGTTAAAAAATTATTACAATGTTAGGTTAATAAAAGTTCCAAAAATAATAGTAGGCATTCCCGCAACAAGACATTATTCGGATTTTTTCTAACCTATTTAAATTGTAAATTTCTTTAAATAATTACGAAAAGAGTTTATAACAAGGACTGTGTCATTCTAAATGTAAGCAACCTCATCTATAGGTTCCTCTTCATTTCAGACTTCAAGTGTACCGACGAAGGGTTCTATCCTCACCCGAGAGATTGCAAGAAATACTTCTGGTGTTTGGACTCTGGACCTTCCAACCTCGGCATCGTAGCTCATCAGTTCACTTGCCCATCAGGTAAAGACATTTTGAGAAAAATAATATTGAAAATTAATTTTTAAAATAGTAATGACCGCAAGAAGAAAGACATGAGAAATGACGTGAGTATCAATGAGGAGATGATGATAGCAGGAGTGAATAGAAGAAAAAAACATGCGCCTACCCCAAATGACGAGGCCGGTTGATTTAAATAATAATTGCTTTTTTTGTGAAAATAATGATCGTAGATTTTTGTGGATAATTAATTATGACAGAAGGCTACTAGATTTTATCTCGAGCAAATTAAAATACATATTTAATATATATTGATTACTAAAAGATAGAATTATTGTAAGTATATTTAATATCTAATCTAATATATCTTTAATATCTAATCTATCTGAATAATTGTACATTTATAAATTCATTAAAGATAGAACTGATGAGGGAGGGATGACCTTAGTAAAAGACCTCAATAAAACCTTAATGTATTCATTGCTTTTGGTTCTAATACAGGTATCTCCTATTGTGTAAAATACATTACAAGTAAAATCATTTTCCCGCATCTACCCACAAACTTCTATTGTATTGTATACTTTATATGTATGTATGTAAATATTTTTGTATGTGTATGAAATTAATTACGAGCTATTGGTGGTTGCATCGCCATCTTCCCTATGTTTACTTGTTCTATTCCTGTCCATCTAAAGGTTGTCTGGAACAGATCGCTTTTAGCGATAAAGGCCGCCTATTGTGCATTGGAAACAGAATTGAATATTTTATATCTGTGTCGATGTGCAATAAAGATTAATTCTATTATATTCTTCTCTACATGCATCTCATATGTTTCAGGACTGTTCTTCAACAAGGCCGCCGACTCCTGCGACTTCGCCCGCAACGTCCTCTGCAAGAAACCCAGCGCCACCACCAAACCACCCACCACTAGTACCACCACCACAGCGGCGCCGGTCACCACTCCCGCCACCACCAGAAAGCCCATCAGACTCAGCACCAGGAACTCGCTGTTGTTCAGAACCACTAGCACTACCACGCCTGAACCAGAGGTATGTTGGCTCCACTTATGTTTACTTCGTAAATTTAACTCCATTTGTTTATTTAGGTATGAAATGGTAATGGTATGAATGGGACCTGTGAATGGAAGAATATAAGTACATACATACCAGTGGCGGAGCGTCCATATAACCCGATTCCCAACAGCCGTACCAAACGAGCGAGCATAAAAAAATCATTACCATAATTCAAGTACAATACCATTTTATAAGCAAATAAAAAAAATCCATCAATATAATCTTATCATAACAGTATTAAACGCGCGCGAAACAATATGCAACACAGGTACATACAATTCGCTCCCGCTCTCTAGATTCCTTCAACTAACTCGCTAAATATCGAGTTATAGACGTCTGCTATACAGCGCCTGCACGCACACAGACAAGCGTAGTCTTGTCAGGCGCACGCAACGCGAAATAGTACCTAAAATTTGGCTACAAGCCGGCATCAAGCCGGCATTTCGGCAGCCTACGCGCTTATGCATCGATACACTACGACACACGCACACATTAGTAATAAACTCCCACGAAAACAAGTTCCGTCAAAAGTAAATATTTTAGATCTTATTGCAATAGCCATAAAAGCGGAATTTCTTTTGTGAACTGCACTCAATATCGCGGTCGTGCGCCGCTCCTGCAAGCCGCTCCGGACCGGGTTGAATCGTCTTTCTGGCTGTATAAAACAAAGCACAAGCACGCAAAAGTGGCAACGTAGTTCTCCGCTTCGTCACTAGATGGCGTTGAACAGTTGTAGCCGTGTTCTAGCAGGCGGTGTTAAAAGTTAATGCTTAAACCATAAGAGGCTTCATATAGTTGTGGCTTGCCTAACTTGTTCTTTCACGCCACGCCACTGATACATACATACATAAATCACGCCTATATCCCAGAAGGGGTAGGCAGAGGTGAACTAGCACCCACGTTTCGCCAAATATGTCAGGTCCAAACAGGTGGCGAGCCTATTGCCATTTATCGGGCACGATTATAAGTAGAATGGCCCATAACCTACCCACGATTTACACGTATTAACGACTGCAAATGCACCCGTGAATAAGGCTAGTTCACCGACACTTAAAAGCTGATAATTATTTATCCGCCGCTTTTAAAAATTATACCGCATGGAAGAACTGTGAAAAACTGACAACTAATCTTTACGAATATAGCTTACTTTAAGCCATTGCCGACCGAGGGTGCCAAAGCTATTTTTCAATAATATTCAAAGATTTATAGATTAGAAGAATTTGGAAGAAGAAGGTTAGAAAGAAGAAGTTTAGAAGAATTTCGGCAATTTAATTAGTATTGTGGGTGGCCGAGCGGTCAGGCACCTGCCCGGATAGCAGCGGACGCGGGTTCGATTCCCGCCTCAAGATCATAATTTTTCGAAATTCTTTTTCTAACCACTAAAATCTTTGTACTATTTTTCTAACATTTATATAATGTTAAAATTAAAATCAAATAATATTTATCTCATATTTATGTCAAAATTATTTTTATCTTATTTTTCGTTAAATTATCAACATATCAGTCTTTTAGGTCAATTACGTATTTTTAAAATAAAATGACGATTTGGTTGCTTAGGCATTTGATATTATATTTTATTGTGGTGACAACAGAGCAGAAGACAATTATTGTTATATTTAGCAAGGCGTCTAAGTAATAAACTTAACAAGAATGGGATAATTTCAGTACATCACATAGCAATATTGTGACCGATAGATGGATTTGTTCATATTATAATAAAGCCTACTACTTCAATATTTTTCTTTCACAGCCTGAAGAAGAAGAATACGAAGAAGAGGTGCCAGAAGATAACATCGACATCGACGCCGAAGACCCGAAAGTCATCAAGGAATTGATTGATCTCATCAAGAAAGTCGGTAAGTAGTGTGGTCGATTATTCAACATTCATTGGCAAAAATTACTTCATCAAAGGCTATTCTCAAATATTGCTTTATGTTACATCAATTCAATGTATGGAGATTCATCATCATGATCAGCCCTTTTAATGTCCTGCTTTAATTGCTGTGGGACAGGCCACGCTTATGGATGGAAGAATATGGCGACAACTGACCATAACCCACCACGCGGGCCAAATCTTCCGACTATAGACGCAGCTGACACTAACGTCTTATACAAAGGAGACAATAATATTTCTTGTATACCTTATAGTTCAAGCTTTGTTCGCAAGTCACTGCGCTATCGAGTTACACTTTGCAATTATTTCGTTGTAAAATGTTTTTGATAAAAATGTACTATGATTAATCTTACCCCTGATAGGAGGCGTAGAACAGCTAGAGAAACAATTGAGGTTCGGTGAGACTTCAGCTAGTACTGACGGGGCTATCACAACTACACCTACGTCCTTCAATAAAAAACTCTACCAAAAAGTACTCGAGAGGACCCGGGGCAAGAACAAGTAAGTTCATACATACATACATACATAAATCACGTAATCAAGTAAGTTCATGACAACGTAAAAGCATAAAAAACATATATTTCTGAAAAAAAATTTAACATAGGAAAAATATAAAATTCAGTCTTTAAACACCGTTAAAATATAAACACTCCTTCGTCTCTTTCTGTCAAACTGTGTACTCTGTGACGAAAAGAGACGGGGCAAAGATTTTTTAAAAATTGATTTTGTTTTGTGAAAAATAGGGTAGGTAGTTGTATTATTTTGTTATTATTTCCTTTCAGATATCCCGGCAACAGTATATCTGATGGAACTGCTCAGAACAGTCGCCGAGGGCCACAGAATGCTGGATTGGAACCGGCAGCTGATAAGGACCGCCTGCTAAGGAAGGATCGACCGCAGTGAGTTACATTTTATCCTTAATTTGAGGTAAACCGTTGTATCACCTTTGCATCACTCACACTATGAAAGTGCCGTGTGGTGACGGCAGAGTAGAATACTATTGTCACCACCCCAAATCTCTGCCGTGGGTGTCGTACAAGGCGACTATAAATCAGCGATGAGGAATGGGCAGCAGCGTTCCTCTTATACCACCTAGCAATAATAGTGCTGCGACTTTTGTGCCCGATAAATGGCAATAGGCTCGCCACCTATTACATGGGACTTGACATAGTTGGCGAAACGTGGGTACTAGTTCACCTCTGCCTACCCTTTCGAGGATATAGGCGTGATTTATGCATGTATGTATGTATGTACACTATGAGAGAATTTCTGGATTCATGATCTTGATAAGTGGACATTTAATATGCCATGTCCAAAGTTCTGACAGACTATGCTAAGCGGTACTAAAACATTTACTGAAATGGAAGTCGATAATGACAGGTTTCTCTCTGTTTATACTTCCGTGGAGTTTGTCTAGCGAGGCTACACGTTCCTACTCGAACATTAATACCCCAGGTCAGGGCTTCGTTAGCTGGGTGGATTATGGAGGCTTCGCGATGAGGCATACTGTAGGCCTATTCCCTAACTTTTTTTGACTGTTAAAAGTGAAGATCACCGAACTAATACATTGCTGTTATCACAGGAAAAGTGTCACAATAGCATTATAGTAAAGTAGTAATGGATAAGTAAATAGTTCGGTGATCATCACTTTAAACTGTCAAAAAAGTAAGGGAATAGGCCTACTGAACCCACCCATCCTGCCTTGGCTTCCGATGTCTAATGTCTTGCTAATCAATATAAATGAACAAATTGTGATTCGATTTCAAAAAGACAATCACTATATGTTGTTGGATACTGAGTACGTGATATTTCTCCAGATACACAACTATCAACCGGTCTCGCCAATTTACCTCATCAACAACTGAGGAACCGCTTGCCGGTGAGGACACCGACGATGAAGTTGAAGACCAACCACAAGTCCTGTCTAGAGCGCGCGCTGTAGAACCGGACATCTACGTAGCCACCTCAGCAAGACCATTGCAGTATGTCAATATCCGCAGAGGCAGACCGACTGCGTCTACTTCGGATACAGCTGACGATTCTGCATCAAGGTATTTATTACTATTTGAGTACTAGTATTGATTTATCGGTTTCTATGATCCTAGCGTACTATTTATTGATTTCTTAATATTTCAGAAATGCTCTATTCGAACGAGCTGAACCAATCGTGACGGCTACTGAAAAATCTAGTCCCATAGAAATCCTTAACTCTAGACGAGAAAATGTGCCTGAATATGTTACTATAAGAAGGCCGAGACCAACGACAGAGGAAACCACAACAGCACAGTAAGTATTTTATTTACGCAGAACGATTTTTTTTATTTTATTTTAACAGTTAGGTTTTTTAATAGTATGTTATATAATCTCTAACCACATTATATTTTCGCAGATACGATCAATCGGAAGTTGAACCTCAAGACACCGCATTAGAAAGAGAAATTTCTTCACAACCACAGTATACGTCGATAGTGAGGTCAAGAGCTACGACCGTACCCACTGTTGAGGAGCGTAGCAGTCCTGAACCAACAACTATACTTGCTGTGCAAATATCATCTTTCTTAAATTCGCCAAACACTGATGAGGTATCTGAGCCTCAATCAGTAGAACCAGCAACAGTTGAGTCAGAGGTCACAGAAGCGACAGCGTCAAGCAGCACTTCTGCAGCGACAACCGTTGCGCCTTCTTCATCTACAACGCGCCGTACCGTTCTCCGCCGCCGTGGTTCCACTACCACCACAACAACGTCAGCGCCTACTACCCAGGTAAGTTCAAAGAATTATACATTTGTAAGGCGTCGGCGCCCTCTTTCAAGACCCAACGACATTACTTCCGACTCAGCAGAAGCAGGTGACAATTCACGCAAAATACGTTCTACGACTCCAGACAGTCGTGAAGCCGATAGAGTTAAAAGCCAAGAAAATCAGTCTAGACGGGGCAGATTTAGAATCACTACTAAAAACGAAGATGATTCTTTGCCAGCTGCGGCATCACCTATAGAGAGAGGTCAATATAGGCCAAAGTTTACTCGTGATGAAATTGTTAGTCTGACACCGACAGATCCTGAACCTCCAGAATTTATACCCAGAGAGAGTTCTGTGAGAAACGAAAAAAGATTCAGAGGTAGAACTACTCTAGCAGCAAAAGGAGAAGATAACGAAGCTTCTGCTGCAACTGTTGATGTCAGACGGCCCAATATATTACCTCGTGGACGAAGTCGTTTTTCAGTTCCATCTGATGACCTTCCGTCTCCTGTTACCGAAGCAGATGCGAACTCAAGACGTAACACTTTTGTAAGATTTTCTCCAAGACCATTTAGTAAAGCTTCAACTGTAAGTGACAATCAGGCTGAAGAACAATCAGTTGCGCCCAAAGCAACACAACGTTTACCATTTGTAAGAACAAGGGTTTCCACTAATTCCGGGATTCAAGGCCGTAAACTGCCTTTTCCATCTCGGTCACCAACCACTGAGCAAACTCTAAGCAATATTGATGACAATGATGAAGATTTGTACACCAAAAACGAGGACATTGCACTTTCAGAAACTGCCATTGACGAAAAAGAACACAATAACAGCGAAGAGATAAGTGATGATGTTGAAATACCCAGACGAAAAGTTATTATAAAGAAGTTAAGAACACCAACCAGCACAACTTCAAATACATTTATAACTGAAACATTACCAGTCGATGATTCGGGGAGAAAAAAATTCCGGATTATTAGGCGAAGGCCAACGTCAACAACAGAAGCAGAAATTCAAATAAGTTCAACTGAAGCTCCTAATGCTGCTGTTCACAAAATACGTAGAGTAATACGCAAAAAAATAAGACCTATCGAGGAAACAGTTGTTCCGGTTAAGTCAAGCGGCGTATTAAATTCTGAAACAATAAGTGCTGCCGTCACCGATAATGTGGTGAATTATGGAGAAAAAACTAGAAAAACTATTATCTCTTCAACGACTCTTCTTCCGTCTATTTTACCAAATGAAGCAGAAGAAATAGAAAAAGTTGAAGTTTCACTTCTATCACATGGAATAGAGGAAGAAAAAGCTCAAGAAAATGAGGACAATGGCAAAACTGAGGCCAAAGGGACTGTCGAGAACTTAAATACCGAAGACAAGACAGAAAATACCCAAGAAGAAGTCCAGAGCACTGATGTAAACACTACGCCAGTGAATAATGAACCGTTAGTAAAACAGATTGCTGAAGTTGTAGTTCAAACAGCTGAACAATCTGTAGATATATCTGATAACAAAGAAGAGGATTCTACTGAATCTCCTGTAACTAATACAGTAGAAACTACACCAGAAACAACGACATTAAGCACTACTCAATTAACTTCACCGTCCACTCGTGGTAGACTACCCTACCGGCCTTCAAAACGGCTATTCACGTCCACAACAGAGTCTTCATTTTCTAGTAGCCGTACTTTCAGTCGTAAATATAATCCAGGGGCTTACACAAGCCCATCTACTGCAGAAAAATCATCCTTCAGACCAGTTACTAGAAGGCCTTTATTTACAACAAAACAATTTACAAGAAGACCATTCACACCTTCTAGGACTACTAAAAAAATACAAGAAGATGAAGATGACGAGTATTTTGATGATGAAGTATTAGATGAAGAGCCCGAATCCATTGTTTTTGTCCCTCAAAATCAATACTTTTCTAGGAATCCCCAAAGCAATGATCAAGAACAAAGCGAAGAAGAATATGATGATGAATCAGAAGAAGTGCGGGATGAAGAAGAGTCTGAAATAGAACAGACACAAGACAAACTTACACCGGTCACAAGAAAACCTATCTTCAAACCTCGAGTAGTTAATTCCAATACTTTTAGGGCCTCTACTTCCACGACTGAACTTCCAAAGCGTCAGTTTAGTGCTAATCAAAACCGAACTGCAATATTCAATAGATTTAGCGGTAACAAGCCTGCCAATGATACTAAAAAACGAGTGCAAAATGTTCCTGTTGGTTATAGCACTCCGGCAAGCTCGACATTGAAATTAAACGTTTCTTCAGACATAAAACTAGCTGAAACAACTACTGTTACCTACTCAAGCACAGCTGATGACGCTCAATTTACCACAACTGAATCTGATTTTATGCCGACATCTGGAGATGATGACTATCTAACTATAACGGAATCAACACAAACAGAACCTGCAAGTGATGTGACATTCACTAACACCATAGAAACAGAAACTAGCACAGTTGAAATGGACGTAGACACCAAAACTGATGATTATTTAGAATTTACTGAGGGTACAACTAATTATCCTAGCACCCAAGACAGTCAAACTGAAACTGAGAGTGTAAATTTGAATGTTCCAATAACAACAACATCTCTGCCTGAAACTACTACAGACTTACCAACAGTTTCACCAATCATTAAAACTCAATTCGACAAATTATTCTCTATAAGTCGTGTTGTGGAAGTATCATCTAAGCTCGATAAACATAGACTAAATAAAAATAACGAAACTACGCTTATAGAGGAAGGTAAAATTATGGTGGAAAAGAAGCCCATGGTTGACAAAATTGGCGAAGTTAGCCGATTTAGTCTAATTAAAATAGTTGAAGACGAAATTCCTCTTTACTTGACTAAGTTGGGTCACGTTTACCCAGTTGAAAATCCACCCGACAATTTGATACGAATTGATGAGGCTAGAAATGCTAGAGCACTATTTAATTTTGCTGATGCCCCACGGGAGAACCTAGTTGCTTCGGAGAGTATAAACGAAGCTTACAGGCACGTGAAAAATTCTAACCAAAATAAAGATGATAAAAACAAAGATCGAATTGAACATGTTCTGAATGATGACTTCCTTGCTTTTATAAATGTGGACAAAAAAACAGAAAAACCAAAAGTCACTACTATAAATAGTCCTGATTCTTATACACCTGAATGGCAATTTGTTCCGGCTGCTTTCGAAAACGAAAAAAATAGTCACATTCAAGCTGCCAAAAGCTATGACGTAATAACGCCACGAAGTATGCGCACAGAACCATCAACACTATCTTTGGAAGCGCTCTTCAAAACCGAAAAACCTATGATGGCTAGGAAACTGAATGACAACAGAGAAAATCAACCTTTTGTCGTGTACTCAGCATCTGTGCCTGACCAGACTGATGAAACTGATTTAGCTAAACTTAAAATTGTTAGTCTGGAAGCTGGCCGTAACATTATTACATTCGCCAAGGGTCAAGAATTCAACGGAGCATCTATTGACGAGGACAGCAAATATCCTGATGATATGTCAGTTATACCATTATCTACAACAGCACCCACTACAACCACACCAGAGACAACGACATTTATTACCACTGACAGTGTTCAAACGAGTCCAATAATTGAATTGTTAACGTCACCACTACCAACGACTGTGACGACGGAAGCTCCCACAACCACGACAGACTCACCATCTACTACAGAAACTATACCAGAAGAGACAACAACGCAAAAGATATCACCTCTTGATGCTAAGAGGTCCAAATTTGCGTTTCCGAGAAGACCAATAATCAAAACCTCTAACTTCACCCGACCCGTACCAAGAGTATCGAAGAAGATTAATGTGACAGCCATAAATAGCTTAAGTCAAAAACCCAACAAAACTACAGGATTCAATCCGAATAAATCACGATTTACTGCCACAAGGTCACAAAACGTGCCAGTTGATATAAGAATAAAACCCAACACCAGACTACCTCTGAAAACGCTTAGTACAGAAGCGCCTAAGACTACGACAGAAAAGAAACTGTTCTTCAAACCCATAAGGCCCAATTTCCGCCCAGCTTTCATACCAAGGAGGTCAACTGCAGCACCGCAGACCACGATTGATACTTAAAACGGAGTTAAATCAATAGTGGTTCCTAAGAACCGAATTTTCTGGCCATAAAAACCTCTAATTGACTGATAATCAAGTTTAAATTAAATATTTATTTCGCCTGCTTCTCTGATTCGAGAGAACTAACTGCCTGATACATTAATATCAATGATATAAAATAGTAAATAGAAACTTATTTTCTTATATTTCGTTAATTCTGTAAAACATCTGATACATACCGTGAATACATGTTCAGTGTTTGTATATATAGCATCATCTGACAGTTTCTCTTTAGTCATATTTTTAGAGATTCATAGCTTTAACTAAGGTTTAATAATGTGTAGTTTTGTGGAAGTTTTTTGTACCAAAAAAAAATTATTATACTCTGTAAGTATCTTTTGGTATAGTAAAGACTTTCAGTTTACAAATTTGTTAGGTTATAGTAATTTAATGGTATATTAATAAAATATTATTAATTGTTACCAATTATAATAATTGTAAATACGAGAGTTAGGTTCGGGATTATGTAATAAACAGCATGTGACCATTTGTATTGTAATATTCTAAAGAAAAGATTTTGTAATAAAGTATTAGTGAATATACATTCTTATATTATTTTTATTGATAAGTAATTGTAAGGTTTTATGTGTATTTTTTAATATAGGTGAACTGTGTCGTACTTTTATATGAAGATAAGGTAAGAGAAGACATTATTATTTTGCTAAAACACGTTACATTTATTACTACAAATAAAACAATTCCTAAACAGTATCTTTTGCTACAACTACCATTTAGTTTTTTGATAGTTTTTAACTATAGTATTATCCGAAAACTATTTAAAAAAGTGAACTTTTCAAAACGTATGAAAGTGTTTTTCGATCCGTAAAAAAACGTTTTCATAATATTTGGTGAAAACTTGACATCTGATTTAAATTTTGTCAAGATAATTGAATACAAGCAATTTTAAATCTCTCGTGTGCTTACAAAAATATAATTGCTCTATTGTTAAAAACTACACCTTTTCGTTTTTTTTATAATAATAGGTAGTTTTGTCAATCACGAATCAAAGGCCATGAATCAAAAAAATATTCGCTATTACAATTTCATAGTCATAAACTTTTTGTTGATACTTTTGACATTTACCTTTAGGAATATGACGCACCTTGACGATATTTTTTATCAAGTTTTGGTATTACGAAATTATTTTTGTTAAATAAGTTTTTATGTAGGTATAGTTTTTAAAAAATATTCAGGTAACCGTACAGCTAAAATACTACCAGTGGGCGACACGTATTTTGCGTTCTTTTTATTACTTAGGGTTAAGTTAATGTTGGTGTCTGTAGAATTTCTTTGCCTCTCAAATTTCCTCCCTGGCATTTAGTAGGTACCAATATCGTATACAAAGGCGCGCCTCGTCATTTTGTATGTTATATTCTCCTATTTTCTAACATTTGAGACGAGTAGGTAAATAGTTTGTTAGATATTTTTGTTTGTTTATTGTATTGTGTCAATAAACGTTTCTTTCTTTCTTCTAAACGACCTGATGTAGATGTAGAGCCATTCAAATAATGAATTGTTGAAAAGGTAAAGCCGTCTCTGTAGGCACCGTTGCTCGCCCGTTACGACAGACGATGCGTACAGTGCAGCGACATAATCGTTCATATACATGCTCGAGAATAACAGACCATGACTCGAGTTCCTCCATACCAATACGTGTATACATTCTAGGTGTTAGAGAATGGTGCAGTGATATTTAAAGAGTTTATTCAGGCCATCGATCTGGGGGCATAGACAGGTAGTCAATCTATTCGAACGAGAAAATGAATGAATAAATGAAACTGACGTGAAACACCATGGTGATCGTCGTGTCAAAATAAATGTAAAAGAAGTTGTCAAAAAATTACATTTCGTCGATAGAAACCATAGAGGACAATAATATAGAAACGTTGTAACGTTTGTCACTTGGCTGATTATGACTTGGCTAGGCGCACAACAATTCATATTATAGGAACAAATTCAAAATCTCAAAAACAATTTTCACTTGCCTATAGATACTAAGCCGAGAGTCAGCCGACATCAGTTTGTATGGGGATGTGAGTTTTTGTGGAGATATCGATGTTGGTCCCATAGTGAAAGTTGTTCAGTTTTATAGTCTGAACAACCTATTAAAATATGCACTGCACCTTTTTCTTATAATTGTATACATAAATCACGCCTATATCCCCGGAGAGGTAGGCAGATATGAATTAATCTCCACTTTTCGCAGATTGTGTTAGGACCCATGTACTAGGTGGTGAGCCTCTAGGTGGTATGAGAGAAATGCTGCTGCCTTTACACTTAGTCGCCTTGTACATTTTGATTATTTTGAGCTAAAAAGTATAGAGAAAATTTCTTTGCTTTTTCGATGCGATTTATAATATTTACTAAACACAGTTGCCTGTAGTTAAATAATAGCAAATCTAGTTTACGACACATATCTATCAAGTCTACCAAATGTCCACTTTAAGTATCGCCGCCTCAACTTGACCTGAATGCAATACTTAATTACCATAGCCAATCAAAACAGTACCATATATCACGCACGCCTCGAGGCAGACAATGGCTCCTAACAAAATTTCATAAGTGGCATGCTCTTATTTTACATAAACATACTCCTATAAAATAAATGTCAAAAACTAAGCAAAAGTACGGTTGTGATTTGAAGGTTGAAGTTGGTTTCTGGTAGAACGGTTAACTACATACTAGAGCTTATTAGCTAGAAAACTATTTATGTCTTTATACAAGTAATGCTATTTAAATAATAATGTTCTTTACATAATCAGAAAGTCATTTTTTGAGCCTTATTTAATCTAGAAATTGGTCGCCTAAATTATTTCGAAGTACCTAAACATCACCTTCATTATCTTTCCAGCCTTTGACAGCTGACATAGACGTGGGTAATTGATAGAATCATACCATGAATAATAATTAATAAGTCTCCGAATGCAAAGGCATTAATAATAGGTATATATACATATGGCCGTGTGGTGACGGCAGAGAAGAATACAATTGTCACCACCCCAAGTCTCTCCCGTGGGTGTCGTACAAGGCGACTAAGGATAAATCAGTGATGAGGAATGGGCAGCAGCGTTCCTCTTATACCATCTAGCTATGTACCTTCTGCGACTTTTGAGCCCGATAAATGGCAATAGGCTCGCCACCTATTACATGGGACCTAACATAACTGGCGAAACGTGGGTTCTAGTTCACTTCTGCCTACCCCTCCGGGGATATAGGCGTGATTTATGTACGTATGTATGTATGTATATATACATATATACCTAGTGTAGGTACAGAAAAATAATAAAATCATGACGAGTAAGGAAATTAAATACAATATTTAATAAAAATGTATTTATTGTGCAACAATATGGTAATATAAATGTAGGTACAATCGCGTGCAAATCGCTCGCTAGCTTAAACAATTACATTTCACATTTAATGTTGGATGTTCTTGAAGAAAAAATCATCATCCATATTCTTTTGAAATTAATCTTTACTTCGCAATAAAATAAAATAAATCTCTTAATTCTGATGTAATAAAATTGCATGTTTTTATTCATAAAACAAACTCAGGTCTCTGATCTTTTTTCGTCATAATAATAGTTTCCAGAACATACATACATAAATCACGCCTATATCCCCGAAGGGGTAGGCAGAGGTGAACTAGCACCCACGCTTCGCCAATTATGTTAGGTCCCATGTAATAGGTGGCGAGTCTATTGCCATTTATCGGGCACAAAAGTCGCAGTACTATTACTAGGTGGTATAAGAGGAACGCTGCTGCCCATTCCTCGTCGCTGATTTATCCTTAGTCGCCTTGTACGACACCCACGGGAGAGACTTGGGGTGGCGACAATTGTATTCTACTCTGCCGTCACCACACGGCTTACCACCAGTGCATATCTGCTTATTTTGGGCTAGATGATAGGAGAATTAATGGTTATCGTATATTCTATTGCGCAAACTTTTAAATCAATATACATACTTACGTAAGGATTGGTGCCAATATTATTTCAATCACGAACGAAAAATCGAATGCTGGTCGTGTGACGAATATTTAGGGCTGACAATAAATAACAAAACTTTTCACACCCCTGTGTGAAATTGCGGTCAATTTATCATTGGATAGCGTCAAATATGAATCTAGAAGTGTCTGAACTAGGCCACATATGGTGTGACACAGCTCTGCTGTCCCTGACTAACGCCCTTCCCTTTCGAAACTGAACCTTGAATAAGCTGAACAATCTTACTCCCAAATTAGCTTGATTGAAAAGCTAATGGTTAGGCACCATTAAACACAGTACGGATAGATGACAGCACAGCAATCTGAAACAATGTACTTTATATTTCTGGGCGATTTTAAGCCCTAAAATCCACACCATACAGACCGTGTGGGCAATTGACAACGCGTGTACGGTTATGTCCGATAATGAATACTTTATGTTCAGATTTTCAATCCTTAAACGATAATTTGGTTTTCATCGTTAGTAAATTCAGTATTTATGTGATTAGCGATATTTTGACAAATCTGAGTGTATAGTATATATAGATGGATAGATATAAAACTATCGCATTTTCACTATGTGCTTGTTTTGCTTAATTTTAAAATCATAATACTTCACCCATCACCACCACCAGCCCTTGTATGTTTCCCCTGTGGAGCCTTCATCGAAGAAAATAGGAAAAATGGGCTATAACCCACCACGCGAACCCAGTGCGGTTCGGTGGGTAGTAACAGCCAAGACTAGCGGCTTGACGATGGAACCAGAAATTATATCACACAGAAATTTGTGGTTAGAAAAAGTTCGAAAAGTTAGTCTTGATGCGGGAATCGAACCCGCATCCTCTGCATTCCGAGCATACGCCTAAACCACTCGGCCAACCAAAAATATATTTTTGGTCTTATACTATTCTTTCTTAGTAGTTATAGTGCTATTTTTCTGTCAAATACATTCAAGTTAAATGTTGGTGGGAACAACAAACCAAAATCGTGCTGAGTGCAGATTCGCAATGCGCAGATGTCGTGACAGCAGTCGCGTAACAGTTCGCCCCTGCACTCTATGTGGATTCACCTCATTGAGAACGAAATAAAATGATACGGTTTAGCTTTAGCCGTGTGGTGACGGCAGAGCAGAATACAATTGTCACCACCCCTATATATCCTGCGGGTGCGTACAAGGGTAAAGATAGCGATGATTAATGGGCAGCAGCGATCCCCTTACACCACCTGGCAATATACTGCGATTTGCCCGGTAGATGGCAATAGGCTCGTCACCTATTACTATTTATTAGTTATTTCACCGCTGCCTACCCCTTCTCAGATACATACGTGATTTATGTATGTACATTTTAAATAAAAAAGGTATACGCTTTAGAGATATTAGTAGTTATATTCAAAAAAAATGACGAAAACCTCACGAAATATTATTACTAAATTTCACATTTGGTGCGTTTATCGATTTTTCTCTTTTCTATACATTCATTCATTACTAGCACCTTTACGGTGTGATGGATGATATGAATCAAAAGGGAGTGGATGGTTTGATGACGTTTGACCGATATGAATAAAAGAGGAAACATACTGCGCCGACCCCAGATAGACTCGGAACAGGGCAGCGAGAAGAAGAAGAAGTGGGTTTATCGATTTTTATGATGATGCATTCTCAAAATAAAATTATTCAATTCGTTTATTATCTGTCGTCTGTGTGTCGTATATAACACCTCAAATATTACCCAATGACAGCGTTGACAGCGTGATCACGTGTTTGGTACCTGTGTCAAAAGCGACTAATGCCCTAATTAACTCGGTCATTTGTAACCTACGACGGCTTGTTGCGACAGTATGCTAGAGAATATGTGACTATAGTAGCTTCCTATCCTTTTGTAAGTACATAAATTACTAACAATATTTAAATATTTGAAAACTTAGAGTGCTTACAGTAACTTGCTAAAAATCGGGGGCGATTTGACGTATCTTATTGTCAAGGGGGCGAGGTAATTTAGCAAACAATTAGAGGCAAGATCCAAGAGGGCGAGTTGAGCTGTATTGCGCTTGTACGAGGCATTCTCACACGTGGTAGAGAATGGGAGTGATGATAATTGCATTTTGCTCTGATGTCATAATAATAGGTACGTATTTACTAATATTTCACACTTTTGTGAAATGTTTATTCAACGGCTAACAGTAGCTTATTAAGTCAAATGAAGCAACTTGACGAAAGACATTGGAAAAATAATGTCTTATGTTCGACTATTATTTGAATTTGTAACGTAGTATCACGTAGTACGTCTATCAGTTCATCGACGGGCTATAATAATTGTATGTCAATGTACGTTGCTTTAGATAATCAATTTTAGTGTTGTACCTCAATTCCCAATACTATCTAATGTTTCTTACCTGCTATATTTTGTTAAATTTCCAATTCGATATTAGTACACTGAACTACGATTCAAAAACATTCTAAGTTCTAGGAACAAGACAATAAATATAACCAAGATACTTTGCTTTTGATGGATATAATTTTGTCATTTAAATTCTATGGGGACATATTTTCCTTCAACTCCTATTTTAAGTGGTCTTGTATTTCACTTACTTACGTAGTTATTTCAAGAAACTGCCAACCGAAAGGTTATCTCGGTAGTAAATCAAAGGTAGCGCTTCGTTGTAATTTGTAATGGTAACTGGTTGGTACTTAAAACCAAAATTTAAAAATGCTGTAAATTTTATACGGTGATGAACCTAATAAATCTTCTTCGGCGTTATAAAAGTACCTTTAGGTATTTTCGTGTCATTACATGAATACTACAAACTCTAACTGTATCTAACTCTACATTAAGCAACCATAGGTACTCAAAGTTTTAGTTTTCTAGTAAAGTCAAGAAATAAGGTTAAGGGTAGGTTTATATCAATTGACGAAGTACCGTAATGTTCAATCCTGTAATGTTTCAGTTTGCATATTATCACAAATTGTGAATTATTTTGTGATGAAGATTATGAAAAGTAAATGCAAAAATAAACATAAAGATGGTATATACCTTAAAAGGTATAAACCTTTGGAAAACCTCAAAAAAAGGTTGACAAAGTGTCACAAGAAACTCATTCGTTGCTTTGTTTGATACCGACATTTAACCCTTACACCGAGAACGGTGCATTGTCTGACAGTACTCTTAGGAGGCTATAAATAATATGTTGTATCATCCACGTTGCGCAAACGCAGGTCACCGGCCTGGCCCTTTAAATCAACCTGTGCCGTAAGATTATGAAAAGTAAATGCAAAAATAAACATAAAGATGGTATATACCTTAAAAGGTATAAACCTTTGGAAAACCTCAAAAAAAGGTTGACAAAGTGTCACAAGAAACTCATTCGTTGCTTTGTTTGATACCGACATTTAACCCTTACACCGAGAACGGTGCATTGTCTGACAGTACTCTTAGGAGGCTATAAATAATATGTTGTATCATCCACGTTGCGCAAACGCAGGTCACCGGCCTGGCCCTTTAAATCAACCTGTGCCGTATGCAAATAGCTTTCAAGATACTTGTGAAGCTCTTCGCTAAATTACTAAATCTTTTGATTCTTCTTGGAGTGATGTCGGCATGAAACCTTTGTAAGTACCTATTCATACACTCAGCTATAATCATGAGTTTCTTCTATTGGTAAAATAGAAATGAATTTTTCTGTATATGGCAATATAGAGCAAAATGCATTGGACCTAGCTAAGATTCGATTAGGTAATACAATTAACTTCAAGTAGAATCTAATAAGTAGCTTTATGACCTTGTATACACTTAATTTGCAAATAAATGATTATGAATAAATTAGGACTTTCTTCGGCACAGCGTATAGACTTACTTGGAAATGTAGTTACTGGGAATATTCTTATCAAAACTATTCCTACACTTCTAAGATTCATCTAGAGTAGTTATGATAGATGTGTCCAAAGTCGATGTCACAATAGAGACAAAAGCGATGCTATCATGGCTTTAGGTTCTAAACCAACGTCTGGCTCTTGTGTAGTCAATGTTAAAAGGGTCCAAAGACACTCAAAGCGATTTATGTATCTGTTTAACAACTTAAGTGTATTAGTCATATCCCTGAATTTACCTGTTCAATATATTATTATATTTCTGCTGCTAACTGAGGATATACTTATCTATCAAAAGGAATGTATAATATAAATACCAGTACAGTTGAGAACAGCGCTCATGTCTTAATTTAGTAATGCACACCTGCTCGGCTTACTAGTCAGACATTTTATTTTGGAGAAAAATGTTTAGAATTTTCTTACTAAGTGTAAAAAGATAAGCTATGAAAAGGCTTGGTGACAGGCAGGCAGCTATCTGTAAAACCTAAGCCAAAACCTTGAGCAGTATGGATTGGAATGTTGCCATCCCAATCACCGTCTCCTTTGACCTGTCTCTACATGGTCCTTACTATCACTAGGACCTTTCGGGTGTGGTGAATCTTATGAATCAAACAGAAGTTGATAGCTTAATAACTACTGACAAATATGAATGGAAAAGGACTCACTGTGCCGGTTCCAGATGAAACTGAGAACAAGGCAGGAAGATGATGATTTCCTCACAAAGTGCTAGTAATAAATAATATTTAGTGGAAAGTAAAATAGGGTATTCGGGTGCTAGGTTTTAATGAAGGAAACACAAGATTGTTTTTGGTTTATTTAACAACTTGAATCTTTGGTTTGTTCCCATCAGGTCATTGGTATTCTGCGCCTTTCATCTGAAAAGAGAGAAAAAATACGGTTAAAATTATGTTAACACCAAATCAACAAGGAAATTCCTAGATTTGAGATTAGTTTTAACACTGTTTATTGTCAAACTTCTGCAGACTTTCTCTGTATTCACAATTTTTATTTGAAAAATAAATATTGTTTACATTCACACCTATCACAACAAACATTACAAATATGCGTAACAATTATAAGTAACATATAAATAATGAAAAACATATATTTAGCAACCATGACTTGAGAACGAAAATGAACATTTGCTCCCGCCGGTATTCGAACCGGGGATCTCGTTATCTAGGCTCTCGTTATCGGCGTTAATCAGAAAAGACCATTCGCCTAATAAGGATTGGTTCTACGCTAATCTCTATTTGATAATAATAATTTTCTAAAAACATCGGAAAGTTGTAACAAAATTTCTACTCATAGATCAGAGTTACCCAACGCTGATTACGATAAAAATACTGTCAATATTAACAAGAATGACATGCCATTATAACCTCTTATTATTATTAGTACATAAACCATTTCTATTTCTCTAAAATCAGTATTCAATCGTCGTCTATGGTAAATTTATACAAAAAAATTAACATAGTTTCAATGTCATTATAAATAAACGTGTAAAATACGCAATCTCCATATTATAATGCGTGTTTTATAAGTATCAATATTATTTCCATCAATAAATTATTTATTAATTATACAGATGCCCGTCTTAACTAGCCTATCAGCGATATATTTACTTTGCGTAACTAAGCAATCATTAAATTCTGTAAGTTGAGGTTATATTTTGTTTGAAAAAAAAGGGCCAGGACAAGAGTACAAGAAACTGACGGGCACGTATGAAAAGGGACCGAACCTATTGCCATTCACCGGGCACTATAATGCTTTTCCACATCTACCTATCTGACATCTTCACGCGTATTCATGGACGCATGTGCTTACACGCATCCCAGTCAGGCGATTTGCTAACTGCACGATTACCTACGAAGATTATCGATGCCCTAAATATTAAGCACCATTACTTCGTGAATGTTACATAAATTATATATTTAGATAGTAGCTTACTATATACTTGGATATATCAATATTTAGCACATGACATAACAATCTTTAAACACTGTAAAACAACCAATATACTCTTATAACAACTCTAAAATGCCTACTTGCTGTTCAAATACTTACTTAATAGACAAAATTACTTATTTTTTCCTAACAAGCAAAAAAAAACAACATTTATCCCATTTTTTATTTGTATACTAAATTACCTAATCGACAGAAACATTGAATCATTCTCCCAAGACAAATCTCACCCGTTACTTAAATCAATGTATATTTCATTCAATCCACTAGTTCTACATTTACATATCCAATGCATTAATTCAGCAAATAATGATTGAATAGGTAACATCAGAATATTAAAGTTGCATAATAATATTACTATACTCCATTCATTATAGCAAGACACAAAATGTAAACAATCTTGATAGGTATATCTTTTAACCTACGAAATGCTCTTAAAAATAATAAAAACAAGAAAAGTGTATTCAAAAATACATCATCAATTATAGACAACTAAACCTATTAGCTTAAAATATTGGTGTTACATGTTTTTATTTTTGTATTTCATATTAAAAGACACATCCAGATTGTTTACATTTTGTCTCTTGCTATAATGGATGGCGTATAGATAAATATAAATTTGAAACAAACATTAAATTTAACAGAGATTGCTACACACAAACATTATCATGGTGTCGCCTCCACTCAGTATCCGATCGCGGCGTCGATTTCACGAAAAATAAAGAATATTGCCGTTTGCGCCCGCGCAGCATCCGAGGAGAAAACGGCTTTCTCTGCGCGAGAGCACGTTGTTTATCCACTTATCTAATGGCCACCGATCGCGTACCCGCTTACGCCGATTGCGCAACCACTGTTTAGATATTTGGGGGAAAATCTACGGCGTTCGCTTTGTGACGATAGTCACACGGAAAAGCTGTAGTAGCCAAAAGTTGCGTGTGAGAAGCACTGGTTTATTAATTTGAATACATACACTGTGGGGCTGCCACCCGCACGGTGAATCCATGGAATGCTAAGAGTTTTGTCTCTACGTAAATCACTATATATCCTTGAAGGGGAGGCTGAGGTGAACTAACACCCACGTTTCGCCAATTATGTTAGGCGTGTGATATGTGTGGCGAGCCTGTTGCCATTTATCGGGCACGAAAGTCGTACATTCTAGGTGGTATAAGAGGAAAAGGGAATGCAGATGCCCATTCCTCATCACTGTTTTAACCCTTGTATGACACGCGCGGGAGATACTTAGGGTGGTGACAATTGTATTCTACTCTGCCGTCACCACGCGGTAATTAATTCGAACTTTATATATGTTAAATGTTTTTAAGTTGCTGCCAAGTCGATATTATGTGGTTTTACTTGATTGTACTGCGTAGCGGACATGAAAAGAAAAGAGTTGCATAATGAAACTTTCTATTAACAGTTTATTTGTAAAAATACGACAGTGGTAACTGTAACCCGTAGATCAATAACTTACTTGTCGATATTTAAGTACCACTTAATGAAATAACAGAATAGACAACATTATATCCATTTTTAAAATGATTTCACGCACAAGACTGTCCGGTTTGGGCCATCTCCTGTTATTAAAAAAATCTCTTCATTTACACAGAAAGAGAAAATTGTGGTTAAAAATAGTCTTGATACGGGAAACGAACCTGCGTCTCTGCAATCCGGGCGGATGCCTATACCATAATTTTTCGAACTTTTTCTAACCAATATTTTCTTAGAGCCGTGTGGTGACGGCAGAGTAGAATACAAATATCACCACCCCAAATCTCTCCCGTGGGGGTCGTACAAGGCGACTAAGGATAAAACAGTGATGGATGAGGAATGGGCAGCAGCGTTCCTCTTGTACCACCTAGCAATGTACTGCGACTTTTGTGCCCGATATATGGCAATAGGCTCGCCACCTATTACATGGGTCCTAACATAATTGGCGAAACGTGGGTGCTAGTTCACCTCTGCCTACCCCTTCGGGGATATAGGCGTCATTTATGTATGTATGTATGTAATATTTTCTTAGTAATAATTTTTCATAATGTTCAAATAGAAATCAAAATAACATCTTCACAATATTACATGATGCACTCATCGCTTGAGTTTCCATACAAGGGCTCTTATTCGCAACGTTGCGCAAGAGTTGTGGTAGTCTCGCGACCGTTGCCGCCTGGGCAATGTACACTCATGCGGCACGTAGGTGTTGACTACTTGAACAAAGAGGCTAATTATTGCCATAAACGTCAGTTCCATTGTGCTTGTTTTTGTTCTCGATTGGGTTTCGTAATTGCCATTCCATTGATACTTCCCGAACAATTACCCCGTATGTAAATTATGCTTCTATGTGCACACACAAAGGCGATAGAAAATGTCAGGTGTGTCATGCAACAAAAACGTACATGCATAAATCACGCCTGTTTATCCCCGGAGGAGTAGGGATAGGTGTTTTAAGAGACACATTTCTGTCTGGTAACGAAATATCCGTTTGCGTATGTCACCACCCCTTATCATATTGGGTTAAGACGGCGTTAAGTATTGGGTAGCAATGGTCCTCTTACACTACCTAGCAATATACTGCAGATTACGTGCCCATTAGATGGCAATAGGCAGGCCCCTATTACATAGGACCTAACGTGATTAATTGATTTGAAACGTGGGTGTTAATTCAGCTCTGCCTACCCCTTCGGGGACAGATCTATGTCTCTGTTCCCTTTTCTTTGTACAAACATCAATTTTCATTTATAAATGTTATAAAGTCGGCCAAAGATTATTTTATTTTCACGTATACTAAAGATATGACGAATATTGAATTGTGTCCAGTTTAAATACTAGTTGCCATCACGGATTGTTGGAAGATTATTAAGATGTTTAAATATTCCTAATTACTGCATACTTATCAGGTGGTAAAAGCAATTGTCTGAAAATTTTACTCTATAAAATATACTGTGAATATATACTGCTAATGTAGGTAGAGAAACAAAAATCCAGTCACTTCATGTAACATTAATTGGCAATAAACAACTGGAAAGACATCTTGAAAGCCGTTGTACTCACATAACTCAACTTAACCACATAACTTCCGCCAAGCAAGCGGTCAAGTAGGTGTCAGTCTCAATACACCCATTTATTTACGTAACACTGTCATTAATATATCATTAAAATCAGATTACGCTTAGGGAAAAATAGTTCAAACACACAATCATCAATTAGAACTCAATCAATTATGATTATAATAAACGGCGAAAGTTATTAGACTGATATTTAGATGGCTGTTGTTATTAGTGGCTTGCGATTGATATTGAAACTAATTAGCAATGCGATTTTATGTGCCCGATAGATGGCAATAATTGTATTCTGCTCTGCCGTCACCACACGGCCACAATCTCGCCTGATGGAAAACGGTGATGAGGCCTTAGATGTTGCACATTGTTCTGATCAGGGAAAACAGACAAACATGGTGTTAGGGGGGGAAATGGCGTGATGATTATGTAATTATAGTGGTCGCCCG
Source organism: Cataclysta lemnata (assembly GCA_963931975.1). Lineage (NCBI taxonomy): Eukaryota > Metazoa > Arthropoda > Insecta > Lepidoptera > Crambidae > Cataclysta > Cataclysta lemnata. The sequence goes on along the minus strand of OZ008350.1, from coordinate 1,440,404 downwards.
CGGCTTCGCTCGCGTTAATGTCGGTTACTAAAAAGCCTATAGCCTTACTCGATTAATGGACTATCCAACACAAAAATAAATTTTCAATTTGATTCAGTAGTTCCTGAGATTAGCGCGTTCAACAAACCAACCAAACAAACTCTCAAGCTTTATAATATTAATAGTATAGATTGGTATGTAAAATTAATAAGATGGCGGTAGTGAATCGAGTCTATTATATGCAAACTTAGACAGCTAGGCACGATTACATAAAGCGGACACACCCAAAACTTGTCCTAAGAACGACGAATGCCGGGCAGGTGCCCGCGCCCTACTCGGAGGCTGGCTTGGTTTCCCCGCGAGTTTTTACACGGCTTACGTAACGGCGAAAACATATCGACAGATTCTTTCTTCTTATGCAACCGCTGTTGAGAATAAAACCACGATCACTGATTGGGTTTAATAATAGAGAATGACGAAGCCACGCTACAATTATACCTATTATTACGGTCTGTTCGTAGACTTTCGCGTTATTTGGATAATTGCGAAGTAAACAAAACTTCTAATTGAACAGCAATTCATATAGGCCAGACGTCATCACGCCATCACCTCCCTTATGATTCATACCATCCATCACATTGGAAAGGTACCAATGATGAATGAATGTATAGAAAAGAGACGAAAAGAAATATGTAAAGAGATCCATGAAGAAAGAGTGATTGGAATGACAACATTCTAATCCATATTCCTTAAGGTTCTGGTTTAGGCTTTATAACCGGCCGCCTGCATTTTACCAACCCTCTTTGGGCATTAAATAATTGAACAGCAATAGTTAGTGATTTAAATAACCTTAAGGCCTCTATATGTATATATATCTTACAGCCACGCCTATTTAAACTAAGACAAGGTTGACTGCATTTCGTTGAAGGTTGTATTCGTTAGATAAATCTCAGGGATCAAATTAGATGCGTTACCTAATTGTTAAATCGCAAACGTATCGGTAAAACATGTAACTGTAAAAATATAAAACCATGCTGATATCAAATCACCATGGTTTTTATATGACGAATATGGCATGGGTGGTGTTCAGGGTGTGCGTTTTTTCTGCTATGTGTTGTATATGTTGCTTGATTATGATTCACGGCCAAGAATGTCGACAAACAGGTCGCCGGAATAACATTCAGAGAATGTGCGCAATAGATTCGATTGAGGAATCAATATGAAACACAATTACATTGTAAAAAATTTGAGAGATAATTTAACTATTATTTGATTTCTCATTTGATCATTTTTATTCAATTTTCAAATATAATTACAAAGAAAAACAGGCCACAAAAATGCCCGACACGTGCCCGATAGATAGCAATAGGCTAGCCCTATTAAAATATGGCGAAATACAAGTGTGATTGCATATCCTAAATTAAACTCATCAATCACCCTTTGGGTATAAAAAAGGTGTGATTTATGTATGTATCAATCTGTAAAACAATGTTGTATATTTAATGATTTACACAAACATATATCAAATGTACAAGCACACAGCGTAACCTATCCAAAAATAGTAAGTGGGCGTCTATTTTAGTCATTGATTAGTCACCCACTTCGCGTTTTTAGTCACCCACACCACAGTCATTGTTTACGCTATTATTTACCACCTACTTACCCATTCTTAAACAGTCCAATCGCGACCTTTAACTACATTTCAATAGTCACATAGTCACATCACGGCTAAAGAACGACGCGACGTACGTGTTGAGTTTTTTACTCGATCGAGTAATTAGGTAACACGTTGTCAGCTCCTAGTGTTGTGACAGCTGACCTTGGTTGGTTTTAGAATACCAATACGTCTTACTTAACGTTCATTGTTGCAAATGTTTACTTAGCGCTTAAGGATAATAACCGTTTTAACACTACAGACAATGGCATTCCAATACAATACGTTTTTAATAAATATATTGTATGATAACAGACACGTACATAAGTCACGTCCATTTATCTCGGAACAGGTAGGCAGATATCACTTATTAAATACAAAAAAGATGCAACATTAATAAATGGCTTATAATATTGTGTGTTCTAAATATACGAGAGTAAGGGCCTGTTTCACAATCGACAAGTAAGTTACTTCGCAGATCATTTGACAGTTGTAATATGAAATATATGTCAATTGAACTGCCAAGTAAGCTACTTCGAACTTACTTGTCGATTGCAGGAATGCACTTTTCAATAGTTGTATCTCTTTTGTATTATAGAAGCGATACGTATTAATTGCGACATCAATTTAAGTGTAATGTATTATTAGTAGTCTTTAAAACATATATTATCTCTATTTTGATAGTCAATTCTGTTAACTAACCCACTATAAATAGTAATTTATCAAAATTATTTTTTACTTCATTAACCATCGAGGAAAATCTTAACAACACGCTCAAGAGCCTGTCCAGATGAAGCGGTTAACGCGCGAATTCTTCTGCGTTTTCGTGTACAACGCCGCCTAGTGTGCTGCGCTATTTTATTAATGCCGTTTAATAGCGAGCAATGTATAACGAAACGCGTCTCGCTCGCGCGTATGTGTGAACAGGGTCTAATATTGCTCTGAACCCGGAACTACGAGATATCGTGACGATTTAAACACCTGTTGGCACTATTCAAGTCGTAAGGCAAGGGCGACCACTGAGATACCGGCTCGCAGATGAGGCGAAATTTGCATATTACAATAGTGGGATAAAGTAAAGTACTAGTGTTAAAAAAATCAGTCTTATATAGAGAGTTTAAGACTTGAATTACTTTGATGAGTGACTTGCTGTCTTACGAAAAAATGATAGGCATGGAATTAGTTAAGGAAAATACGACCCTGCTCATCAAATTAAACTGACTGCCGTCACCACACAGCTAATAAAACCCATAAAAATTTAATCATGTTATAATTTCGAAAACATATAAAGAGGTTCTTATGAATACCAATCATGTTCTCTAGTCTTTATGACTATGATCTTAGCAATTAATTTTATATTTATGCCCAGAGAACAAAAGACATCAACGAGTCACGATATGAAAAACAACTTCTTTGATAATATTATTATGGATATGTTTGAATCATAATGGATGTGTTGTAGAAACATCGTGTTTCTTAACTATTAATTACAAAAACACATCAGATATTTATGTTAAACCTGTATAATTTAACCGTATGAGTTCGTGAGGTCATATTGGTGCTACCCGATCACCTTGGGTCATCTCGTGGTTGGTTTCGACAGAAGTCGATAGTTATGTTTACCTATGTATTTATACTGGCTAGTGATTGAACAATTGGAGGCAGTTTATCATAAAAAACTACCATATTCGGCTTTTATTAAAACTTTTTTTGAAAAAATATTTCTAAAATAAGTCATACAATTTTCACGGATCTCTCTTTTCCTTTCTGCCCAATTTATTTATTTCTAATTTATTTTAAAATCATACTTGATTTTTTTGTACTCGAGTGAGTCTAATTATTATCCTTATCAACTTAAAACTATGTAAATTTAACATAACTGTCGGTAAATTTTTCGTCAGTTATGTTAAAATTACATAGTTTTTACCAGAGGTTTTTATGTAAATATAAAAGGCTAGTTTGATAGTGTATATTTCTATCACAAATAATGTGTGCAGAGACGTTAAGCTTTGATGTGTACTTTTAAACATAGACTCTGAATTCATAATATCCTGCTTATGGTAGGCCGAGGTTAACACCCACATGCTTCAACTTATGAGAATTGCAAGACTTACCCAAGTCTTGCAGTTCTCATAAGTTGCTATAATTACATACATATGTGAGTCACACACGTTTTTAATGTTTAGTGTATTTATTTGACGATTCGTGAGTATATGTAATGTTACCTTGTATGAATAAACCATATTATTATTTATTTATTAGTCGTTCCCAGTGGAATAAGAGAGAATATCCTAATAATCACTTTTCGGCACATTTTGCACACAAAGTTCCATGTAATGGGGGGCGAGCGATTTCCTCCCAAAGCTACGTTAATCGCGATTTCTCTAGAACGTAGAGTACTATAACCCATTCCTCTGTCCTCTGTCCTCTTCCTCGATAAATTATTTTAAGATTATCATAAAGAAATATATGGTTAGAAAAAGTTTTACCTTTTAATTTAGTCGTGGTTGGAAGAGTGGTATAGGCATCTGCCCGGAATGCAGAGGACGTGAGTTCGATTCCCGCTATAATTTTTCGAACTTCTTCTAAAGACAATTTATTTTTTTGTGATAATTTTTCTTACATTTATATAACGTTCAAATAAAAATCAAAATACTTATTCAAAGATTTTATGCTACAATTCAAAACCAAGATGAACTTTGTTTAATTAAGAAACAGTTACGAAACACATAAACAACTCACTTTTCTAGTTCTTTAATGAGTTTTAAATTGCCTGAGTCACTCAATAAGTTCCAGTTCATACCTCATTAATTTTGACATCTTCGCTATCACTTTTAAACGGAAATTTTTTGATTTTATAACTTAATGAAAGCGAAAGTTAAGACGGTTCTAGTATAATTATACACTATATAACGGTTTGGCACTCGATGATTTATAGTTCTCTTATTACAAATAGCATTAATTTATAAAGTTTTAGAATCAAATAATATTATAAATTAAAAGAATAAATTATTTTAATAAATATGCTCATTGGTTTCTAGTATTCGTTCGTATTAAAAATTCAAATGTTTATTTATAAAGTATTAATCGCGATAGTGACGCGTTGTATCCTTTAAGATATCGAAGATATTGTTTAAATTTCAAAAAGCTCTCAGTATAGTATTAGTAGCAAAGTTTTCTATTGTCAACTTTTTCTTCAAACCTAAAAAAGCGCAATGTTGTCCAATAGTTTTGTCTTAATAATTTCTACTTTAATTTAGTTCGCGTAAAGTTTTGTTGATTTTCCATAAAATGTAAACCTAATCGCTTGCGAGAAAAATCTCGAAGGCATCGTCTATAGGCAGAGCTACAAGTTGTTTCTATTACTAGAAGCCTAGACTTGGTTAGGCATTACCGCATAGTTGGGCCCTGAGTGGCTGTGGGAGGAAATACTGCAAATTCCAAAACATTCCTCGCTGCTAAGTTGTTAACTGTAGCACTCTTTTGGAAAATAATTGCTCGTTGTGAAATGGCTGGAAATGTTTCTTGCAACAGCTTGTAAAAAAGCTCAAAGACAAACTCAAGTCTGGTTTTAGAGAGTCCTAGTAGAAAAGCTCATTATTCTCCATATTTTATCAGTTAGTCGCCTTCTAAGACACCGACGGTAAAGAATTGGTGGTAACCTAACGAAAAATCTGTATCTTATTCTTTGATATTGGATATTGAAGTCTATTATTAAAAATACTATACCTCTAATACTATTAATGTTAATATAGAAAAGTATAAAATGAAATCAATTATATTAAGCTTTAGGTACATTAAACGACTGCTCGTAAAAGGGTTGTCATCATGTTTTGCTTATATTCGATAACAATAATTAAATTATATAAAATTATATATATGCTACCTTATTACAATTATGTGTTGCCCATGTGACAGTTAATTATAAGGTTATTAAACATTCTTCACAAAAGGTGTCATTTGAATAATATTTTATAGATTCAATGGTAATTGAGTTAACATGTTTAACCAAAAAGAATTTGGCACTACAATCAATTAGAACATTTAAAGTCACCTTGTTTGAGTCTCAATAATTTGAATAATTATCTAATAACGAAAACCTGTTATGGTGTCAGTGTGTTAAAAAATTATGGAGTTTGAATAATCGAGTTCTTGATACGTCAATCTTCATAGTCTATATAAAAAAATAACACACATATTCATTTGAATGAAATATTCCAATATAATATTCTTTATAGCCTCGTAACGCAAGGTTGTAACGCAATACTTATACATATACGTACGTATTTAACATAATATTATAGCAACTTTATTTTTTATAATTGTCTCCACCCCATATCCCTCCCAAGGATGTCGTAATACAAGGCGACTAAAGTTTAAAACAAACAGTGATGAGGAATGGGCAGCAGTGTTTCTCTTATACCACCTAGCGATATACTGAGATTAACGTGCTGCCCGCCACCTATTACATGGGACTTAACATAATGGGCGAAACGGGAATGTTAATTCACCTCTGCCTACCCTTTCGGGGATAGACGCGTGATTTATGTTTGTATGTATATTTCGGGGGGACTTAGGCGATATTTAAGTATGTATGTATATTTCATCCTTCCATGATAGCATGAACACCGAAACACGATTTGATATGGTAATTAATTGCATTAACTTGTCCATAGATTTTGGACCGTTTAAAGCGAGAAAGAGTTTAGGTGGTCGGTCATACTGGTCGGGATGAGGAGCGAAATATTTCTGCTCCAGTATATGAAATATTACTATGTTTATGAAGAGTGTAAACACCAGTCTCATTATGGGGAATTTTGAATCGTGATGGGATTCTGCGCAGCTAACCAATGCCTCTCGCTACACAGCCATCAGAATGTAAATACCGCCATCAAAATTTATGAATCTCGTGAAGACGCTATTACAACGTTCGTGATCAAACGTTCACTGTGAGATTTGAATCTTTGCTTTTAAATTTTTATCCAACGATCTAAATTAGTGATTTTCAAAATATAACACATTTAAAAACAATTAACAATTACGAGTTATGAAATACGCCACGTTTAATGTACCTTACGTTAACTGTACGTTATGTTATTTAACTATATTTCTAGACATTATAATATCATCAGAAAGTGGTTATATCTCTACAGTGATATTGTTAAATACAAATACCAACCAATCTTAAGTCAAAATTTTGACAAAGTATATGACATAATAATAACATAACACAAACAAAAAATTCAGTAGTAATATTAAAAGGCAGTATTGATATCTGCTAAATAACCACCAACAAATCGACGTGTCCCAAGTCAAACAAAGTCATATCTTTAAAATTATCTTGTTGCAAAAGGTATTAAAAGTCAATAGTAACTGTTGCCTTTTAATACCTCTAGCAACTAGATAATTTTAAAGATACGACTTTGTTCTTGGGACCCATCGAAATACTTGAAGTATCCTATAGTCTTAAACAGATGTAAAGTGTTAATAGCTAAATTGCATAGTTAAGGGCAGTTTTTGTTAAATAAAACTTGAAACATCACAATATCACAACATCACTTGGGTGGCCGAGCGGTCAGGCACCTGCCCGGATAACAGCGGACGCGGGTTCGATTCCCGCCTCAAGATCATAATATTTTGAACTTCTTTTTCTAACCACCAAAATCTTTGTAACATCACTATAGACAAATAGCTTCCACTACGCGTCTCTAGAAAAGACAAACGTAATAATTAATATCCATCAACGAGACGTAAATCACGTTCGCTTGATGGACATAATCACATAACAATACAAATTTATTTTCCTCTCTAAACGCGCCAGTCATTCATTCGATTGTATCTTAATTAAATCTTATTTCGCTGACAAAACACAACTGCCTGTTTGTCTAAATTAATCGTACGTGCTCGTTTACGCAACGGTTAACCATGTCAGTTAGTAGAATATGACATTTGATTCATATCTTAGGCGTTGTTAAATATTTTACTCAATTTACCGCCAGCAGCATGTAGACTTTATGTCAAAACAAAAGAAAGTAGAAACTTTAATTGGAAAATGTGAGTACTTTTCACGTTAATCAATTATTAACCTTCAAAATGCAAACAATCTTTTGTGTCTTTATATTTTGTACATACATACATAAATCAACCCTATTTATTCCCGAAGGGGTAATCAGAGGTGAGTTAATACAGGGGCGAGCCTATTGCCATATACTGGGTACGTAATTCGCAATATACTGCTGTCATTACTCTGTTTTTCGTCCCCTAATTATATACCCAATTAAATATATCAGTATGGATAAGAATTAGCCCTCCGAACTTATGTAATAAATAAATAAATAATAAATATTTTTACACTCACACCTATCATCTAGCCCAAAGAAAGTAGCCTAAGCACTTGTGTTATGGATACTAGATGACGGACATATTTTTAATATAATTATGTATATAAATGTTGAAAATATACTACATAAACATGTACACAACCATGACTCGGGAACAAACATTTGTGGTCATCACAAAGTTTGCCCCTACCAGGATTCGAACCCGGGACCTCTTGGCCAATACCCAGCAATCTGAGCATTCGACCAGGCTTTTATAAGTACTATTCACGTAGACCGCCTAAATATTTTTACTATTCACGCACTTGACCAACTCCATATTAGTTTTATAGTCCAAACATGGATCTAATTCACTTGAACGACAAGTTTGGCTTACAAAGCTAATATTACTGAAATATTTAACCGCAGCGGCCTCAGCGCTCCATTAAAATTAGTTCCAACTGAAGCAGCCCTAAATCTGACCACATTTTGCCTTCACCGTAATTTTGAGTCATTTAACCGACGACGGTTCACCGAGCATAAATTAGAATATTTATTTTAAGGTTTATTGCGAAAACCTGTGTCACGTTGCGCTTTAATTGTCTTGCTCTTGGTATAACTGCAATGTTTAGGTTGTAATAGAGTAATAGAATATGTGGTAGGCAAATTATAATAGTGTTTGTTTTCTTAATACACTTTTATTTACTTTACTTTACTATTTATAATAAATAATGAAATAAATAAATACTTTCAACCTTTAAGGGAAGCAACAAAAATGCTATTTATTTTTAAGTTAAACCTAATTAATAGTTATAAGGTCATTGTTATTCTATACACAGATGTGATTATGTTTGTTTTATAATTACACATCATCTGAGTGGTGACAATTTGAAAGGTAAACATTTACTAAGTCCTTAAGCATTCATCCATATGACAACGAAATACTGATTTCAAAGATACATGGTAAACATATTTCGCAAGCGCGCATTGTAATCGATAACCACATTCCGATGCTATGATCAAACCAGAGAAACTGCAGATCATGTTATTATATTGTATTCAGATTATATTGTAAAAAAAATACAGAATATACGTAAAAAGCGTATGTGTTGGTTAATAAGTAATTTGAAGATGTTTTTGTATAATTTTCTAATTTAATAATTATATTGTTAGTACCTATATAATATATATGAATAGTTGTGTTCCAATATTTTTTGTACAATACACAGCAAGTCAGGTTACTACAAAGTGCCTCTATCGATTCTGTGCTTTATGCAAGCAAGTTTACGTTGTCAATCGCTTGGGGACATTAGAAATTTGTACAGTCTGACATGCTGGACTTCTTATAATAAAGTTAAATTATAAATACATTAAAGTGCCAACTAACCGTCATTTTCACCCACAGGCAGCTAAGGACCGGCGAAACAACTTCTTGCGTCGCACCAAAGCCACGGCGCCCCCAGCATCCACAGACACGGAAGGAGTCACCACAGATTATACAGAAACCACCACAAACAAGTACACAAGGCGCGGAGGTTCGAAGTTCAAGAGCCGCAAAGAGGCCGAGAAGGCGGGAAAAGAGGTCGCAAACTCAGGCAAGGAGACCTCGAGCAGACAGACATCTTTAGACAGCGGCGCGCGGCGCAGTGAGCGACCAACTCGCACCTTCGTGCGGCGGAGGCTTGGTGGGGCTAACTGTGAGTAGGGCTGCCGCCTTTTGCTTTATCTTAATTTTTTTTTCAGTCGACTCTTCGCCTAAGATTAGGCTTCATTTGTGTTTGTTTTTCATTTAATAGACTGGTCCATTAATGAAATGGAACCGTTTAGATTGGTATGGACATGTTATGTGACGGGATGCCATGAATGTGACTAAAGAGAACATAATCTATATAATATAATCATATAGGATGGAATAAGGGCATGGTAATAATTGATGGTCGTCCACTAATCTTTAGCAACTTAAAAAGGCTTTGTTGTATTGTTTTTAGGGGAACTAATTATTATAATGCAGCTTGCATTAAGTTTTTTTCGATATTACTACGAAACATTCGGAAAAACTGCCAACCCTACCCAAGTCCGGTTTTTGCGATGCACTTAGCACGGAATAGGTACACTCAGAATCATATTATTATTACCTATTACTGTCCTGTTTGCGTGGAAGCAGCGGAAAACTGGGAGACAGGATCTGAGTCTGACTCATTTGAAAGTTAAGGTCAAACTAGTTTTCGCATACACAAATCACGCCGTATTATCCCCGAAGGGATAGGCAGAGGTGAAATAACACCCACGTTTCGCAGTAGGGGGCGAGCCTATTGCCATCTATCGGCCATGAAAAATTGCAGTACATTACTAAGTGGTAATATAGATACGCTGCCGTAAGACACATTTGGGAGAGATTGGGGGTGTTGACAATTGTATTTTGCTCTACAGGGCTGATTTAGAAAAAACCTCCAACATAATATCTTGTCAAGTTATTTGAATTTCTTTATAAGGTTGACAGCTAAGGAATACGTTTCAATGTCGCATTATTTTATATTTTTGTCATCAATCTTATTCAACTATTATCGTCTAGTATGGTGATAATTATTGCAAAATGTTCCTGTGTAGGCTGAGATGATATAATAAAATCACAACTAACAAAGATTGTCGAAAGCGATGTGATGGCATCAAGTTATCGCGTCAATCAAGATATTCAATACGAATGTTTATATAGGCGGAGCAATGCTAGATTTATGCAGTATATGTAATGTAATGCAAGAATTACCAGTCACCGGTGAAACCGGCAGATGCAGTGAAACAGCTTTCATCTCGTGGGAACGGCTGGCCCGCGCTATTTTCGCGATCGCAAACTTGATGCGCCGGCGCAGTGAACCGAAGAAAATGTCTATTTCTCGAACATGCCATGGAAATGTTGTCATTGTTTTCGAAAAAAGAACGTGTAAAATATCAAATTAGCGGCCATGGAAAATCGTTTTTTGAATTTGGAACATTACCAGCAATGTTGTATGAAAATTCTTTGCTGGAGCGTTTTTTTAATCTGGAACATCACAGCGCTACATTAATCTGGAACATCACAGCGCTACATTAATATAAAAATAATAATAATAGTATTATTTTTGCATATTACCGAGGAGCTCACTAGCGCAGTGGTATAGTGCGCTTGACCTGCGATTGTGTAAACTGAGCAATGTCAGCTAAGGCCGGGTGACCAAAAAAACATATTATCTCGAGTTCCTCCGTGCTTCATCCTGGCTGCATCTGCAGTATAAATAAGATAGCAAAATGTTTTATTCTTCAAGAGAAAATATCATTGGTGTGACCTAGACATTTAAAGTGCGTTGTCCTTAAAATACTGTTATTCAATAAACCTGTACTAAGGTCGACAGGATTTCATGTGCGCAATAAAGCAACAAAAATACAGCTCTCTGATATTCGCCGCACGCTTTTATTTTTATTAAAAAGAATTTATGAAAGCTTTCATTTTCGTAAAAACGAATATGAAAAAAACTTTCACTAATAGCTTTATGAAAACTGCTTTTGGAAAGACTGAGATTGCAAACGAATCTCGCTAAAGACGGTTCTTAAATGTGGGGCGGGAAATGTTATGATATTATTGTTACCGAAAAGTGAAACCTGCTATAGGTCAGGTTGTTTTGAGTCATAATCATAACATAGTCATAACAATATATTTAGAGGTTTGTGTATGCCGTGTGTTTGGTGACGGCAGAGCAGAATACAATTGTTACCACCCCCAATCTTTTAATAAACATCCGTGATTCGAGAACGAGTTTATCACAAAGATTTGCTCTTGGCCAATAGCCAGCGAATCAACCAAACCGACCGTCAATGTGACCATCCGTGACTTTAATGAGTAGTTAATGTCAAAAAAAATCATTAAATTCACACATAGATACATAATAATGCTGTTAACATTATTTTTATGGCGACAGATTTTCATAAAATGGTGGTAGCTAGCCAGGCGGACTTGAAAGAAGTCCTACCGCCAACCATACCGAGTACAAATTTGTACCCTCCTGGGGATCGAACCAGGGACCACAAGGCGGTCAACATTTTTTGACATTAAGTACTCATTACCGTTAGATGACGTCTCCTAGTGCGGCAGTTATTCAAGCAAAGACTCTACGCCCATTCAGCCACGGTCTAGCGGTAATCTGAAAAGCATCAAGTGAAAGTTCTGGGTCAACATCCAGTGCCACTGCCATTAGCCGGTGTTACGCGAACCGTGAGAGGCCCATTGTTAGCCGGCTCTCACACAAAAGATACAAGCGTGACAAGTGATGGGAACACGGCTTATGAATGCCAGTATTGATGAATGAGTTTGGAAATGGTATTTTTTGCCTATTAGGTGTGTATTTCATTCACTCTCTCTGCTGTTACATAAAAGTTTGTGTGACCGTTTAAATTTTTGCAAAGCTGCAAGGGTGGATATATATAACTCTTCTTCTCCCACCCCTTATCCTACTCTAAGTAGGGTAACATATTGTCTTCTTCTTCCACTCCCTCTATTAGACGTGAGCTCAGCGTGAACTCCCCTCTTTCTCAAATCATCTTTCACACAATCCATCCATCGCTTCTTCGGTCTTCCTCTCATTCTAGGTCCATGCACATCCATACTTAGCATACCTCAAGTTACATAACATTCATCCCTCCTCATCACATGCCCGTACCACGCTAACCTGTTACTCCTCAATTTTTCGATAATCGTCGGTACTTTCAGACTCCCTCTAACGTGTTAATTTTTAATCCTGTCTTTCCAGTCATACATACTTATAAAAAGCTCGTGTCACAGTGTTAGTTAAAAAGCTCATCCGAAACGGCTCGACCGATTGTTATGAAATCCGGTCGTAGACTACTTTTTTATATCCACATGTGATGGCCCTCATCACAAAAGAATGTTTGGCGGATTAGCTAGTAAATGTAACCATAGCTAGGGGTAGAATGAGAGCCAAATACGATTTAGTAGGTGCGAATGATTTTCCATACACATATTAATTTTTTTGCTTTACTGACCGAAAAAATTGGATATTAACTGTTTCGATTTTTGAATAAAACTATATGTATTATTACTAACCAAGTTCACATAGTCATATGTGTATTTATATGACTTTGTGAACGTTAGTCGTCAGGGTGTGCGTTATTTCTGTTACATGTTGTTTATTGCAATGCAACGGCGAAAATAAATTTACCGTTCAAATGGAACCAACAATCAATTAGATCGCGAGAACACACCGTCTGACAATAAGTGATCCACATCAAATTCACGTATCGGGGCCGCTGCGTTGTGAAAACAGCCACAATCGCAATAGTCGATTAATCGATTAGTGTATTGAAACCTACTCGCTCGTCAAGTGATCTCGTTGCCGTTTATTTTCTTGGTCAAATAAAAAAAAATTAAAGGAGTGTTTGGCGCGATTCGTGGTGTCAGTCAGATTTATTTTCGCTAATTCAAAAATTTGTTACAGAGTGGATTTTGTGCAGTGAACGTGGTGTTATTTTGATGCACAAGCATCCGTGTTGATGTGCAATTATGCAGAATCATTAAAAATAAGTCTTATGATGTGTTTGATGTTGTGGTGAAGACCACTTTAAAAAGTGGTTTAGTCCACCTCATCAGGTACCTTCATGAACTCTGTTACCATTAAATTCGCTCCAAGCACTCCCTAGATGCGTTAAAATATGTATGACACCCAAATTTTAACGTAAAATTAATTTCATTCATACATTTCACCCACTCATTATTTCATATGACTACAGATAAAATATACACTAAAGACATAGCTGTATGGGCTAGACCCTTTGCCTTCCCTAAAATATAGGAAGAATTGAAAAAAAAATTAAAAACTGAAATAACAACAATTAGAGCAGTTTATTTGATATTCGGAACATGTTTAAAAAAAATAGAATTACACTTAACTAAAGTTACCCCTTCGGAGATATAGGCGTGATTTATGTATGTAATGTTTAATTTTTATTTTATTATTTTGTAATTATTTGAACAATGCGATAACTACTCTATAAAAAAAAATAGATCAGAATACTTTCTGAAAATTAGTCATCATCATCTCTTGCCAAAGATGGAATCGAGCTTCATCTTGAACGGAACACAATAATGCTGTTAACATTATAATAAACACAATAATGCTGTTAACATTATAATAACCTATTATGGCGTCAGATTTTGACAATATTGTGGTAGCTAGCCAGGCGGACTTGAAAGAAGTCCTACCACCAACCAAACCGAGTACAAATTTGTACCCCCCTCGGGATCGAACCCGGAACCTCTGGATCTTAAGTCCTGTGGGCGAACCATTAGACCACAGATGCGGTTAATTAGGCTCGGACCAAGAATAAGATGGCGAAACCCGGGTGTAAAAACACCTCTGCCTACCCCTGAGGGAAGAATCACATGATTTTAAATGTTTTATTTCTTTCTTTCTATTTTATTTTATTTTGTTTCACGCTTCGAGCGGAGTCACGTTCCGCTCCTCAACTCTTCGTTTGGTTGTCAATGTGTCGAATATTCACGATTATTCATTCAATTTGCGCAGGCTCATGCGATGATTGACATTCGTCGGAGCGCGGAGATGGCGCGAAAGCTACCCGGAGGCCAAACTCCTTGCTTGCATAATCATCAATTTGCGAGCGCTGATGAATTATCTGATGATGAGCGCTGATGAATTAACGCTCGTCGACTATTTATTTACTAAGCTCGATGGTGAACGTTATAACTACACACATACGTGATTTAATATTTCGCAGCCTCAATAATGTATGGGCACAATTAAAAAATTTAGGTTTTTTAGTTTTTGTAAAAGAAAGGCTTATTATTGTCAGCCCCACACGACGGCACTCGCAGAAAGAGAAAAAAATGTGAAACAAAGTAGTTCTGCATTATGTGTCCCTTTCACACATTTACCTTTTGCTCCCACCTCTATGCGCTAGTCGGGCCTTACTAGTAACGTGCCGCGAATTGACGAAGCCATCAAAGAATAATCATGCTAAATTGCAAGGCGATAGCTCACAGAACTACGATTTTAGAGCTTATTATGTAGAAATCGACATAGGAGCGGTTATGTTTTTTGGCTTTTCCCAAAAATATGGTTTTTATAGTTGTGCCCTACATTATTAGGGGTGCGATTTATTGTGTACTATCTTGGCTATAATTTTATTATAGGAAAAAAAATATATCATTCAACTTTTCTTGTAATATTTTTTCTAACACTTACATAATGTTCTAATAAAAATCAAATCATAA
Organism: Cataclysta lemnata; assembly: GCA_963931975.1. NCBI lineage: Eukaryota > Metazoa > Arthropoda > Insecta > Lepidoptera > Crambidae > Cataclysta > Cataclysta lemnata. The sequence continues at coordinate 1,425,178 of OZ008350.1, read as the reverse complement.
AGAAAAAGAGAAGTCAGAAAAAAATTGAAAATTGATTGCCCTGATTAAACTTAGGTGTGCTTTTTAAAAATTTTTGATCATTCAAAACTTATCATTCGTCTTGTTAATAATTTTTTCCAACCCTAAAAATCAATCAACCAATAACACTGGAACTATAGTCACATTAGCCAGCTCGTGTGACTAAACATCTCTTGTCATTAAGGCTTCTTTTAGTCCCTTGTTGAACAATGTTTTGTTTTTTTTTTCTTTATTCCAACCTACCTAATTTATATTTTAAAAGTTCCGTTTAAATAGTAGTGTCTTAAGTGTACGGTTGTAATTGGCCCACATGTTAGATTGTAACACTTAACTTTATATTATTTTTGCTAATTAATATGTGAGCTGTTGGTGTGCCATTATAAATAAATAAATAATGTACTATTTATGCTCTCTGGGCACTCAAACCCCGACATATTATTGAAACGCGATGCGACTCCACGTGTAGACACTGAAAAGTCCGGCGTCGCGTCAGATGTTCATAGTGTGATTCCTGGTCATAGAAAACCAATAACATTTGATTCAACTCAACACGCGGCGCGTTACATTGCGTCGCTTCGCGTTTTATGAATGTGTTTCTGCCATTAGGAGGTTCCACGGACGCGTGATCTGCCGATCGCTCTCGTGACACAGCGGCGACCTCGCCATGTCACAATCGCGGATTAGACTCCATAAATTGTCATTGAGTCTTAAGTCGCGGTGTCGCGGCCGACGTGTCGAAGGCGGCGTGGGAGCAGGGCGCATTTTCTGGGCCCAATTATTGCGACTCCCACGGTTCTGTTGAGACACCACAGCTTTTCTCAGTTTTCTTGGGTAACGGAGGTATCTAAAATGACGCTCATTGCTTCATATGTTCACCAGCAACAGTAATAACGCATTGTTTTTAAATAACCCAGTTGTTATTATTCGAACGCAATAAAATTGTTATCGCTGGCAGTAATCAGAACATGTTCGGTGTTAATACAAAAAAGACGTGTTTTATGTTAGAAGTGTTTAAATCTGATGCGCTGATGTGCTGTGTGGTGACGGCAGAGCAGAATACAATAATTGTCACAACCCCCAACTGTCTAACGGGTTTCGTACAAGCCCACTAAGGGTTAAGACGGCAATGAGTAGTGGGCATGATGAGGCTGGGCAGCAGCGTTCCTCATAAGTCACCTAGCAATGTACTTTGATTTCCATGCCCGATAAATGGCAATAGGCCACCTATTACATGGGACCTAAATTAATTTACAAAACATGGGTGTTGATTCACCTCTGCCTACCCCTTCGTGTATTTAATATAGGCGTGATTTATATATGTATGTAAATCTGATGCTGGTGCTGGCAGTATGACAAACTTTTCACAAAAAAGTGACATTTGAGTTAACTATGAACCTGATGTTCTGCATAAATCTCAACTATACCACAAGAACAGAAATATTTGCAATTATCCGACTATACCACAATTTAACTGCATTCTAAATAAAGCGTCATTTTACGTGCCCAACTACGAAATCGTTACCAAGGGAATGGGGAAAATAAATTAAAAGAAATTCACAATCATTCAAATGACAGACTCACGCGCAGGTTACGACACTAGTCAAACAATAGTATCGGGGTTACTGGCTTAGAACATGCTAACGAGGTGTCTTAACTGATTTATTGTAAATACTAACGTAATATTTAATTGCGTTTCCTTAACGCTGTGTATGTACCTACTCGAGTAGGTCGAATGGGTAGTAGAACAACTAATATTTTTTTTAAGGATTACGGTAATGTTTTCAATAGAGTCGGCCGCTATGCCACGCTACTAAGGTTCAGAATTATCCAAATTATATTCGAATAATTCGAATTCATTATCTTCCTTGTGGTGCCGTGTGGTGACGGCAGAGTAGAATACAATTGTCACCACCCCAAATATCCCCGTGGGTGTCGTACAAGGCGACTAAGGATAAATCAATGATGAAGAATGGGCAGCGTTCCTCTTATACCACCTAGCAATAGCAATGTACTGCGACTTTAGTGCCCGATAAATGGCAATAGGCTCGCCACCTATTACATGGGACCTAACATAATTGGCGAAATGTGGGTGCTAGTTCTTTATGTATGTGTGTATGTATGCATTATCTTCCTGCTCTGTTCCCAGATTATTTAATTTTGAGGTCGTAGTAGTAGGTATCTCCTTTCTATCCTCAAAAGGACTATGTCGAGAGATTGATAAATGGAGAGAGTGATTGGAATGATAACATTCCATACCATACTGCTCAAGATTTTGGCTTAGGTTTTACAGCCGGCCGCCTGCCTGACACCAACCCTCTTTGGGTATGCTGTTGTTGGTGGTTTGCCCTGTCCTCCACCATTCGGGTTCCTCAAGTAGCTTATTAGTCACACGGGCAATCTCCCATAGGAAAATTTTACGACAATCCTAGTGTGAGTCGGAGCGAGCACATTCTGTTATTTTTTCGCTCCCAGGCCTGTTGAATATAATTGACAATTCTGTAGTATGTCGTGTTATAGAGCTCGATAGCGCAGTGGTTAGCGCGCTAGGCTTGCGTTTTCGCAATCTAAGCAAAGTTCGATAAGACGTCATTGGATTGGTGACAAAAAATATAATTATTACCTCGAGTTCCTCCGTTTCCTCCATCGGAAGACACGTTAAGCTGTTAGTTGGTCCCGGCTGCATCTGCAGTCGTTAATCCAACCAATCCGCACTGGGCCAGCGGGGTACCCACCCAGCTGGCGTATGGCCCTTACTCCCTATATTCTACAAAGATTTTGGTGGTTAGAAAAAGAATTTCGAAAAATTATGATCTTGAGGCGGGAATCGAACCCGCGTCCGCTGCTATCCGGGTAGGTGCCTGACCGCTCGGCCACCCAAGACACTAACTAACTTGCCAAAATCTATATTCTTCCATCCATAGGGAAGGCCTGTGCAAGAATTGGGGTCGTTAAAGGACTAGTGATGATGGTAATGGCGTGCTATGGACTGCACTATTGATGACAGCCACCGACACCTACCAAAAACAATTGAACGACAAGTACCTTTGTAGTATGCCCTCATTATTCCGTTTGCTAATCGACGAATTTATCCTAACGATACATTGTTCTTCAAACAGTTCGGAGCTGTTCTGTCACGGCTTGTCGGCTCGCAGACAATGCGTGGAGATATGATTGGATCGCATTTGGGCTTCTTACACAAACGTACAGGTGCTGTTTGGATAGAATTCTGATTCCATTGTTGTGATTGAGTCTTCCGCTGAACAATATTTTTCGTTGTTTGATGAGCCTTTTGTTCGGGTGTTGATTTAACATTACTTTTGTTACACAATTGAGTTTTTTGCAGTGCTGATTGCTTGTGCGCAGTATGTTGCGGGTTGTGGTTGGTGAGTTGTGGGATTGCCATCGTCAGCACTTTTTGTGCTACTTTAATGTGCTGGGACAGGTCTTCGTTATAAGTGAAAAAATTTAAGAGGAATGGGCCCTAGTCCACCATGGTGGGCTAGTGTGGATTGGTGGGAATTAACGACTGCTGATGTAGCCGGGACCAACGGCTTAGCGTGACTTCCGAAACACGAAGGAACTCCGGAAAATATTATTTTGGTCGCCCATCCAATATGACTTGATTGAGCAATCTTTGCTGCCTTCTAGCAATCACAAAATATGTAGTCTCGAGTTCCTCCGTGCTGCATTTGCAGTCGCTAAACCCACCAACCAGCACTGGGCCAGCGTGGTGAGTTATGCCGACCCCAGATAGACTGGGAATGGGAACAGAGCCGAAAGAAGATTACGGCAATCAATTGCAATGGGCCAGCGTGCGTGTTGGGTTATGGCCCAATCTCTCTGTATTATTCCATTCCATCCATAGGAAATGCCCGTGCCCCAGCAGTGGGGACATTAATAAGCTGGTGATGACGATGATGTGTCGGGGTTGGTTTCTGGAGACCCATAATTACTGGGGCATAATGCGCAGTCCCATATTCTCTCATGGACACAGTTTTCGATGTTTAACGTCCTTATGATTCAATGTAATCATATCCAATTGGAATATATTAATTTTGATTGAATGGTTCGGTGTGTTGGGCTGTAAGAAAAAACATATGAAAACAAATTTTCACGCAGCGGGGATAAGTTATTTTTTTAATTTATTTGGAATGTTCTGCGGCGTGATAAGAATGGGTACAGTTACGTGGATAAACAATTAGCACATAAGTAATTAAGATATTTCGTTAAATAACAGATATAACAGATATTTAAAAACTACCACCATTAAACACGTTGTGCATGAGAAAAATTATTGCCAATCAAATGTCCATCATGATTTTGAGTCACGCTATGAGTTGTGATCTAGTTCTGCCATTTCCGTAGACAAGTCGCACGCAGATATTCGAATTCGACATTTCATATTGTGACCAAACGAACCTGTAGATAGGTTAGTTTTCTCTTCTTCTCTGGCGTCATCGTCACCACAGGTCACTTTTATGAAATGACTAATTTGACGATCAGCCTGCAACATGAGTGTTACGCGCGAAGTGGGTTAACGTCGGATAGTAATTATGCTAACCATTACGTGTTCAATGCCAAGGCAATTGCTGTAACTCTATGTTTAGCTGCTCTAACCCACGAATACAGAAACGCTACTCAAATTTGGAGCACTACTTAAAAAGTTAAGTGGACATTACCTGTCGGAATTTGTATGGAAAAACGTCAATTTTGACAAAATTTAAATGTTAAGCAAGACTCAAACTTTGATTAGCGTTTCTGTATTCGGGGGTATGCGCCTTATTAGTGATCGAAACTAACTATTTCATTATCAAAATTATAGGTAGGTATGCTAATAGAAAATATGAATTTGGACCACTTTCCACATTTTATTCACCATGTAAGTGGTTCACTTCTTTAAAATTTATAAAAAGTCTATAGTTTAGTTCAGTAAGCTATGCCCATTGTGGTAACATTATTCGTTTTAATAGATTTAAGACAATAAGGCTTAAAATTTGGCTTAATTACCCTACTTTCCCCTACAACATTCATTATTATCGTCACCAACTTAGGCTTAGGTTTTACAGCCGGCTGCCTGCCTGACGCCAACCCTCTTTGAGTAAGATGATTACGATGGTATTGTTTCCTTGTTCCAGCGACAACTTCAACCACGACTGCTGCTCCGATTAGCTCGACGACACGACGACCGTTCCGCATCGCGAGCAGGAGACGACCACTACCTGGCTCTGTGGTGGCCAGCTCCACCACAGGAGTTCCTACCGCATCCAACCCTACCACAGTCAACCCCAGTTCGGACAACCCGGCTGCGAACAATCCGACAACAACCAATCCCACCGCTGCCGACCTGGCTAGCGAGGAGTCCTTGCAAGAGATCGAGGATACAGGTAACATTAAACACGTTTGAAATTGTACAATCATTCATACAACATACCGACACTCGTTTTGGCTCCCTCTAGTTGCGAGCCCTTACGTGAACATGGTAAGATGTATGCAGGGGAACAATCGTCTTCGTCGTAGATACACTAGTGGCCAGTGCAACGCCCTATACGAACACGGCAAGATGTCTCACTCACCACTCGGCACCCCAATTATAGTGATTATATTGATATAAACCGAGCAACCTCCCTAGTCTACTTTTACGCCACCCCAGGATGTGTGTGTTTTTCGCTCCCAAGCCAGAATGGAAGCATATCACGAGGCCTCCTGGTCCATTTTTTATTCTATATGTCAATTGGTTACAACCCACAGATGCTATTGAAGATCCCACACTGGAGCCCCGTGTCCTATCCCAAAAGAAGACCATCAAAATCCAGCGCCGGCCTCTCGTCTCCCTGAAAGACGAAGACCAGAACCCTTCGGCCACCAACGAGGATGAGAGGAAGAGACACAGCAAAAAGTACAGCTCGAGCTTCAAGCAGAATCAGCTGGATGAGGTGCTTCGGCAGCGCGCCAAGAGTCAGGAGGTCACCGATGGCACCACTGAGAGGGAGACTACTGTTGTTGAAGGTACCTTTGATTAAAAGTTCACAATATAATATACATACATAAATCGTGCCTATTAATCTAAGATGAGGCAGGCTGGGGTGAATTAACAACCACTCTTTGCCAATTAGGGTCCCATGTAATAGGGGGCCAGCCTTTTGCCATAAATTGTAGTATAGGTAAGTGGTAGAAGGGAAACGCTGATGCGTATTACTCATCGCCTGTCTTACTTACTACTCCTTAGGCAAGAAATTGAAGGGTGGTGACAAATTGTATTCTGCTCTGCCGTTATCACGCGGCAAAACATTGTCAACGGATACGTACGCTACTCGGTCGCCATCATATTTATTTTGTTATTATTAATTACTAGTGGTCACCCGCGGCTTCGCTCGCGTTAATGTCGGTTATTATATAGCCTATAGCCTTCCTCGTTAAATGGACTATCCGACACAAAAATATTTTTTTCAATTTGAGTCAATAGTACCTCAGATTAGCGCGTTTAACCAACCAACCACACAAACAAACTCTTCAGCTTTATAATATTATATATTTTAATATATACATATTTATACAGAGTATACATATTTTAATATATTATATATTATAAATATATTAAGCCGTGTGGTGACGGCAGAGTAGAATACAATTGTCACCACCCCAAATCTCTCCCGTGGGTGTCGTACAAGGCGACTAAGGATAAATCAGTGATGAGGAATGGGCAGCAGCGTTCCTCTTATACCACCTAGCAATAGTACTGCGACATTTGTGCCCGATAAAAGGCAATAGGCTCGTCACCTATTTCATGGGACCTGGCATAATTGGCGAGACGTGGGTGCAAGTTCCCCTCTGCCTACCCCTTCGGGGATATAGGCGTGATTGATGTATGTATGTGTGTATGTTAATAATAATATTATATTTTATCCTATTTCTTCTTTAAGCAATGTAATCTATTATTTTTTCGAACAAATCTATAATCCACTACACAATTATGATCTTCTAATCAAGACTTAGCGAACATTGCTAAATTTGCGCAAACGCAGGTCGGGCGCGCTAAAGGTGTAAATAAACATTTCCCAACTGTATCTCTAACCAACAGATTTTACCGCCGAGAATGCAGTAGCCATCGCAGTTCATCAACTGCTGGCCGCACCAGTCCCCAGCTCATCGGTGTCCGACGAGGAGCCCAGAAAGTCTTACACCACAGAAGAGTACTACACCAAGTCGGAAACAGAACCATATACCACCAGCAAAAAGACCGTATACTTCGAAGAGTTCACCAGCACACCGGTCTACAAGAGTACCTCGCAGGAATACGTCAGCGACGAACCAGTATACACCGGTTACTCTACTGAGTACGACGACGCTTCCAAGTTGAGAACGACCACTGTGACTATTCCGCAGTCAACGTTTAGGACTAGCACGTTCGCTGTCAGGCCGTCAGCTGTGCCTACACCGACAATAATTAATCCAGGGCTGTCAGGGGTGTCGCCTACAAAATCCTTATTTTCTCCACCACCGAATATAGCAGTTCCAAGGGTGGCGGTTACGAGCCCCAGTGTTGGTCCCGTGGTGCCTTCTACTCCGCGGTTCGTGGGCCGTCGAGAGAAACTGATACCGGTACCAGTGGAGGAGTACCCTTACTCCACCAGAGGGTACGCCAGCGCGAGCCAGGAGCCCGCGTATTTCACGAGGGAATACTTGTTGGAGTCACCGGTTACTAAGACTTATGATGGTGAGTGTGTTACAATATACCATTCAAGTATATATCTACTAGGTATACCTACTTACATTTGGTACACAAATGGTGCAAAATTCATAATATACAGACGAAAACACAAGTCACATCGCAGTTCCGCAGGAGCAGACAAGGTATCCAAAATGACTCTACCCAGCTTGAAAACAATTAATTACCTAAGTGTCAATTGAAAATACTAGTTGTATCGCTTGGTTATTAAGTTCCTATGATCTCTCCCAAAGTAGTATTAGTACTTGTGTAATGTATACTAGATCGATAGCCAGTAAACTGATCATTTGACCAAACCAGCCGTTTCATCAACTTCCTCTTCTTCTTCTTCCTGGCCTGTTCCCTGCTTATCTGGAGTCGGCTCAGTATGTTTCCTCTTCCATTAATATCGGTCAGACGTCATCAAGCCATCTACTTCCTTTGGATTCATATCATCCATTACACCGGATCAGAGACCACAGGAAAGGATGAGTCATTTCAATGCATACCGCTCAAGGTTTTGGCTTTGGATAGTGTTTTATCAACTTTCATCTTTGGTAAACAAATGAATCGAACAAAGAAAATTTCGAAAGTTCGAAAAATTATAGATTCGGGAAATGAACCAGATACTACAAATTTTCAAACGTTTTCTAACCACAATATTTTTGTAATATTTATTCTACAAAATGTTCAAATAAAAATCAAAAACAACAAACAAATCGAACTCTAAAGCACACCCGATTGCCCACAGACGAATACCAGTACCTGTCACCAGTGACGACCCCGCAGACCACCACAAGAAAGGGGCTGCGGCGGAAGCTGCTCAACCGTCGGATCTCCACCACGATCAAGCCGACCACTGCCGCCTACGTGCCGACCACTGCCGCCTACGTGCCGCCTCCGACGAGCAGCAAGCCGCGCCGAGTGCCCACGAAGACCCCGAAGCCGTTTGAGAAAGTCAATGTGCCGAAGAAGACGTACAGGCCGATCGAGAACTACGATTACTATGACGACAGCGACGAGAAATTCGCACAGAAGTACATGGAGGGCGCGAAGGTCGTGGTTCACGGCAAAGGTTTGTCGATTTCGAGTTCTAATGATCTCACAAAATGTGTAGTAGTAAATAGATCAAAAATAGGTATTTTGAAAAGCAAATCCAACCGAATGCACAGTATTTGTAGAAATACGCTGCTTTGGATGTTAGAAATTTATTTCTACATTACGAGAGTACCAGTTGGCATACACGTGAAGTGCAAACGTTACAGAAATTCGGCAAATGGTATAGGAATCTGCCCGGATTGCGTAGGACGCGGGTTCGATTCCCGCATGAAGACTATAATTTTTCTTACTTTTTCGAGCCTTATTTTTGCTAATAACTAAAATGACAGCCAAAAACATACACTCACACGTTACCTAGATTTTTAATATCCGTATCCGTAAATAGAAATCCTCCGAAAGTAGATAGAAAGGTAAACAAACACTTACGGCGGGTTTCGATATTCTATCTAAAGTTAAAAGTAAGTAAAGTTTAGTTGCCTGGCATTTTTTTTACGATAAATAACAGAAGTTGCTAAGCAACCAAACTGTGGTTACGTCTATCTTTAACTGTAGATAGAATATTGAAACCCGCCGTTAACCGATAGTCATCGTGTAGAGCGAGAACTAACATCAATCGTTGCTTTGACACAGGCTCGATCGAATGCTTGGACGTCGGCAACTTCCCACACCCGACCTCCTGTAAGAAGTTCATCTCCTGCGCCCGGATGGAGAGCGGCGCCCCCATCGGATGGGAGTACATCTGCCCAAAGGGTCTGAGCTTCGACCCCGTCGGCGCTATATGCAACTGGTCGGCCGGGTTAGGCTGTGACGAGAAAGATGTCTAAAGTAAAGCCATTGTAGCGGGAGACAAAATGTAAACAGTCTTGGTTTGTCTTACAATATAAAATCCGAAAATAAAAATGTGTAGGTACCTACCTAACACCTATTTGCTTAAAGTCGCTTATCCTATTGGTTTTTCTATAATGGTTCGTGTATTTTAAAATACAATTTTTTCAAACATATTTATCAGAATTGTTTACATTCTGTATCTCTTTAGAATGGCCTGAGCCGCCTGAGATTAGTTGCATTAACCTCAGGGGCATAAGATTAACAAAGACTTGATGCGAAAATTACGGAGGCCCGCACTCAGACAATCTTGATAACGATCCAGATTGATTGTATAGGGAAGAAGTAGATTCGCGGCCTGTACACAAACACAAAAACACATCTGAGTCATGATCATTGATTTTGATCGCGGATCGCGATCGAGATTGATTGTGTACGGGATTTGGATTTTATACGAAGAGTGCGTAACCATAGGAATAAGGCGCACTCTGCGCATGAGCCTAATAGCCTATTTGAATACAAACGCATCAGCGTTGAAGGCGACAGCCATGTTGATTTGTTCAATATATGCGGCGCGAACTGTACCAGATTAATTAGTACCACGCAACATTGAAACTTCTTGGTTATTAATAGTGATATGTCGGATGTCTGTATCCTTAACCGATAAAGATCCGAACCTCTCCGTGTCCTCCGACACATCACTAGATATTTTAAAATTTATCGTATCTCTTGGTCTGATCAACGACCAATCATTTTACTGTCTATTGAAAGCACAGACAAAACAAAACTTTATTGAGAATTTTAAACTTAAAATTCCAAAGGAATAATTTTTGAAGGTGAGATAAAATTCACCTCATAAGAAATTGGAAGATCGGATAATTTCTTGCAAACATTTCATTTAAGGATTTTTTTTAAACCACTGCATAATGGCCTGTTTACACGAACTTAGTAGCTAAGCGCTTACTAGGTACGCGCTTTAGTAGGTACTTGTCACTAATACTAAACTTCAATATGACAAGTAAAATATAACCGTTTACACTTGGAGCCAGCCACTAAGCGCTTAGCTTTTAAGTTCGTGTAAACCGGCCGTCATGCATATAGTGCTAACTGAAAATTTTATTAGTTTATTTAATACTTACAAGAGACGAAACTCGAAAAAATGTTTGTGTTTACAGTTGCAGCAATACAATTTTGAAAGAAGCAACATTTACTAATAATTAAAAACATTTTGTGTTCAAGGGCAATAAGAATATACAATTTTGAGTTACCTCTTTGATATTACAGAACCGACATTTAATAATAATTGGTTTTTGAAATCATCTTGAAATATAAAGTATTAATTCCCATAAATAATCTAATATTTATCACAATAATTGGCATTATCACATTATAAGTACTTAGGGAATATAATTGAATACATTTGTGATGCAAGCCGATTGTGAATAATAAATAATCTATTATTAGACGAATGTGAACGAATTGGGAGTCATTTTTAATTAGATGTATTTTTATAAATTTAGAAATAGGCGAAGAGGCAGGTAATTTATTTAGATATTTCTAAGAAATGAAATATATTTTGTATTACTATTAGTTATCAACAAAATACTATTAAACTTAAATTTTGTACATTTTCATCATTTGTCTTAAATTAACTTTCGACTGAAAAAATTACATAGGAACTGATTTTTTGACATAATATTAGAATTACCAGAATTGTTGTTAAATTAATAATTAATCTAAGTCAAAATAATTACTATACCGGGTGACAATATTTTACTCTGTTGAATTACTAAATAAAATAACATATTATTTTAATGAAAAAACAATAGAATATTGAGTTCATAAAAGTGAGGCACGATTACAATTTCATTTAATTAGAAAAATCCTATCGAAATAAAGTCACTTGGTATTTAGTTATTTACCTACAATTTATCACTGCCTTTATGTATAACTATTTCCATAGCGTTTGTAAAGTTTACCATAGTTATTCGATGTTGATTTTAACATTATATAAATGTTTCTAACCACCAAAATCTTTTTACCATAGTTCTTAAAGATTCAACACAAGCTGTCATATCAAATTGTAAATTTAAATAAAAACGTTGTAAAACAATGATATTATTTTAAATATAATATCATTGTTATAAAATGTAATAATTCGCGCAGCTAATTTATCTAAATTCGACAAATTACTTTCGTTATGTGCCTTAATTATTATACAGTAGTTGTTAAGATTGTAAAACTTATTATTAAGAATAAATAAATAAAAATCATCTGTGTATATATGTTTTAATTACGTGTTGATGGCAATTGACTTGTCTTTAATCCTACGAGTGTCATACAAGTCGACGGAAGAGATGGGGGTGGTGACGACCGTACTCTGCCGTCACCACACGGCCTTTTACATGGGACCTAACATAGTTGGCGAAACGTGGGCAGGTAATACACCTTAGCCTACTCTTCCTCTCGCTCTAACTCCCACTAAAACACTGTCAAGTGGTGAAGAAAGATTTGTCTACGTCCCAGCGCTAGGCCCGCTGACCATAAAGTGGACTACCTGACAAGGGGGTGACAAAACTATGATCGATAAAAAGAAAGCCTCCGATCGTATTTTAAACGTCAAATGCTTACGATCTGAGTCATTCTTTGTTTTATCGCGCTTGGTATAAAATTATAATCTACTATAATAAGACTGAAACAAATAATACCAAGTAACATATAATATACATTTATTTACAGCGTTCTCTTACTAATATTGGCATAGCCAATACCGACACACGTCATCTTGACTTTGCTGACAGAGGGCGTGTCCTCTTCATCTTCTTCTTCTTCCTCATCATCTTCAGGTCTCTGGGCCTCCAGCTTGAACATCACTCCGAAGAATTCTTTGAGGTGCTGGAGGAAGCTTATCGTGTAATCTGAGAGCGGGCCAACCTGAGGACAATTTTTTTATGTTATATTGTATGGAAAGCAAAGGGATCTAGCCCATACAGCCATATCTTTAGTTTAATTTTTTCTAAAAATATACATTTATGCATATATAATATACATACATACATACATAAATCACGCCTATATCCCCGAAGGGGTAGGCAGAGGTGAACTAGCACCCACGTTTCGCCAATTATGTTAGGTCCCATGTAATAGGTGGCGAGCCTATTGCCATATATCGGGCACAAAAGTGTCGCAGTACGTTGCTAGGTGGTATAAGAGGAACGCTGCTGCCCATTCCTCATCACTGGTTTATCCTTATACGCCTTGTACGACACCCACGGGAGAGATTTGGGGTGGTGACAATTGTATTCTACTCTGCCGTCACTACACGGCTATATATATAATATGCATATAAAATATACATATATATGGGTGCGACACATTTTAACCGTTACCATTCAATTCGAATTGAATGGAAACGGTGCAGAAAACCACTATGAAATTCGCAAAGTCGAATACACCACAACACTTTTATTTCAATGATTCCGCATAATTGAACACTCTCCGTGCTCTAACACGGATCCTTTCCACGGATTCTTTGTACCTACTTATTTCTAACATTTTATAAAGTTAAAATTAGAATCAAAATAGTAATCGTTGTTATTATTACTGTAACGGGTTGGCTCTGGCCACTCATACATAATGGTCCTTCGAGCCGGATTTGACCCAGCTACTTTTACACATCAAGAGAACATCGAGAATACGTAATCTTCTTTCCCCTGCCCTGTTCCCAGTCTATCTGGGGTCGGCGCAGTATGTTTCCTTCTCCGTTCATATCGGTCAGACGCCATCAAGCCAGCCACTTCCTTTTGATTCATATTATTATCATCCATAATGCTGTGTGGTGACGGCAGAGTAGAATACAATTGTCACCAGCCCAAATCTCTCCCGTGGGTGTCGTACGAGGCGACTAAGGATAAATCAATGATGAGGAATGGGCAGCAGCGTTCCTCTTATACCACCCAGCAATGCACTGCGACTTTTGTGCCCGATAAATGGCAATAGGCTCGCCACCTGTTACATGGGACTTAACATAATTGGCGAAACGTGGGTGCTAGTTCACCTCTGCCTACCCCTTCTGGGATATAGGCGTGATTTATGATTTATGTATGTATCACACCGGAAAGGTGCTACGTAAATCGGAATCCCGAATCCCTATACTATACTAGTACTTGCCGTATGGTGACGGCAGTGTAGAATTCGGGCTGTATTTGAACCAGCTACTTTTATAGATCAAGAGAACATCGCGAACATGTAATACTTCTAGAATATAATCGTACTAACAATACACACGCTGACGTCCTTCTGGCCGAGCGCCATCCACAGCGCGAGCAGCCACTGGAAGGCCGAGTCCGCGGCCCCGGCGCGGTGCACCTCGTCCAGCAGCCGGAGGGCGCACTCCCGGCCCACGTCTTCGGGGAGGGACACCTCGGCACTGCCTCCTTCGCTCGATTTCTTGGTGAAAAATTGACCATAAATACCAAGGATATTGTGTACTATTCGATTTTAATTTTAACATTATATAAATGTTAGAAAAATTAGTACAAAGATTTTGGTGGTTAGAAAAAGAATTTCGAAAAATTATGATCTTGAGGCGGGAATCGAACCCGCGTCCGCTGCTATCCGGGCAGGTGCCTGACCGCTCGGCCACCCAAGACACTCCAAGACATTGTGGTTACGAAAAAGTTCAAAAAATTATAGTCCTGATGCATCTTGACACACGTGTGTACCAGTGTACATACATACATAAATCACGCCTATATGCCCGAAGGGGTAGGCAGAGGTGAACTAGCACCCACGTGGTGCTTCGGCTAATTATGTTAGGTCCCATCCCATGTAATAGGTGGCGAGCCTATTGCCATTTATCGGGCACAAAAGTCGCAGTACATTGCTAGGTGGTATAAGAGGAACGCTGCTGCACATTCCTCATCGCTGATTTACCCTTAGTCGCCTTGTACGACGGGAGAGAATTGGGATGGTGACAATTGTATTTTACTCAGCCGTCACCGGCTAATTTTTCTAACATTTATATAATGTTAAGATTGAAATCGAATAGTTATTTGGTTTGTTAAATCAAAGTACTTTCTACTACTTATTCGTTTTTTTAGCGTGATCACATTTACGGCGCCAGATAATCCCCAAAGGAGTAGGGTGAAGAGTTGGAAATACGTCTTGCTTAAATAGGTACTGACCGCTTCTGCGCAGTAGAACGTCTTCTCTGTGGTCTCGGCGACTAGGCTGATGCCAAAGCCGGGACTCTTACCGGCGTTTGGCCCGCGGCACTGGTCCGTATTGATATACACATCCGGAAGGAATTTAAGCATCACCTGGAAATGAGTGAGTGAGTCAATTTACAGCATGTGTATAATGTAAAAGAAGTATTCAGAGAAGTATTCCCCGTTTACATTTCCATATTTTTTATTTCTATCACCCTCGGTTGCCTGGAAGAGATTGCTTTTTAGCAATAAGGCCGCCTATTGTACTGTTTTTTTTTTCTTTCTTTTAATGTTGCTTTTTTTGTATTTTTCTATGTGTGCAATAAAAAATATATTATTATTATTATTATTCAGTATACCAGGCCAGTATACTTATGCACAAGACTTATTATAGATGCGGTTTTTTTCTCTTCTTTATTCAAAGTTTCATCAAAAACCAATAATATTTTTTAAAGAAATAAGATTTGGAACATGATTTGATTTGATATACTATTAAAAATGCATTGACCTAAGAGAGGGAGGTGTTAACTCATTATTTATTAACTTGATTGGGTGTTTTTACTATTATTCAGCTTTGTTTGGTAACTGACTGACAAGACTGTTATTGTAAAATAATTACTATAAAATATTTTGTTTGATTTTGAGGTAATAAGAGCAATATTTTACTACAGGCTGTTGTATTGTGCTAGTCTTAACTTGAAATTATATATTATCTTGAAATAATATTAGTAAGTAATGTCTACACTTCATACCCCTTTTGAAGACTCCACCACTCTGTTCGCCATTGTAGGAGAGACTCGTAATGCATAAACTATACCACGTATCCTCTTGACTAGGCCCCATGTAGTCCACTGCAATGGCCTTAGGTGGCGACGGACGGGACATCGAAAAACAATTTCACCTCCGCCAAGAGGAGGAGCCCCTGTATAGAATTGTTGTTTGTTACTTTCTAAGTTAAATTATTAACAGCAATAATATTACTAAGCAGTTGACATATTAACCATTTTATAGAAGTTTGGAAGCTAAAAAGTTACATTTTAGTACTGTTTACTAATCTTATCACTCATCACTCACCACGACGAACAACTTTTAATTCAAGCCCATCATCAACTAATATAAATTTTAGCAGTATGGGCAACGCGGCAGTTTTTATTTTATCCACGGATACGTCAAGGTCATTATGTGTCACTCCCTGGAGAACAGCATTCAAAGGCTCTTTGCAAAATGGGCCCAGTGCCAGCAATATTTCCAAATAATAACCTGAAAATATATTGGGTTGTATTTAATTGATCACCAGATTAACCTAAACTACCCAACATTAAAAAAAAATGTGTATCAAAAATACAATTTTTTTAATTGAATAGATGTTCAACAGACTTTATACTAACCTATACCTCTTTGATTACAACAACTATGCGTAATTTGTCCGCCAATCAATAACCCTGGCTGGTAATACAGTGAAGTACCAGTCTCACTCAACTCTACCCTAGTACCGTTCGTCACCTTGTCCAATAACCGGATTAGATTCACTTCGTACTCCCGAACACCTGGATCGTCATATGTGCTTCGTATTTCTTCAATTTTTATTGCACGACCGCTTAATGTTGATAACAGAAGACGTTGACGAAAAAAATTACTTCCTTTGTAAATGAGTACGTCATTTTCCACAACTGCAGGCATTTTAATTGAAATCACAAGAAACGTAATCTGTTCATTCGTCTAATAAAAAATAATTTGACTTGCACTGATTTTGAATAATTTTGGAGCATTGGCTCTTGAAGAATATTTGTACTAAACACAGGAATCAGTAAGCAATTTTTTAATTATCAGAAAAGCAAAATCACAGCAAATTAAAATGATAAACAAAAACACTTTACAATTACAACACGTGTTAGTCTATCGCAGCGTGGTGGTGAGCCACTGACAGTGACAGCTACTGTCTAAAATTGATTGACTTTAATAAACTAGGTATTGATGATTTAATTAAATCTATATATTGTTGTATTAGTCAAACTCATTTTAATAACTTTTCTTCTATGGTAACCGTGTATTACGGAAATCAACGATACCATGTTTGAAGTTTCAGAAAATATGCTATTTTTAAACGAATACCTACGTATCTTAGTGTCATGTCAATGTCAGTCAGTCATGTGTAAAATATCATGAATGACATTTGTTTTGAACATGCATCCCGTAGAATCATAGAGGACACGTAGAATAGTTTTCTGCGTATTTTCTTGTTGCATGCAAATAAGTCTATAATTATTAAATAATTTGTGCATGCATGTCTCACAAATATTACAGATATTCATCTGTCCAATAGTACGTCGCTATTCATAAAAGCAACAAGAACCCCTACAGCTTTAAACTCACAGACATCCATGTGGATGTTGATGATTTTGTGAATAAAACAAGAAATTGTAAATATTGGATTAGATAGAAAATGAAGGTATCAATAGGGGATGTTGTGCTGCCCGGTGATTTCTGTGAAGAAATTGTAGTTGCCGGCGAAAAATGTAAAGTTATTCTCGGTCCCGGTCTACGCAAAGAAATTGATAAAGTATACGTTACTAAAGCCGGACTTCTGAATAAACGTGCCCCTAACACATACTGGATCGACAGCTACCAAAAGAGGTACGTTGCGGCTCGAGGCGAGAATGTTATTGGAGTAGTGGTACAAAAGGCAGGGGACATATTTCGTGTCGATGTCGGCGCAAGTTGCACTGCGACCCTATCCTATTTGTCCTTTGAAGGTGCCACAAAAAAGAACAGGCCTGACGTGCAAATTGGAGACGTATTATACGCGAAAATGCTAGTGGCCAGTAAAGATATGGAGCCAGAGATAGTTTGTGTAGACTCCCATGGCAAGAAAGGGAGATTAGGAATACTGTCCGAGGGATTTGTGTTTAAATGCTCGCTGAACCTGGTGAGGAAAATTCTAAACCCTGCCTGCCCATTGATAGATTCCCTAAAGAACGAATGGCCTTTTGAATTAGCTGCAGGCATGAATGGAAGAATTTGGATTAAAGCAAAGTCAATGAGAGAGACTATAGCCGTTGGAAATGCTATTCTTGGGTGCGAGTATTTGAGTAATGATGAAATTAAAAGCATGTGCACAAATATAGCAAGCATACTGGCAGGTCACATCTCATAACATATTATGTTTAATAAAATATTAAGTTTTAACAAGTCTTTAATTATATTAAATATATTCAGGTAAAAATCAAAACAGTTTGTTCACTGGTAAATTATAATTATGCACTAAATAATCCTGATAAATATAAATAATAAATGAGCCTTCCTGAAGTATGGAGGAACTCAAGATAAGATAATTTTGATCACCCATCCAATGACAGGCCTTAGCAAAGCATTATTTATTTATGGCTAGAGGCCATTATTTTAATCTGGAACAAGCAATAAACCACCCATCTCTAAATTAAAAAAGGTAATCACGTCACTTTACTTTTACTGCAGCTGTTTGTAAATTTTTGAATTAGTAGGTATACCTTTGCCAAAAATTCACAGAAGCAATTTGTGCCTGTATCTTGTTTTTAACACAGCACCTTGAAATATACTATCCCTTTTCTATATAAAATTTGATAAAAACTGTGCAGTACAGCTTAAGTTACCAGTTAGGGTTATGTGGTAAAGTAAAACAAACACATAACAGTGAATGGAGATTTATTTTGGCAAATGCAACTAACCTATTCACTTGAAACCTCAATACATAAGTAAAACTACAACGGACTGTAACTTGACCATTTTCCTGTGCCTATTGAATAAATATATTATATAATACAATTGTTCAAGCAGTGCCACTCCATTATATACATATTATTGTGGCAAAGTCACCTCGCAAAGATTTATTTTTATTAATTTACAACAACTAACTATTAATAGGAGTTGAGTGACCAGAATAATTTCCTTTCATTAAAAATATAATAATAATTTAGTAAGTAAACAATAACATAACATTATGAGCGGATGAACTTTATATCATCATTTCATTGCAATAAAAATATTTCTTATTACACAACACTAACATTAAACCATAATAGAGGAAACTATTCATTCAACTTGTTTGATAAAATTTTCAATCATGAGTCAAATTGTGAATAAGTATTTCTTTTTTTATGCATTTGGGATTAATAAAACTCCAAGAATCCTATTACACTGAGTAGTGCGTCTCTAATCCAGATCAAACCTGATAATGTCAACAATACAGAATAAATAAATTACATTTTACATATTATGATTTACAGTTTTTTTTTGTTTAAAAATATGTCTCCATATTATAAATTATAGTTCATTCAATTCATTTACATAAGTTTCATCAGTAATCCCAAAATGTTCAATTGAAAGTATTACTCTGTTTTATCCAATTCCGCCTAAATTTAAAGATAAGCCTCTTTAGAAAAACACTATTTAAATTGGTAACTTTTAAAAAGTATACAAACAAATCAAAGTACTTACAGTTCGAAATAGTTACTAATAGTTCAAAAACTTCAACAATCTACAGAAAGGAATGTTATAATAATAATATTATTTACAAATTATCCTGCAGGGAAACAAACCTATTCGAAGTCGATGAGCGATTTAACTGTATGATTTTGTAACACAATAGTATAGTTAAATTTGAGTAGGCGAGTCATTAATGCCCTATGTGCAGTCAAATAGCAGAACCCGTAGGCATGTTGCATAGGGATCACATGCAGTTATTTGAGTGCACACAGCAAAACTGGGAATCTTAACAACTCATTAGGTAGGTATTTAAAAAGTCAACTTTATCCTAATACTAGACTTGTTCAGAAATTGGTATGCACTGATCTTTGACCACTCCATGCTATATACAAACTTAAATAATGTATGTATCGTCTGAACTGTGTAGGGATACCCCCCACTCGCTCGCACAAAGTTCAGTGCAGCCAAAGACGCGATCACAGCAAAAATTCGTAACACTGTACAAAATTTACATTATCAACAAAGCAGTCGTCAACTTTTCACATTTTAAAAATACGAAAATATAATTTAATCTAACAATTACACGGAGATCAAGTTTTTTTTTACTTACAATAGTTGTTAATAACCTACGCGACAATCGTATGAAATTTATATCTAATCTATATTACAGTGAGAAACTGCGACCCATCTTCAGGCTTCAATATAAAAAGAATTCGTAAATAACATTTCAAATTAACCATTGCACGCCGATGAGCCGAGATAGCATCAGCATATTTACAGAAAAGCTTCAGCACATTAACAGTTAAATTAATCGTAGGTTCTCAAATAAAATTGTGTTCGTTTTAATTTTGACATAGTGGTCGCTATACAGGCTGTATAGGGACAAATTCAAAATGAATCGTAGTAAGGCACATGAGATTAATCTCACATCCCCAGTGATTGACTAGTACACCTGAGCCTGTCATTTATCTCACACATTGCCACGTGACATCTTTATTTTAAACCAGAGGTTCCCAAACTTTTTCTCTCACAGACCACTCAAAAATTTGCTGATTCCGGTGGACCCCCCAGCAGCTACATTTCTACCATATTCCCAAAGCTCACCAAAATATGTGAAGCTTATCTCCAACTATGGAAATATGCATTGCGGCTATTATCTGTCTATATTGATAGGAGAAGTCAAGCCAACATTTTAGATCTTCACTATCGCGAAACCAGATAAATTTTCGTGGACCCCCGCTTACGAATCCCAATGGTTTTGTCACACCAACGTAGACCCCTCTAGTCTCCCATGGACCCCTGAGAGTCCACCCTAACCACTTTGGGAATCGATGTTTTAAACCCTAGGACAATTAATGCTACTGGATTCAGACCAAAAATATACCTAAGCTACTTAAAAAATATTAAATAGACAAATAAAAATAGTGAAAAGATAAAATCACAAATGACTTTTACCACAGTTCGCTATCTGGTCGATATACATTAGCAGACGTATATGACAATTACCTAGACTGTTAATGTACTTACATAAATATTTTGTGGGGATCTTGAATCGCCAACATCAAAATCTTGATGGTGATGACGAAAACGCCGACATGCGGGGTTATTACGTAAGGCGATTGTTATAGTCTACCCGTCATTCTCACACTTTGCTATTATTCATAAGAGTGACGGGTAGACGCAATAGTAATAGAAGTAGAAAGCAATAGCAATCGGCTTATATAATAATCCCGATTGTCACGACTTGCGCCCGCGCAGCATCATAATGCAACGTAACGGGCTCGCCACTATACGACGAAGGTTGTTTGCGCAATTTTAATTAACTTGCGCCAGGCACGTTTTGGACATTAAATTTTCGATACAATTACCATACATAAATACCATGTCTCAAGGTAATATTATCTACAATATATTTTTTACAACAAACAATAAATACAATATGAAGTATATCAACTTAGCAGAATCTCTTTTGCGCGATTACCGCATAAAATATTTTTTCAATTTTACACATTTTAGGTGATGGCGGATGTATTAATAGTAGATTTTCCATCAAGTGCACAAAACGAATCATTTTTGTCCGAGACTTTTAGCGGCCCGAGCCGAAGGCGAGGGCTGATAGTAATGTCGAGGATAAAAATGGTTTTGTGGACGAGTTAGAAACTCTGCTTTTCACTTTGATTGCGAGGAAATAAAACAGTAATTTATCTTAACATTTCTTAAAATTCAAACTAAATTAGTACAGTTTTGAATACTGAAGGAAATTGTTTTTCCCATTGATATTAGGCTTAGGGTGCAAACATATACAGCCAAGTATGAAATTAATTTTGAAATAATAATTTTCTTAAATTAATTTAATAACCTACCATACCTACTTGAATTATAATTTTTGTATCTTTTATGTCTTAAAAACACATTAGGCAAATAAATTTAAGTAAATATTAAATAATAACAAATTTTATCTCTGAGTTTCTTATTATGATTGGCTGCATGGCTCATTTTCTTTGCCATAATATAGACACATTTATGAGTAGATACGTTAATGCTCTAGAGCACAAAATTCGATTTTGTGCAGCCTATATCCTGCACAAATAAGCACTTTCAGAGCATGAGAAGTGAAAAATATGTTGTTATTTATAAATTGATTATCTTCACCGTAAAGACTTTTTGTGACGAAGAGTATACGTCATAAATAGGGTATCACGTCACATTCAAAGTTCACATGTTTAGGTTTATTTAAACAGTTAATAGAAATGAGACGAGCTGATGTCAAACTGTTCATTGCACCATTATCGCTTGATAATTGCTAATAGTTATAAATATATCACATTCTTAGATTAAGGATAGCTGCCCGGCTAGCATGACCAGCGAAACACGATAAATGGCTATATCATATCGTGTTTCGCTGGTCATGCTAGGCAGGCTGGATAGCACATCTTGAAATAATTCAAGATTGAGTTATTGCGCCGAAAACTACGTTATCCCAAAGAACAATAAATAAAATTTAGATGGCGCTGAAAGTTAGTCTTTCGGATTCGCTTATAACCGCCAACAACAAACGCATGACCATTTACAACAGATCATCAGTATGAGAAGATGCCGTGAAAGTACAATAACATAAATGTAAAATAAATAAATAAATCGGAAATGTTCCAACATGCATCAATAATTGTAACAATATTTTGCATAGATCAAATAGAAATCAAACGGTCCGTATTATGCTGTTTGCAAAAACAGCTGCATTTTGAGTTGTCACTCTTTACCTAGGTGCGTGAAGCAAGTGTGTGATTTATGCATCACTGGTAAACTGTTACGAAAAATAGGTATTTACAGGAGCTACATTTGCAATTGTACTTAGAAGATACAAATAGGACAGTCAGATATAAGGGAAAGTACAGAAGTACGGAAGGACATGGTACTCTAGCAAAACCGTAAAACCTTAAAGTGCCAAATATATAATTATGAGAAAAAATAATGTTTAATATAGAGTGAGTGATCATATTAAGACAGCTGGACAACTGTTCTATACAGAAAATAAAATCGTAGATAAAGCTCCCGCACTTATACGGGTTTGCCAGATAGAAAGAGCAGTAAAACGAAGTATGCCCATGTATGTAACTATACTCCAGTCATTATAGCGAGAAACAAAGTGTAAACAATCTTGATGTGTCTGTCGTATATAACTGTGTGAGACCTATTTTTTTCAAAGTCGCTATTCTTTTTAATTTTCTAGAATGGATTTATTGGCAGTTTAAAATACATCTTTAATATTTTTAAAAGCATTTCGTCGATAAAGAAACATGTCAATATTGTTTACGTTTTGTCTCTCGTTATAATGCCTGGAGTATACTTCTTCTCCCTGCCCCGTTCCAAGTCTATCTAGGGTCGGCGCAGTATATTTCCTCTCCCATTCACATCGGTCAGAGGTCATCATGCCATCCACTCCCTTTTGACTCACATCATCCATCACGCCGGAAAGATGCTCGCGATGAATGGAATACATAGAAAAGCGACAGAACGGACTATATCGCGAGACCGATCCTAGGACACATTTTCTTAAATCTTGCACTTGGTCAGTTCTGCCATTGTACCATCGGTTTAACCTCAAAACACTCATAGTGGAAGTAAGTCAAGGCCGCACACACAGCGCGCCGTGCTGCAAGCCTCAGAACACAGAGTCGGCGGAGCGGGACAGGTGTACGGGGTGCGAGGGGGACCGCGCTAGCCTCTTGCGCGGCAACTTTTGCAGTATGCTGAGGAGGCGGGGGAAGTCGGGCCTCTCGCTCGACCGGTACGCCCAGCACAGCATCAGGATATCCTGTAACAAACATTTCATAATAAAAAAGGTATCCCAACAAAAGAAAAAAAACATTTTTCTGTCACTAGTGTCACTGCCATGACTGAATGATGATGGTGAATCTTAGCAAAATAAAGCCATAAAATTAAAAAGAAGAACTGATCATAATGCGACAAAGAAAAATAGTCTTGAAGCGGGAATCGCACCCGCATCCGCTGGATGTGGTAGGGCTGGTGACAATAGGGGATCGGACAGTAATCAGATTAAAATCTAAAATGTACTTAGATAAAAGAAATATACTGTTTTACGATTATTTAAGGAATAATTAATAATTCAATATAATTCGTTTAAATATGTTTAAATAAAGAAATAAAATATAGTTATGTACAATATTTTTATCTATATCTTATCTAAAAGGCTATAAATAAATAAAATTTTATTTTTAGTGGGTACTTAACTTAACCCATGAAGATTAATTTAAAATAAATATACAATAAAATTGTGGTCCTTCGGGCATCTTTGCAGATTAAACGGCCACATATCTCACCTTAATGTCCCTGGAGGCTTGCATGTTCGCCAGAGATTGCTTCACGCCCTTGCCGACCTGCCAGATGACCGATTCGGGGGGCTGACCCTTGAACGGGTACTCCACACACAAGAGCTCGTACCATACGGTTCTGAAAATCAAGAAAAAAAATTACTTTTGACCATCAGGACTACTTTTTCGAATTTTTCATTCCTTATTTTCTTAATTGTATAAATCCACTAAATAAGCCCGTTTATACTGTACTTCAGCTAACTTGGAGAAAGTTTATTATTTGTAAACAAACCTTTGTACATTTTTTTTTAAATAAGTTACATTACAAATTGTTTAGTCAGCAAAGTATGAAAATGCATGGAAAATTCGAAAAATAATTTTATAACTCTGATATCACCGTAGTTTTTCTACGACTAAGTTAGCATGGGTAGGGTGCATTGTTTCATATTAAAGTATAGTTGTTTTTATTTGCATTTCTATTTTAGTGTGTGCGGTTTGTTTAGATTCTCCTGTGAAATTGGCGGGAGTATAGAGCAAGGAGACAGGAGGCGCTCACCCGAAGGCGTAGACGTCGGTGGCCTTGGAGAAGGGCAGGTGCAGCGAGGCGTGCGGGCGCAGCGCCCGCACCAGCTCCGGCGCCAGGTAGCACAGCCAGCCCGCCGGGATGCCCAGGCTGTCGCCGCGGGCGCTGCGCAACAAAGGCCCGTTTATCTCTACAGGCATTGAGCGTGCCAGACACGTGTCGTGTCAGGCGTCGTCAGGAGCGGGCGCTCTCGTTGGCACCGAACGCTGACGTCTGTACGGTTCCGTTACCCTATTCACACTGCCCGGCAGGTATCCACTGACACGTAACGACATGAACCGCGCCGTCAAAATATTCTTTCCGGGAATACGCAATGGGCACGGCCCGTGTCTAACGTCTGCCCGGCTACGTTACGATAAAGAAAGGAAAAATTCCTTTTTTTTTTTCAAAAATAAATAAAAGTGCATTTAAATATTTCTGAAAAATCACATGCTTGAGCCGGGAATCGAACCGGTGAAATGTGAAAAAAAAACAACGTGTTTCTCTGTGATACCAAACAGAACTCTACTCTTTGTCAAATAGTTTAAGGTTGGAAATCGATAAAGAAAAATTTGCCAATGTCATACAATCCACCGTGTTCTCAGTAAAATCTTGCAATTGTTCTTTGAAAATTTTAAGCGTACTCACTTGTTGCCGAAACACAGTTTTGTGACGCTGAAGAGTCCAAAATCGGTGATGACTACCTTCCCGTTCTCCAGGAAGATGTTCTTCGTCTTCAGGTCTTTGTGGATGATACCCCGCGCGTGTAGGTACCCCATACCCTGTACGGAGTATGTATATTTAGATTATACGTACATAAATCACACCTATATCCCGAAGGGGTAGGTAGAGGTAAATCACACTTTTCGCCATTTATGTTTGGCCCCGTGTAATAGCGGGGCGAGCCTATTGTCATTCATCGGGAACTCAATATATTGAGACCAAACCGAGCGCAATCTATTCGAACGAATACAATACTAATGTATTTTTTTTAAACTACTTACATATACTACTTGCATACATCATCATCATCATCACCAGCCTTTTTATATGCAAAATATTACTGTTATATTGAATACTTTCTGCGTCTCATTACTTTACAGTACTTTCAAGATTTCAATAATTTATTTGCTTCTCCTGTAAAGCCGTGTCCTGTATTTATCATGTTCTGACGACCTATGGCCACACATTTGTATTGTATTCGTTCAAATAGATCCCGAGACTTGTCTTGAGATGAGAAGGCGACTCGCCTGCGAGATCTGCTGCGCGACGAGAACGCTCTTGTTGGCGGTGAACTTGTCCTTGCGCAGGTGGATGTGCGTGTAGAGCGTCATGCCCTTGCAGAGCGAGGTGACGATGGCCAGCCGCGGCGGCTTCATGCAAGCGCCCATGAACAGCACCAGGTTCTCGTGGCGCGTCTTGCGGAACGTCGCCACCTGGAAAGATACGAAGGGCCTGCTTTAGTTAGGTATCTTTATTTTGGTGGTTAGAAAAAGTTCGAAAAATTATGGTCTTGATGCGGGAATCGAACCCGCGTCCACTACAAACGGGCAGGTGCCTACACCGCTCGGCCAACCAAGACACTATTGACTTGCCGAAATTTCTCTAACCTTTACACTTCACGTTGTAAGCCAACGGATGAAGATCATCGCAATGAAGAAATAAATTATAATCTAACATTCCGAAGCAGATATTTTTACAATTTGTACTACTCTTACTACGTATTATTCTTTGTTCTAATTTTTCTAACATTAAAATGAAAAATAGTGAATACAAAATGTTACGGAGTTTTTTTAGTCGTGCCGTTTTTCTATTAAAGGAACGCGTTGTGTTACGTGTGAATTACCACCAGGGCCACAGTGCCCTTCCCCAAAAAACCCGGTAAATGTTGCAAAGGCATTCCGGGCAACAGCATTGGTTCTAAAAAAGAAAAAGTTCCAGTGCACTCGCCTCGTGCTTGAAGGTGTCTAGAGGCACGCAGTGGTCGTTGAGCGCGTGCACGTGCAGCAGCTTGACGGCGACGGCGCCGTGCCAGCTGCCGCGGTACACGGTGCCGAAGCGCCCGGCGCCGATCACCTCGAACAGCTTCAGCTCGTCGTACGGGATGTCCCACTCCTTCATCGACAGCTGCGGGGGGACAAGGGGGTACATCACTACGCTACGCTAAGCTGTCGTAGATAGATGGCAACTCGTCTGCAGGCTGCTTATGTAACCCTTGTGTTTACATTTCTCGTGAAGAAAAACATATCATTTGTACAACAGTATACAACATGTAACAGAAATAACGCACACCCTAAACACTACGTAATGTACACTTAAATTTATAAGCAGTGCTAAACGTTTGAGTAGCGTTTCAGTATATGGGGATTAGACATACAAAATCTATGGTGATATCAAAAATTCAAAATTGTGTAACTAGTTTTCGAATTTTCCATACATTTACAAAAATATGTAAGTTTAAGTGAGATTATTAATTTCTTTAATACCTCTTCAAAAAGCTTCCGCCTATTTTCAAAGTCAGATATGGCCATTGTGACACCGACACTTTTGTTTAAAATTAATCCACCAAGCCTTGGCGTCACAAAGTACTTAGGAGACACAAAGCCTTTCACAATACAAAGTACTTATGAGAAGTACACTCAAACTACTGCTCACGTAAATAAATGCTTGGCTGATGAAAGCTCCGCCGTCCACAAGCTTTTTATTATCTTTGACGGACCAAAGTGAGTCAATGTGTCGCGTTGCACTTGATCTATATAGTGATGTGTGCGTTATTTTATTAATAATCAAAAGTTTGTTATTGGATTGGTGCCTTATTTTAATGGAGATAAAATTCTAGCTATGCAATTAATTTTCACTCGCAAATTGTAGTAATATTCATTATGAGAACTGGCGAAGAATAAAAATAATAAAGTTTTTAATAATCGACACATTGTGAATTTTCTTAAAACACTACCAACTAATTTTATCGTATTTGTGAAAATATTTGTACTATTCAAATATTTATTTTTATATACAGTTTACAATTTCATACTTTTTTAAATACATGAAACTTACAAGGGTTACCCAACTAAGTTAGGCATCTAGAAACTATAAAAATCATATTTATTTAATGTAAGTAACACTATTTTATATATGTTGTAAAATCAGTGTTAATATAATTTTAGAACCCTCTTTTACTTATAATAACAGATACACAACTAAAGAAAAAAAAAGTAGTTACTACAGAAAAATATACATAAACAAAGTCAATGTTATTTATCGATAAGCGCACCATATCGACTCAACACATCACTATACCTTATCTCAGCGCTTCATTATCAGCCTTTAACGAACAGACGCTGCAATTACTGACGCCAGTTAACTGTCGAGATGATTTGTAAGCGGACAGGGGACGCAGCTTACGAGTTTTAGCGTTGAATCACTTGACTGTTCTTTTAAGTTTATTTATTTATTACACTATCCGCGATATCGGACATGTTAGTCAATGCGTAGGCGTGATTTATGTATGTATGTATTGGTCTGCGTTGGGATAGCATAGGAATACTGCGCATCTATTTACTCCACTCGGCATTGATAAGAAATTTTAGTTGGGATTAAACAAAAATGTTATCGATTGTTGTAAACTATGTAGACGGGGCTGGTGGCAAAGGCTACAGAGAAACACCCTTTTTGTAGCAGCGGACTGTATTCACCATATACGTAACAAAATACAACTGACAAGTATCAAAAACAAAACGAGTATCAAAAAATATTAAAAAGTAAACAGAAAACATATCAAAATGGATTGATACAAAACTCAGTCGGCAACAATTGTATTTTTACAATGCTTCCTATCGAGCAGAGATAAGTATGCGAAGATTTATACGTATAATTGGATCATACAAAATGATTTCGAACTGCAATAGAAGTGATTTGTTTAATTTGTACAAAAGAACGCGGAATACTGACATTTACGATTTTAGTAAGTTGAAAGTTAAAGAGGCTATTTAACAGGGTCTGACTAAGTTAAAAGTCGTCTTAACCGACAGATTTTTATATTACCTACCATAGAAAATCTTATCATAGAAGAGAATGATTACGCAAAAAGCGTTCTAAATAGTATTCTGGAAAGTGATAGAACAATTGATGAGCTATTCGATTTTAATTTTAAATTATATAAATGTTAGAAAAATTAGTACAAAGATTTTGGTGGTTAGAAAAAGAATTTCGAAAAATTATGGTCTTTAGGCGGGAATCGAACCCGCGTCCGCTGCTATCCGGGCAGGTGCCTGACCGCTCGGCCACCCAAGACACTAATTAACTTGCCGAAATTCTTCTAACCTTTACACTTCACGTTGTAAGCCAACGGGTACCCTCGCAATGTAGAAATAAATTTCAAACATTCCAAAGCAGATATTTTTACAAATACCGTGCGTTCGGTTAAGCTTGGGTTTGCTTTATAAACTATTCGATTTTAATTTTAACATTATATAAATGTTAGAGAAATTAGTACAAAGAGCCTCAAGACCATAATTTTTCGAAATTCTTTTTCTAACCACCAAAATGTTTGTACAATTGATGAGGTTATTTATAGTAAATAGTTTATGACGACGTGTAGATTGAGTAGCTCTATGGCGAAGTGGCTAAGCGGGCTTGGCCTGCGATTGGGTAAAGTAATATTCGCTAAGCGCCACCAAGACCAAGACCAAAATTAAATTGTCTTGAGTTCCATCGTGCTTCAGAAGGCACGTTAACCCAGGCTCATCTGCAGTCTCCCTATATTCTTCCATCGATCGCGGTGAGAAATGGAACGCATCTCTAATTGTCAAAATTTCCCCTTTTGTCCCAGTTGCCCTTACAGAATAATAAAATGAAATAAATTACCAATTTATTTTCATAAGTGAGAAAAAAAATCTTTCTTTATTTTTTCTTTTAAACCAATATTTAAGGATTGGTAACGGTAGATTGAGCTACTGCTCAATCTACCGTTACTTTTATTCTTTCTTTCTTTTATTTCATAATGAAGAACTAGTCTACTGACTAGTTCTTCATTATGAAATAAAAGGTTGACACTTACGCTGTTCTGCCTCGGCCAGCGCGAGTCCTGCTTGTTGGCGCGCTCGAGCGAGTCCGCCCGCTGCACCCCGCCGCTGTCAGTGGAGCCCGACCCACTCAGGGACACGCGCCGCGATCCGTCTAGAGGGGAATAAAAGGGTATTTTTATTTCCTTTCTCCTTCCTGCCCTGTTCCCAGGCTTTCAGTCTTATCTAGGGTCGGCGCAATATGTTTTCTCTGCCATTCATATCGCTCAGACGTCATCAAGCCATCCATTCCCTTTTGATTCATATCATCCATCACACCGTAAAAGTGCTAGTGATGAATGAATGTTTTCGCTTAGGTTTTACCGGCCGCCTGCCTGACACCAACCCTCTTTGGGTATAAAGGTTTTATTATAAAAAAAAACAAGCTACGATAATTACCAGTTGGAGCTTTGGTCATCTAGAACACTATATTTTTTTCCAAATTTATTACTTGCTGAATTAAGGAGATATTTCAAAAATAAAGCTAAATAGTCCAAATATGGAATTGTAGAATTACTAACAATAAATGCTTTTGCCAACCATATTTTTTTTAGAACAACTCAAAGATCTGACTTATCTTCAAAGATTTGACAGTTGTGATGACTTTTTTTTTATTTGTCGGGCCCACGACTACTTATAGTTCAGATATTAGGTAAGTCGATTCGTAATTCACTTAATATTAATTCACCTCTGCCTACCCCTTGGTGGTTAAATAGGCGTGGTTTGTGTATGTGTATGTATTAGTCTACTTACCACTTTTTATACTATTCGTCAGATCTTCCTTATTATTGTCATGAATACTCCGCGCCGGCGAGTGTATATTCGATGTGTGGTTAGGGCTCGAAACCGGCGGCTTCACTTCTGTGTGATAAGAAAGAAAAGCTATCATAAAAACATTAAAAAAATACAGAATTATTAATTAATTTAACCATAAAAAAAGTTATTTGTACCGTTAAACCAAAAATATTGTATTGTGAATATAGAAACTTTTTTTTTGAGACAAGACATTACATTAAACATTTCTGTCCTCAATCTCAGAGGGGCTGGCTATCTATGGTGGTAGCTAGCCAGGCGGACTTAAAATTCCTACCACCAGGGTCGAACCCAGCGCTTTGAATCTTTTTGTTTTTTTTTAATGTTCTTGAAATTAAGGTCTACTTCTACGTACATTTTAACGACAACTCAATTTTCTAACGTAAAACTCTAACATTCTTGTTACTTGGTGTATAATTTTGTCTGTGCTAGTTAGAATACATTGGCACTTCGCCGTCGGTATGTTTTAAGTAAGTTTTATAAATATCGTTTCATACAAAATGTACATGAAGGACATAGGTATGTCACGGATTCACGGACGGGACGTGAACGTAGCACTCACGGGGCGTTTTGAACGAGGCAGGCACGATCGCTTCTGGTTCGCGTCCCGTCTGACGTATTATCTCGTTACATACGCAGAGACCTTATAGTCCGTGTAGTAGTCAAGCCGACCGCTCACCCGGGAAGTGGAACTGGGCTAGATCCCTTTGCCTTCAATAAAGGGGTAGTCAAGATAGAGTGCTTGGCGGGCTTTCAATGGCGTCAGTCAAATTTTTATTTCAATCATTCAAAAATTGTTTCAGAGTGGACTTTGTGTCGTAAAAGTGGTGTTATTTTGATGCATAAAGATCCGTCTTGATGTTCAATTAAAAAGAATCATTGAAATAAAAGTGTTCTGCCGTGTTTGACGTTGATGGTTTTGTAGTGGTTTTCACCACCTCTTCGGTGACCGTCATGAACTCTGTTACCATTCGATGCGTTAAAATGTGTTGCACCCATATTTTAATGTAAAATTCACTTCATTCATTCAAAATTAAGAAAGTAAACGAAAATGTATTGAAGAGTTCCAAAAGGACTAGTTTCCAGGAACGTTAAACCTATTAATAATAATAAGTAGTCAAGACATAAGCCGCTCACCTGGGAAGTGGAACTGCTGCTTGTGGTTGTGCGCGGGCGGGTGGTGGTGGTGGTGGGGCGTGGGCGGGGCGGCGAGCGCGGGCGACGACGGCGTCGAGCTGTTGCACGAGGAGGTGTTCGAGGAGGAGTCGGCCGCGCCCTGCCGGGGGGGCGGCCCGTTAGCGCCGTTCTGCTCCGCCCACTGCGGCACCCGCTCAACCGTGTACACACACCGTGCAGCGTGGCGTGCCACGCTGACGCTTGGGGGCCGTTCAAGTATTACGTAAGCACCTTTTTCTGTTTTGCTGATGATTGCGTCATCGTTAGTTATTTACTTTTTTACACGAATGGCAACCCTCACATTGTCTATGCGTGAAAACGAAACGCATTCTCGGGGATTCCCGCAAATAATGCATATGTTTAGGCGCTCGCTTTGAGAACCGATAGGAGAATTACCGCGCGCTATTCACTTGTCTAATTAATGCATCTATCAGTATTGTTTTGATACTAAACGTATTGTAAGCATTGAGAGTTATTATTTGCGTAACCGTTAATGCAGTTAGCCAACGTTTAACGTTTTAATTATTTAAATATCTTATTAGAATGTCGTGTCATATAGACAAATCCAAGTTATACCAAAAAAATGGTAAGAAATCTGCTTACGTAATACTTGAACTGCCCCTTGGACGCAGGCGGGCAGGCCCTCGCATAGCCAGTACCAATTTATTGATCCCTCGGGCGGCGCATAGCCAGTGCTAGTACCAATTTGTTTATTTCTCAAAAATCAAATCGAGGATCACGATCCAGATTGATTGTATAGATTACCGCGGATCGAATGACTTCGAAGTATTTTAAGTATGTATTTTAATTTTGAATCCTTTAAAATGGAATATAATGGAATATCCATTCCCTTATATTCCATACAAAATCAATGTTATAAAAAGAAATTCAATAATCTTGACAAATATGCTTAACGTCAAATAGTTATAGAACCGATAAACGGTGCATTCTCCAGGTAAATTAATCTTAGTTTAATCAGTTCAGAAACGCATTTTTTTTAGTTATCGAACCAATAGCGATGTAGAACAAATAAACCACTGTTAAATGTGCCAGAAACCGGATATAAGCTTAATGTTTTCTTATATTTGCACGAGCACTACACATTTGAAATAAAACGCCTTAGACGGACCCAACCATTATTTAAGATTTGATAAACCGCAAATTCTAGCAAAAGAGAAACGATATATACCTAGAATGATACGTGAAGCTATTAAAATCAAGAAACATCCAAACTTCAATAGAGATAATGGTTGGAACATACCACCTGCTTGGGACCCAATTATTAGAATAATTAAATCCCAACACCGTCCTCATACTGCCAAAAACAATGATACTGTAAGCTCTGTTTGTGTAAATCGGAACACCTAAAATATCAAATATTATGACGGTAGTTAATTATTACTTTATTGTGAGGACACCTGTCATCTTTAGTCCCCCCGTGACCACGGCCACTGTAAAGTGATCGAAACGTCGGGTTAAATAATTAATATGCCAAACACCAAATTATACGCGAGTCTTATCCGTAAAAGTTGTTTTATTTCAAACGGATATAAGCTGTTGGCCTTGAGTCCTTTACAGCATCGCCTTGCAACTGAGCACTGCCTGAGAGGATTTCCCTACGCCAGGGATCTCCCAGGGGGAGTCCTGCTGCCGTGGAGAGCCTAGCAGGGCGCTACGAATCGGAGCTTGGATCGGCAGGCCTGAGGGTGCCTCTAAAGGCGCGAGCCTCGGCTCAGGCGTGCCGTATAGTGGGGAGAGCGAGTGAGAAGCGCCTAGGCACACGAATATGTAGACCGGATCTTCGCACTCTTGTTTTAAGTACCAATTTCTATTGCTCGATCTCATTGACTAAAGATGTGTTCAGACTAATATATCTTTCCAATCTCAACGTAATTGTCTGTCCTCCTTCTCTGCGTAATATTTTTTGTTCAGTGTTTTAATTTTTTACTATAATGTTTTTAGATTTTAATGTAAAAAAAATTATTCGATTTAAATTGATCATATTTCCGTCCTGGATATCTTGTGGCAATGATAATGAGCAATAATAATAAATCAATTACATATTGTGTTGGGTGTGCATAATAAATTGGTACTGGCTTTCATTTTGTCGGTATGTGATTGCCTAGCTACGTCCAAATTGAGATAAATAGGTGTCAAAAATAAACAATCATTCGCAACAGGCAAATAAACAAACATGCATAAGTTAACAACTTATGTTTTGGTGAATAACATTCCTCAACTTCAACTCGTGAAACCAATAAGAAAAAAGTAAGAGATGGTGCAAAAGTTACTAAATGTTACTTATTGTTATTATAGTGTTGCAAAATGTTGTTACCAAAAAATAATATCGGTATGGATTCAAAAACAAAAATTCAAAATTTTTTGGGTTTTGCAAGACTATAGAAAACAATCAAAATTCTCAGTCGTCTTCAATTGTATACTACATAATTTAATTTGTGAATTAATACAAGGTTTGTGCAATTCAAAATTTATCCAAATCCTACTAAAACAAAAGATAAGACACACTCTCTTTCTCTCCCTCTTACAAATATAACCTGAGATTTGTGTATAGGAGATAAATAGACTGAACACCAAAAATGTTGCAAGAACAAATAAACAACATCCAAATGTAAAAAATCCACTTACATACATTTCTTTGCTTGATAATGATGTTATTACGTGTGAATACTTCAGATAATTAAACTGTAAATCATCAGGGATATGGCTGACCGTGAATTTTATCAGTTTTCGACACTTCAATGACCATTATACATCGAAATCGCGTAACAATACACTTTGGTAAATTCAGTTATTATATTTAAAATTTGTTGGGTACTAAAATGTCGAAAAATAAACCACATTTCTTAGGAGTGGACAGTATATCAAATTTAAAAAAGGTTTTATAAATATTTTTTATTAAATACAATACATTCATACCTATAGATCGCTACAATGACCAATCTCACACGACTCACTTCCCTCGCTTACATCAGTAATGCTTTTCATACATCTCATTTTATTCCTGCCACTTCGAATCAGAGCATTTTTGGTTTTTATCACACGTTTAGTCAGTTCTGGGTCATCCAAGACAATAAATCTCATTCGTAATTCTTCGTTCATCCGTCCGCCCCATTGGGCCAAACCATCTCAAGATTCCTCTTTCCAGTTTAGTTACTAAATCTTCTTTCGCATGCGTGTCGCCGTATTCTTCACTCTACCATTCAATTTTTATTTTGCACATATTTTCCCTTCTTTAAAAAACCTCTTGTTCTAATAGTATATTAAATATTTAGTATACAACATGTATAAGAAACAACGCACACTCGGAACATTACCCATGCTAACATAGTCATATAAATACAATGGTGTTTTAAAAAAATCTGAGTTGTTGATTTAGTTCGGTCAGTAAAGCGAGATGTCATTGTATGGAAAATTAAAAATAATATATTTTTACAACTTTGAATTGTTGATACCACTAT
The DNA here is from genome assembly GCA_963931975.1 of Cataclysta lemnata. Classification (NCBI taxonomy): domain Eukaryota; kingdom Metazoa; phylum Arthropoda; class Insecta; order Lepidoptera; family Crambidae; genus Cataclysta; species Cataclysta lemnata. The sequence continues at coordinate 1,389,975 of OZ008350.1, read as the reverse complement.
AGTTTTTATATAAGTAGTGCTCAGCTCAGGGTATGTACGTTGACTGGTGAATTGCCGCGAGGCAGATCCCAGACTTTCCCGTCTTACAGGGCTAGTGGGTAGTGCTGGTCGCTTCGTGCCTCGGCGAGTCCCACACACGCCAGTCGCCTAGCTAGCGGCTGGTATGGCGCTTCAAAGCATTGCACTCCGAGTGCGAAAAAAAAAAAAAAAAAAGGGTATGTACGTTATTTCTGTTACACGTCATATACAATATAAGAAATGAAGGCGATGTTAGTTACTTAGGAGGTGACGCTATGCATATAGTAAGATAGTGCGTGTACTCACGTGGTGAGGCGGTTGGGGCCGTCGCCTCGGGCGATGCGCCAGCGCGGCCAGCAGCGAGCCGCGGCCGCCGGGCGACGCGCACGCCATGTACCCGCCGCCCGCCGGAGCTGCACCATGAAAAATATATGCTCTATTAATTCTAGGTATCATTACATACATACATAAATCACGCTTTTATCCCTGAAGGGATAGGCAGGGGCGAATTAACACCCATGTTTCGCCAATTTAGTTGGGTACCACGTAAATCGCAGCAGATTGCTAGGTGGATTAAGAGGAACGCTGCCGCCCATTACTCGCCGCTGTCTTTTACGCTTACCCCCGAATACAGAAACGCTACTCAAATTTTGAGCAGTGCGTAACTGTCAAGCAGGACTCAAACTTTGAGCATTTCTGTATTCGGAGGTCTTGTACGCCATTTTAATTTGTGATTTGTTTTTAAAATCAAAACGATGTTCATTCAATATAAAAAATCATAGCCAAATCACTGTTTTTCTCATGATGTATTTCCGTGATATATAAGGTAGACCGATGGAACAGAGACATCGCGTTTATAAGTTACAACTTGACCTTTATCATTTACTCGCTAACCAAGCTTACGGGATTTACCATATAATATTTGTTCACGCGTCAATACGTGAATAATAAATTTGTACAAGACATTGCAGAAACAAATACTGTGAAATGGCTAATGAGGAGCAACAGGTTAGCGTGGTACGGGCATGTGATGAGGAGGGATAATTGCTACTTAACTAGAGATATGTTAAGTATGGATGTGCATGGAGTTGAACTTAGAATGAGAGGAATAATATGAAAGGAAGATCGAAGAAGCGATGGATGGATTGTGTGAAAGATGATATGAGAAAGAGAGGAGTTCATGCTGAGCTCACGTCTAATAAAAGAGAGTGGAAGAAGAAGACATGTTGTGCCGACCCTACTTAGAGTAGGCTAAGGGCAGGGAGAAGAAGAAGAAGGTTAGTATTTTATCAAGGTGTCGACTTACATTCCTTGTGAAATTTTTCTTTGAACGCATTCACGAACTCTGGCGGGAGTCCGCAAGACGGAGGAACTTTACTTTCACAGTCTCTGTAAAGAAAAATAACAGGCGTGATTAATTGTAATGGTCGTTGTATGTATGTTTAAATTATTGAATGTATATTACACTTATTGTATGTATGAGACAGCATTTCAGCATGCCATGGATTCACGGTGTGGGTGCCGGGTCCAGAGTGTGGCAGAGGGTGGAGTCAGTGGCAGTGCCTGAGACTTGTGACCCAAGTGTAGGTTAAGTTTAGGTTTACCCCTTCACTACTAGTCAACACTCACCTTTGCCACCTCTGCCTAGCCATATTTGATAAGATTCGGGGTATGCGGTGTGTGTGTTAAATTTATGGTACCTTTATTTGTACAGCTTATTGTATGTATGTTAAACTCATTGTATGTGGTAAACTCCTTGTATGTATGTTAATCCCCTTGTATGTAACTCATTGTATGTGGTAAACTCCTTGTATGTATGGTAAAGCCTCTCACAGCCAGACGTGGTCAGCGGTGGCGGGCAGTTGTAACGTAGGTAACATAAGGACATATTATTCAAGCCAACGCGGTCGTCGTTTGTTCGGGTTCGCCACCGGCACCGTCCCATCACCGCTACTGTTTGAGTGAGGCTTAAAGCCTTAAAGGAGCACTATGTTAAACTTATTGTATGCATGTTAAGTTCACTGTATCCATGTTAAGCTCACTGTATCCATGTTAAGCTTATTGTATGCATGTTAAGCTCATTGTATCCATGTTAAGCTTATTGTATGCATGTTAAGCTCATTGTATCCATGTTAAGCTCACTGTATCCATGTTAAGCTTATTGTACGCATGTTAAGCTCATTGTATCCATGTTAAGCTTATTGTATGCATGTTAAGCTCATTGTATCCATGTTAAGCTCACTGTATCCATGTTAAGCTTATTGTACGCATGTTAAGCTCATTGTATCCATGTTAAGCTTATTGTATGCATGTTAAGCTCATTGTATCCATGTTAAGCTCATTGTATCCATGTTAAGCTTATTGTATGCATGTTAAGCTCATTTTATCCATGTTAAGCTCACTGTATCCATGTTATACTCCTTGTATCCATTTTAAACTCCTTGAATGTAAGTTAAACTCATTGCACGCATGTCAAACTCCTTGCACCCACATCAAAATGGTCTCTACGCACCTGTGGCACTTGAATTTGCACTCCTTGCACTTGAGCCCCGAGCCGAACAGCATCTGCTTGTCGCAGTAGTCGCACGTGGCGATCATGTTGAACGTCTTGGTGAAGCGGTGCGCGATGTCGTGCGCCATGCAGCGGGACACGGTCGGCGTTCGCGGCGAGCGGGGCGCGCCCAAGCACGCCGCGCCAGGCAGGGGCTAGAATAACAAATGGTAAAATAACAGGTGCCATTGGTACTGTATTCACGTTTGAGCACTGACATCTATTACACTAGTACGCTGGACTGTAGGTTGCCATCCGAAAAATGGAGCCAATTTCCATCGCCATCTTGGCGCTGATGGCACTGGAACTAATATTATAGATGCATTAGTAATGCATTATGTGCCGTGTGTTGACGGCTGAGTAGAATACAATTGTCACCACCCCAAATCTCTCCCGTGGGTGTCGTACAAGGCGACTAAGGATAAATCAGTGATGAGGAGTGGGCAGCAGCGCTACTTTTGTACCACCTAGCAATGTACTGCGACTTTTGTGCCCGATAAATGGCAATAGGCTCGCCACCTATTACATGGGACTTAACATTATTGGCGAAACGTGGGTGCTAGTTCACCTCTGCCTACCCCTTTGGGGATATAGCCGTGATTTATATATGTATGTATTGTGTATGTAAATGCATTACCGAGGGTGGTAAAGCAGAGCATGGCTCAGATCGCATCTTTACCGCTCGAGGTAAGTAGTAGTATACTTTTACCAACGGCGGTAAAACGACAAATCGCAAGTGTTCTGGTGTTCTGTGGTCTTTCTTTTTTACAGCCCGCCCGAGGCAAGTACAAAAATTTTATGTCACCCCCTGACTAGGAAGTGGGATTAACCGTAAGCCTAGCGGGCGGAAAATGCCACTTTCTGGTATGTACAAAGTCAAAGTCAAAATTCATTTATTAATATCTGGTATGATTACAATACACTTATGAATCGACATCGTACTGAATTCCATCCCCGATAAATGGCAATATAACCTATATACGCCACCTATTACACGGGAACTAACCTTCACAATTCAACACCCACGTTGATTCAACTCTGCCTACGATATAGGCGTGATTTATGTGTATGTTAAAAAAGAAAAAAGCGGTTGTGTGCGGTGGAGTTAGAGGAGAGAGAGACTTACGTTGTTGTTGCAGTAGGCAGAGGGGCGCGGGGGCGTGGGCTCGGAGTCCGGCAGCCGGGGGGAGGCCGGCGGCGAGCCCTCCGCGCCGCCCGCCGCCGACGACTGGCTGTTGTCGCTGCGGGGACAGTACAAGCTACACTCCAACGCACTGGCCTCTATTACATAAATACGCTGGACTGAATACTTCTACTAAAATGACAAATGTTCCTTGTGCCGATTGGAAGCGCCCCCTCGAGCGGCTAGGGTACTAAATTTGACGTTTGTTGCTCGTATTTGACATTACTAATGCATCTATAATATTAGTTCCAGTGCCATCAGCGCCAAGATGGCGATAATCAAATTGGCTTCATTTTTCGGATGACAACCTAGACAGCGATGACAGCGTACTAGTATAATAGATGTCAGTGCTCAAACGTGAATACAGTACCAATGCCACTGACCTCTATTATACAAGTACGCTGGGCTGAAGGTAGTCATCCAAAAAAGTAATGGCAAGGAAATGGCAATGAAATGGCAGTGAAATGGTACTAAATGATGGCACTGGTGTGCGAAGGTGAACGACCACGGAACTAATATTAGAGATGCATTTGTAATGTCAAATACAAGCAACAAACGTCAAATTTAGTACCCTAGCCGCTCGAGGGGGTGCTTCAAATCGGCACAAGAAACATTTGACATTTTAGAAAACGTATTCAGTCCAGCGTACGTGTATATTAGAAGTCAGTGACCAATGCACATTGCGTTTTAAAAGCGCGCCATCGTCGTTGAAGCGCTTGCATTGTACACAGCCTCCGGGTTCTAGTGGTTCGCCCATAGGTATTAAGATCGATGCCTAGTGGAGTCCAAATTTGTACTCGGTTCGGTTGGTGGTAGGACTTTTTCCAAGTATGCCTGGCTACCACCATCTTATCAAAATCTATCACCATAATAATCATTATGGAAGGCAGATCGTCGTTATAAAACCATAATCTGCAATGTGCAAAAAGTACTTTTGAGATATCCACAAAAAACATGTTTGACAATGTTCGGCTGGAACAGGCTGAACTTCATATAGCATATTTTATTAAGAGGTCGTAGTCCAACAAATATTGCTCATAAGCACAAAGCAGTTTTTTTATACGATAGATAGGGCAGTGAACTACCCACTAAGGTCAAAATTTGGGAATCTTAAAATAGTGCACATAGCAGATTTTCGTTTGACAACGACGTGTCATTTCATCATCATCATCATCCGGGTCATCCGCCTAATGGCGGGCTGAGATGTCATTTGGACAGTATGACGTAAGTACCTGAGGTCTGACGCGTCCGGCCGTACGGATAGCTGAGACTCGTGCGAGCGAGATTTAGTGAGCGCCGCGGGCGCAGGCAAACTGGAGCTCTGCTTCCGTTTGCCCACCGGCGTCGTAGGGGACTTGCCGCCTGGAAATGAAAAAAATTATAATATAAAAACCGCTTTTACATAGAAGTTAACGCATTGCGGTGAACAGGAAAAGCTAAGCGAATGCTTTGACGGTTAATAAGAGAGGAATGAAAATTGTAGCCTACGATTATAGAGTCAGTGATGAGTATTGGGCAGCAGCGTTACTCTTATACCACCTAGCAATGTACTGCGACTTTTTGTGCCCGATAAATGGCAATAGGCTCGCCACCTATTACATGGGACTTAACATAATTGGCGAAGCGTGTGTGCTAGTTCACCTCTGCCTACCCCTTCGGGGATATAGGCGTGATTTATTTATGTAATGTATGTGATTATAGAGTCAATTTCCACTGTACTGTAAGTGTATTGTATTGTATTGTTTTCTCACTGTTGACAATATTTATTTAAATAAATGACTGTATTTATGAATTTCCTTCTCTCTGCCCTGTTCCCAGTCTATCTGGGGTCGGCGCAAAATGTTTCCTCTTCCATTCATATCGGTCAGACGTTATCAAGCCATCCACGCCCTTTTGATTCATATCATCCATCGCACCGTAAAGGTGCTAGTGATGAATGAATGTATAGAAAAGAGACGGAACGTATCGTGTCGAGAGACCGATGAACGGAGAAAGCGATTGGAATAACAACATTCCATTTTGCTCAAAGTTTTGGCTAAGTTTTACTGCCAGCCGCCTGCCTGACACCAACCCTCTTTGGGTATGCTGTTGTTGGTGGTCTGCCCTCCACCATTCGGGTGCCCTGAGGTGCTCATTAGTCTACACCGGGCAATCTTCCTTAGTCGACTTTTACGACACCCAAGGGATGAGTCGGGGCTGGCACATTCTACGTTATTTGTTCGCTCCCAAAGCCTCAGATCGCAAATATTTATCGATAAATATGGGATCTGTGACTCACTTTTTATCGCCCCAGGTAAATTCATAGTTTTATGTCACCCCTGACCTGGAAGTGGGATTTTCAGTACGTGTAGCGAGCGTAAAAGTCCACTTTATAACGATAAAGTGGACCATGTCACACCTAACGAGGTGTGACATAAATAAATAAACATACATACATACATATGTCACGCCTTTCTCCCACAGGGGTAAGCAGAGATCACTTCTTTCCACTTTCTACGACCCTTACATACTTCATTCACTTTATCCAATCTCCTCAATCTCTTCATGCATGCCCGTCGGTGTCGGGTATTCTCGACACGGCCCTTTTTGATTAGACTATTTAATAGGCTAGTAGAATACAATTGTCACCACCCCAAAATTCTCCCGTCGGTGTCGTACAAGGTGACTAAGGATAAATCAATCATGAATAATGGGCAGCAGCGTTCCTCTTATACCACCTAGCAATAGCAATGTACTGCGAATTTTGAGCCCGATAAATGGCAATAGGCTCGCCACCTATTACATGGGACCTAACATAATTGGCGAAACGTGGGTGCTAGTTTCACCTCTGCCTTCCCCTTCGGGGATATAGGCGTGATTTATGTATGTATGTATGTATATATATGAATAAACAAAATAAAGAAGGAGGGATACCTTTCTTGGCCTGCGGCGTGGAGTGCAGCGAGTCGGGCTCCGCCCTCGGGGCGCGCGGGCGCGGGCGCGGCGAGCTGCGCGCGTGCCCGTGCCGCTCCCACGAGTCCCAGAACAGCTGGAACTCGGCCGCGCCGTCGCCGCGGCCCAGCGCGTCTGGAACGAGCAATCGTGGCGTCAGTACGACGGGGGGCTAGACAGAGTAACACCGACAAAGATAACGAAGTTCTATAAGGCGAAATGTATGGGGTTTGTCGTAAGTCGACGTGAAATCACGTGACCAAAATCCAGCAGTGGGGACATTAAAGGGCTGGTGATGATGACTTATACATATAATACACTAACAACAATGTTCCCTCGAGGATGTTGCCTACCTGTGTAGGTGGTGAGCCGGTGCATGGCGCGGCAGAGGCGGCGCACCTCCTCGTCGCGCGCGCCGGCCAGCAGCGCCCGCAGCTCGTGGTCCGAGCGCTCGCGCAACTCCTCTAGGGAGCTCACGCGGGAGCACACGGCCTGGGGACACGAAATATCCACCTGAGCGAGATCATCATCAGCCGGGTCATCCGCCTAATGGCTGGCTTTGGTTGTTTATTTATTTGGACCATCAACAGTTACACAGATTTTATGTTAATGATTACAAGCTTCCAATATTAAATTGCATGCAGCTCCAATTACAGATGGCCTCATCATGCAACTTATATTCCAAGTAATTGCGCCTATTGCTTCCTATACTGAAAAATAATAAATAATAATAATACTTTCAATAAAAACAAACCAAAAAGCTTGCTGACTGCCGCACTCAGAGAAGTCAATTAACTTTAACGAGTATTTACTGTCAAAAAATTTCATTCAAATCTAGACCCAGCAAGAATAGCGACTAGTTTTGAATTGTCATTTTTTGACGTTAAGTAAAACTCTTAACGTTATTTGACGTCTCTGAGTGCGGCAGTAAGTTAACTAATAAACTAAAAGGCTGAAATTGACAAAAAGTGGTTAATTATCTTTTCTTAATAAACAGATGAGCTATAAGGGTGCAAATCGACAGTGGTATATTTTTTGATGATCTCGTTGTACTGTCTACTCTAGGCAATAGGCTGCGGGCATCGAGCGGTAGCTCATGGCCCGGGCATGACCTCAGGGGACATCAGTCCCCGGTGGGCCGCCGTCTTAAACGGCTCCCCTTCGCCCCCCTGTACTCGACCCCGGTCTGGCGGCGACGCCCCCCGCGCGGTCTAACCTATGCCGCGTGGTTTGCCGTGGGGCAAGGCCCGGCTAGGAGCCAGCGAGCAGGCCTCGGCTTATGCCATGTACCCGAGGTCGAGATGCCATGTAGCGAGCTCACACCTTTTTTATGCTAGATGGGGAAGTTTGATGGGAAGCTTGGCCTTCGTCTTACTTGATGATTATAGGGTAATGGAAACAAGATACGATAAGTGAAGAAATTATCATTTATTTCTGTTTCACCAGCCAGACTAGCATGGCCACGCAAACATGATATGATATGAATGAATGAATTAATGAAATAAAGTATATTTGGCAAAAAAGAAATTAACAATAATAGACACAAATTTAAATATTATTGTTAGGCCAAATAGGTCTCCGCTCAGCTTATGCCGAGGCACATAGTGCTTCGATATAGCCATTTATCGGGTTGAACTTACAAAAATCTTTGGATTTTTGACAGTTCAAAGCGATAAATGGCTATATCTTTAGGATAAGGCTTTAAGGGCTTATTCAATTATTCAATCCAAGCTTATTTAAGTGCTAAAATCCAATGATTTTTTACTGTTCAACGCGATAAATGGCTATATCATATCGTGTTTCGGTGGTCATGCTAGCTGGGCAGAAGGTATACATCCGTTACTATTTGAATTCAAGATAAAAGAAGACGGCGTTTCTACTATTGACACAATACTTTAGTACCTATAACCACACCAAATATAAATTAATATAAATGTTTGCACCAGAGATTAAATAGTAAGTGACAATAGTGGCCAAATGTGAAATCGAGCTACATTTGGAACCCATGTCACGTCTGAACACAATAAAGCGCTCAAAATTATTATTACGGCGACAGATTTTTGATAACATGATGGTGATAAACCAAGTAAAAATTACTACGCTCCTGGGGATCGAACCCGGGAGTCTTTTTCTCCTTGTCCAGTTCCCAGTCTATCAGGGATCGGCGTAGTATGTTTCCTCTTCCATTCACACAGGTCAGACGTCATCAAGCCATCCACCACCTTTTGATTCATATCATCCATCTCACGAGAAATGTATTCAAGATCAAAAATCAAATCCAAAAACCGATGAACGGAGAAAGTAATGGGGATTATAATACTCCAATCCATATGGCTCAAGGTTTAAGGGATACGTTTTACAGCTGGCCGCCTACCAGACACCAATCTAGGTTGAGTTTTTCAGACCTCAAACTAACAACAGAATACACCCATCAGTAATAAGCTGGCGGGTGTTGAACCACCTCTGGCTATCCTTTAGAGGAGAAAGACCTCATAGATATATTGTATATATTTAATACCTAACAGTGAGGAAAACAATGTTGTGTATATGTTTGTAGGCCTTACTTCGATAGAGTCCGGGGAGAGCCCCACAACCCGAAGCCACTGAGCCAAGCATGGTACACGACGCAGCTCCCGCTGCAGCTCACCGAATTTCGCTTTTATGTACAGTTGACGAGAGAAGTGTTTTACCAGCTTGCCCTGAAAAATAATAAGACCTAAATTAATTCAATATATTTTATTTATTACATTACAAAGAGTAGTACAAACAATTCTTAATAATTCTATATACTAATTTATTTTATACAGCAGTTATAATTAAATTAAATATCAAAAAGCATCTTAAAATATTAAAACCATATTCTTAATATTCAATATATTAAAATATTATCTGTATTCTCAAGCAGATATGAATTCATTGTAAGTCTACGTAATTATAAAACTGTCAACATTAGCATTGAATTACATTGTTTTAAATCTATTCTTAATAAGTAATGTTATGATTAGTCAAGAGCATCTGAACAATGACATGAATCTATAATTCATTAAACATGATACAACATGATACATTGTTGCAACTGTTGTAACTATGTTCCCCTTTTTATTGATATTTCGAAATTTTATGTTTTTTTTAATAATCAAATAGAAAAAATTAAATAAAAAATTTGGATAATACCTAGTTCACTTAAACTGAATGATAATGATGTGGCACATACTGATACTGATCATCATGTGCATCGGTAGTTGACAAGTATAATAAAATTTAACTGTTTATTTCTATAACAATGTTTAAAATCTCTTATCATGGTCTTCAAAACTAAAGTTGTAATGCTTTATTATTTGCGATTATAATATACAGTTGAGTATGAATTCTTAAGTGATGGCCACTAATTATTAGAATTATATTTCATATTGTTCTTCTGCTTGCATAAATATAGTTTCAGTAAACATGTCAGAAACAGCAAACTAAGAAACTTGGATCACAAGTCACTAGTGCTGCTACTGACTTCCCCTCGTCAACACTACAGACTCGGCATCCACACAGTGAATCAATCCATAGAATGCTAGTTATTGTCTCACCTCTCAGCAGTTTTTATATTCATAATACTAAAATTGCATAGAATAAAAAGCTTATAAATTATCTTCTAATTATTGGAGATAAAAAACTATAAATATTTTGTTAATAAAAATATAGACCTCTTATCTTATCTGCCAATGCTTGGAATTCACTCTCACTATTTAAAAACCAACAATTACTGAACAGTGATTTGAAGAATGAAGATACTAACTAGTGAGTGAAATTGAATAATTAAGACACAGAGTAGTGTGATGCTATAAAGCTTTCTAAAATCTCTCCTGTAAACTTATTATTATAACTGCATTTGAACTGCATGTAAAAAGTTTTTTCTCAACTATTTTATGTAGAATGTTTTTGGATAAAAGTTTGAAAATACGAATCTCATAGAATCTTTTTTAAAAAAGGGAACTGAGTTAAAATTTAACTGCACGGTACACAGAAACAGATAAAATCAATGCAAGGTCAGCGAGCGTACGCAGCAAACGGCCTTTACGCTCACAACGAACACAGTCCAGTCCTTGAGCCAGAAAGTCCTTGAATCTGCGAGCTCTCTCGATACTTTCAAGGGCATTTACGTTTCCCTAGTAGATATTCAATGTCACGAATACTACGGGGCCTGTACCTCCAGGGTCCGGATTTCCTGCTGTGTAAGCTCCGCGCTCGTCGAGCATTGTGTCCTCAAACCCTCGAGAATATCAGCTGAAACGTCTATCATAGACTGAATAGTCTCTATCGTCTGAATTGCATCACGAGCTCTCTTAATTTCGTACTCGTTCTCTGCATCCATTACAATTATCACAGTACTATACACAGTCCACTAACCACTAAATAAAATTATAAAAACACTTCATTCATTTTATAAAAATGATTAAACAAAACATTGCAGATGTTGTATTGCCAATACAGCGGCCATATCCGAGGAAAATCTATACTCTTGTCTATGTAATACTTTCATTTTAATTCTCTATGATAAAGACACGCAAAGGAATTTTAAGGGCATACAGCCACGATTTCTTTGGTTTGACTTTGTCAGAGGATATAAAATTTTGCTTGTTTTGTCTTTTAAAAAATAAATTTTTGCAATAATGGGTAAGTGAAACTTAACTTTTGTTGAATTGAAAATCAAGCAGAGCTGCAAAAAGTTACTGAGTGGCAGCTTGTTCAATAAAGTCCTTTGATTTTTAAGAGTAATAAAACAACAATAAAAACAAACAAAGACAACTAAAAAAAGTTTCAAGTCAGTTTATGTTTGACATTGACATTTATGTACATTATTTTTAGTCTATGCCTTTCATCAATGCTGTGCGGACGTATGTTGTGAGATTACTTTTCTCAATTTTTTCGCCTTCCGTCATTTAATTAATACTGTGTGATGTTATTATCTAGATAGGAAAGAAATCTATCTTATTTATAACTAGATAGTGCTTATATAATTTTTCGTAAGTTTATAAATGTAGCAAAAGTAGAATGTTCTTCGAGCGTATTATATTGCCCGTGTTCTGCCTTGGAATCAAAGGTACATAATCCGTTTTTATTTGAATTAATTTAGGTGTATTTTAACTACATATTCATAACTTTTAATTAATGGGGGTATGTTATTTGCTTAGCTCTGCCCTGGGCCTTGGCCGAGGAGGTGGAGATCAGAGAAGTGGCGGCTGACAAAGGCACCAATGTTACCATTCCCTGCGGTGGATTACTTGTCTTGCCGGCTTCTAATGTACAATGGGTACACAGAGGCAATCACACACATCACGAAATCTTGGTGAGCAATATTTACCTTTTTATCTTTAACATGAAATTGTTTACAATAGTTTTTTTAGTATAAAAAACCACACAACAATCGATTGCGCGGGTTCGATTCCCGCATCAATACTATAATTTATGCAACTTTTTCGACCTATTTTTCTTTGTAATATTATTTCCAACATTTATTTAATGTTCAAACAAAATCAAAATAATATTCATAAAACAATTTAATAAAAATATATTATATATTTGGCTTACTTTTAGTTCTTTGTAATGTAGGATTCATCTCAGTATTAACAAAATTATATATTAACATAATATTGTAGTATTTATTATCTTACACATAAACTAAGGAATATAAAACCAATATTGTAATAATGTTAATCTAATTTATTGTTGGAATAGTATAAAGAATTATGCAAGAATATGAAGTCAGTTCTTTTAGTAAAAAATCGGATAGTATCAAGTTTTTTATTATCATACACATATCTAATAGAAATTCTTAACAACATAATTAGTGCAAGGTGAAAGGTTAATTAAGCCCAAAACACCTACCCTAATGCTCTTATAGGTATTGTATGTACCTACCTACCAATGTATCTTTAGTTCTTTTCATCAGTTAGTTCAGTGTGGCCCAAAATACCTATTTTCCTGCATTGTCTTAGAAAATCTAAATCCATTAATAAAACTCCTTTGGAAATAATCCTCCAAATATAGGTGGAAATTCATTTTTTTTATGTGGATGTTCCTTTAGTAATCCTTACATAATATTTTAGATAGAAGCTGTAACTCAGCCTGATATTGGCCCAAATGGGCACAGTACAGATCTTCACAAGGTGCATAGAAATATTGACACAGGAACAATATTAGATGGTTCAGTGACTGAAAAAATAATAATTACATATATAACCTTATTTACTTAATATAAAATTAATGGATTGAATTCGCGGTTTAAGTTCCTGTTTGCATTTTACTTCCGTGGAGAACTCGCGTCGTCTTCTTTATATGCCCTTAGGTAAAGTAAATCCTTCCCTTTAATGTTACGCACGGTAAAAGGATACGGAAGTGACGTCTCGAATTCGGAAGTACGGATTATTGTCGGAGGGCTAAGCCTGTGGGAAACGGAAGCATATTATCCCTTTGTGGAGTTGTCTTTAATGTTTTATTTTTAATAATTTAAAAACCGAATACTACCCCAATGCGCCAAACTGGTATCGTAAATTCTTAAAGTGCTTTTTGGTTTTCAAACTTAGGCACACTTATTTACTTCATGGACTTAACGTTACATTAACATTACTTGTCATGTCAGTATTTATGAAGTCATCTCAGCCTACCCCTGTAGGCGTATTTATTAATATGTACTGAATGAAACGAGACGATCGAAGGAGATACGAGAGCTATTAATAACAAAGAGCTGGTTCTTAATTGATTAATTATTTATAAGAGTATTTAAAAATAACCTGCGATAAATCGCCACATACTTTTCACGTAAAACCATACATACATACATAATTCACGCCTATATCCTCGAAGGGGTAGGCAGAGGTGAACTAGCACCCACGCTTCGCCAATTATGCTAGGTCCCATGTAATAGGTGGCGAGCCTATTGCCATTTATCGTAAAACCAAACAAGGTAAAATATGAGATATTTACATTCTGAGCGTTTTATTTCTTAATAGATCCAGCAGAACCCTAATAACGACCCTCTTTTAATTACATCCTGGAGGCTAATTAGACATATTAAACTCGGGGTTTTCCGGTTGATTACCAGATTAAGGAAAGAGTAAATTGGAGTTCAGTTTAATATTTTTAGATCAAAATTACTTAATGCATTAGGTATTTGATGACTGTCTATACTGGAATACGCAATCGAGAAATGAACCAGTAGGTAGGTAACTACCAAAAGATGACTTGAAAAAAGTTGAGGCCAGGTCTTTTAAAAAAAAAATCAGTATAGTTAGATGCTCTAACACGCCTGTTATGGATTTTCTTATAATTCTAATAAAATAGATGAATAACTGAACTCCGAAAACGCCACTGCTTATCTCTCTTTTTTTACGTTGCTAATTATTATATTTATAATTATATTGCTAACAATTCTCCGATTGACAGTTTCAGTTGCTAACAGAGTGCGAAGTGAGAGACTGTCAAATCGTCAATACATAATCGCAAAGCAACGGTTCCATTTATTTTCATCTAGAATTGGTATCAACAGCGTTACGTAATCAACATGCAGGCAGGAAGATGATGAACCTCAATAGCTACGTAATAATTATTAATGATCGTCAAGATCGTCACGATGAATCAAAGGTGTTGTGTGGAGTGGTGACGCAGAGCAGAATACAATTGTCACCACCCCACGGGAGAGATATTCCCGTGTGTGTCGTACAACGCGACTAAGGGTTAAGCATCGATGAGTAATGGGCAGCAGCGTTTGTCTTATACCTCCATTAAGTGTGTTATTCACCTCTGCCTACCCCTTTACTAAACTACAAACAACTATATCCTCTTCAGGGATAAAGTCGTTTGTAGTTTATGTATGTGTGTTGTGTCGCGCTCGGCTGGTTTTGGGAGACAGACCTCTCAAACTATAATCGGCAAATATGTATTCTGAACGGCCTAATCATTCGGAGTCTTCAGCCGCGCTTCGGCCTCGCTATTATATCTGGAGGGAACCGGTATTCATTTGCGGATAGTCAGTGTCCTATGGGCCCGAGCCGTTATGGCACTATCTAATTGTGATTTTATTACGTGCACATTATGTTTAGGATAGGCAGATTGTTATATCTCTACACTGTGACACCACATTTTAGATGTACACAACAGTTCTGACGTCCTAATGAAAAATGCAGTAATTAGGCATATTTAGGGAAGAAGGTCCAATACGAACATACTGCTTAAAGCAGGTACTTTCGTTTAGACAATTCATTTTATGAGCGGTACTTTCCCGTTAGCCTTATTGACTGCGTATAATTTTATTAATATCCTCATGCATGCCGGTCAGTTTCGGGTACTCTTGTTGACCTGCCCGGCTAATATGACCACCGAAACACGATATGATAGAGCCATTTATCGTTTTGAACAATAAATGGCTATATTATATCCGGCCATATCATATGCTAGCCGGGCTGGTCCATTTTTAATAGTTGATTAGGTATGAAAGATCCACCGAGGCCTTCCCCTGCCCTTTTCTCCATTCGCTTCCGACGTGTAAATCCTTTTGACACTCTCCTTCCACTCATCCTTTCTATTCTACGTGACCAAACCTTAATCATCTCTCAAAGCACACTTTCTGGTTACTATAAGTAATAATTTGCTTTAGAACGTCGGTCGCTATAATATAAATGCCAATAATGGTAGAAACCAATTTTCTAAGCTGATCCGTTAAAGTGTCCCAGTTAGGTGAAGCGATTATCGAATCGTTCCTCGTAAAAACACGTACCAATTAACGGCGCGGCTGAAACTCGAACGCAAACTCTTTAAAAGTGAACGCAAATAAAATTGATACGTCCCCAGGGAGTGTTTGTTTGTTTCGCATGTTATCTACTTCGGCAATCATGGTGAATTGCCGTATATTTCATGATTCAATTGAACGCTTGAGCCCTGTATTTTGTTTCTCTGCTGCCTATCTGCCGCACTCAGAGACGTCAAATGACGTTAATGAGTACTTAACGTCAAACAATGACAACTCAAAACTAGTCGCTATTCTTGCCGGGTCTATGGTCCTGATTTGAATGTAAATTATTGACATTAAATACTCCTTAAAGTTAATTGACGTCTCTGAGTGCGGCAGATGATTATTAATGTTACGATAGACTACTAACTTACTCACACTTCTTTTCATTCAATTTCGTCTGTAGGTATAAGCAGTTTTTCGTTTGACTTCCAGACTATTGATGACACGTTTAAGTGTGTAAATATTCAAACTGAATAAGTAAATATCTATTTAATATCCTCAATTTGGATACAGGTGACGTACTAGACTTTGGGTTAGCATTGGTACCTTTACTGCCACTCTAGGGTTCGATTCTCTTGCCTCTACTTTTGCAATGCAAAAATTTATTTCATTTTTCATTAATTATCACTATTACATTTAAAATTAATAAATTAGATATTTAGGGTGTTATAAAATAACATTGTTTTAGACGTGTTTTGAACAGTTGGTTCAGTTTTAAATCAAACGCTATCGCAGTCTCACTATTGACTAGTGCCAAGATCATTATTAAGCTGTCATTAAACACTTCTTAAATAAAACACGTCTACTGCCGCACTCAGAGACGTCAATTAACTTTAATGAGTAATTAATGTCAAAAATTTGCATTTAAATCTAAACCATAGACCCGGCAAGAATAGCGACTAGTTTTTTAGTTGTCATTTTTTGACGTTAAGTACTCATTAACGTGAATTGACGTTTCTAAGTGCGGCAGTAAAACACTGGACTTTAATAAATAATAATAATAAATATTTTTACACTCACCTATCATCTAGCCCAAAGTAAGTAGCATAAGCACTTGTGTTATGGACCTAGATGACGGACATATTTTTAATATGTATATAAATGATGAAAATAAACTACATAAACATATACACAACCATGACTTGGAAACAAACATTTGTAGTCATCACAAAGTTTGCCCCTACCAGGATTCGAACCCGGGACCTCTTGGCTAATACTCAGCAATCTGAGCATTCGACCAAGACGGCCGTGTTTATAAAATTTAAATATTAGAAGTTTCCACTGCACGATGAAAGGTTGTATGGCTTCTAAACTTGCGATATTATTTGAAAACGTCAGATCTTTGGCCGGATTTGAGCACAATGAGGTCACAATCGCTTTAGTTAATTTCAAGTGTGATTGAATTGCTTTGGACACTCAGTCCGCTTTTGTGTCCGTCGTAACAATCAGAAAGTGCAATGTCCGAATTTATAAGTCTATCTGCCGCACTCAGAGACGTCAAACAACGTTAATGAGTACTTAACGTCAAAAAATGACAATTCAAAACTAGTCGCTATTCTTGGCGGGTCTAAGGTCTTGATTTGAATGAAAATTTTTGACATTAAATACTCATTAAAGTTAATTGACGTCTCTGAGTGGTTAGTTCGGTATCATAGTCTACCCATTCGATTTTAATTTTAACATTATATAAATGTTAGAAAAATTAGTACAAAGATTTTGGTGGTTAGAAAAACCCGTTGGCTTACAACGTGAAGTGTAAAGGTTAGAAGAATTTCGGCAAGTTAATTTGTGTCTTGGGTGGCCGAGCGGTCAGGCACCTGCCCGGATAGCAGCGGACGCGGGTTCGATTCCCGCCTCAAGATCATAATTTTTCGAAATTCTTTTTCTAACCACCAAAATCTTCATAGTCTACCCTTCCTGACTTACAACATCACGCCTTTCTCCCACAGGGGTAGGCGGCGATCACTTCTTTCCACTTAATTGCTACGATCCTTACATACTTCTTTCGCTTCATCCAATCTCTTCATGCATGCCCGTCGGTTTCGGGTACTCTTGACCTGGCCCTTTTTTAATAGACTTTCAATTTGATTGTGAAGGATCCGCCTAGGCCTTTCCCTTCCATTTGCTTTGTTAACTGTCGCCTTTCAGTCATTCTCCTTTCATTCATTCTTTCTTCTACGTGACCAAACCGGACGGCCGCCTTGGTCGAATGCTCACATTGCTGGGTATTGGCCAAGAGGTCCCGGGTTCGAATCCTAGTAGGGGCAAACTTTGTGATGACCACAAATGTTTGTTTCCGAGTCATGGTTGTGATATGTTTATGTACTGTAATGACTGTACAATATATTTATCAATAAGTATATTTATCTTTAACTACACACTCGCTTTAGGTACTAAACCAGTAAAGTTTGTGTATATTTGTGTTTAAATAAATAAATAAAATGTAGTATATTTTCAACATTTATATACATAATTATATTAAAAATATGTCCGTCATTTAGTATCCATAACACAAGTGCTTAGGCTACTTACTTTGGGCTAGATGATAGGTGTGAGTGCAAAATATTTATTATAGTATATTATAAAAATAAAAAAAACCAAGCGAGCTTCCCTTTATCAAATCCTGTCATTACGTCCTCTTTCAAACCACACATTGAATGCACCTCAATTTCAGTTAAATATTGCTTTAATCTCGATACGTTTATTACCAGATTGGTCGCGAGAAAAACGCTTTTCGTTTGTAGTATTCCAACCAAGGCCGATGTCTGATGGATGATTGATGACGTCCGACACCTCACCCTTTTAAAGCAGGGCGTGACATGTCATGACATAATGGAGTGGGTAGATTGCACCGTAAACGCTTTACTCGTTCCCAATGGGGTAATTTAAGGCACCCTGCTTAGCACAACGCAATATTCGAGCTTGATATTGAAAATATATGTGTTCATTATCTTGATATTATGAAAAAAAATATATGTGCATTTTCTTGATATGAAAAAAATATGTATTCGTGCTCTTGATATGGAAAAATATGGAAATCCTATGTAATTGATTACAAATAGGAATGTTAGCTTGTCTTATAAGAAGTGCTTTGCTTATACTTGCTGCTGCGCTGCTGCATCTTGTCGGCACTTACAAGACTGGTGAACTGTTTCTAATGTTTTTCCTAACATGTATACTTTTGCCGCGTGGTGACGGCAGAGCAGAATACAAATGTCACCACCCCTACTATCTCTCCCGCGGGTGTCGTACAAGGCGACTAACGGTTAAGACAGCAATAAGTACCTAATGGGCAGCAGCGTTCCTCTTATGCCACCTAGCAATGTTCTGCGATTTTCTTTCGATAAACGGCAATGGGCTCGCCGCCTAAATGGGGCTTAACCTAATTGGCTTTCGCCAAACGTGGATGTGGCGACACCTCAGCCTACCCCTTCGGGCATATAGGCGTGATTTAGTATTACTGATAATGATAACTAATTATTATATAGATAGTATCGTAGATCCAGCCGTGTGGTGACGGCAGAGTAGAATACAATTGTCACCACCCCAAATCTCTCCCGTGGGTGTCGTACAAGGCGACTAAGGATAAATCAGTGATGAGGAATGGGCAGCAGCGTTCCTCTTATACCATCTAGCTATGCACCTACTGCTGCTTTTGTGCCCGATAAATGGCAATAGGCTCGCCACCTATTACATGGGACCTAACATAACCGGCGAAACGTGGGTGCTAGTTCACCTTTGCCTACCCCTTCGGGGATATAGGCGTTATTTATGTTTATGTGTGTAGTATCGTAGATCCTATGATATAAAAATGGCCATGGGGATAATGATCGCCGAGTTTTGCTTCAACAGACTTTGTATAGAACAGCCTGGTTTCAGGTGAAATATCAAATGTTTCCATCAGTAGGCGAGGACAGAGTGAGCGATTATTGTACTTCCATAATGAAGGACGTGACTTATTGCTAAGCGCCTTTTGTCCATTCACAATCAAAAACACCGTCTGCCTTATTGACTTGTGATATTAATCCAAATTATTGACATCCTTTTTTAATTAGCTGTTGTTCCCGACACGTATAGGTTCACATATTTAGTATATTTTCAATCTAATATATAAAAATCTCGTGTCACACTGTTTGTTGTTGAACTCCTCCGAAACGGCTGGACCAATAGTTATCAAATTTTAATGTGTATTTGATAGGTCTGAGATGATATGTCGTTGACGTTGGTTGTTGTTGTTGGCGTGGTCGTAGCTAGTATTTATGTATAATTATTATGTGTATTAAAAATTTGTCCGTCATCTAGTATCCATAACACTAGTGCATACCTATGCTTACTTACTTTAGTCTTGGTGATAGGTGTGTAAGAAGTATTTTTATTTATTTTGTTTGCATATTCTATCAAATCGTCTGACAGAGGACTTTGTTGGCAGAAAATGCCCCGAGTCATTAGCGTGACCCGCTTAGACTGATCGTTCAGTCAGATACACATACAAACAAACAATGCTTCCTAAACGACTCAACCAAAACAGTCCAATAAAACGCACATTCGTCTCGCCATCGAACCTCCCATGTGTGTTTCGGGAATTAATACGGCATGCCCACTCGCTCGTAAAAACGAATTGGCCAATGTCTCTATTCGGACATGAGCCCACTATTTATAACCCGCAGACGGTGACCGATGTGACACATGTCAACGGAGACAAAGGCACCGGGGTCCACACGCGAACGGACGTTGTTAGGCTGCGTTTACACCAGAGATGTGCGAGGATGCGTTGCGACTAGTTGCGTTGGACCAAAATGTTTTGTAACATTTATATAAAAATCAAAATATAAAAATACTTTAATAGCAACCCCAAGCTTAACCGAATGCACGGCATTTGTAAAAATATCGGCTCCTCCGACTCGGGCGCCCTGTGAGGCTCTCCGCGGCAGTATATGCCGTCTCTCCACGGGGGACGCCTGCTGTGGAGGTATCCTCTCAGGGATTGCTCGTCTGCAAGGCTTGTGGACAAGGTCTTCGCATTCCCTAATAAAAAACCCGGTAGATGCTGTGAAGGTCTTTAATAAAACCTGCTTTGGGTGTTAGAAATTTTGTTTCTACTTTGCGAGGGTATTCGTTATCTTACAATGTGAAGTGAAAACGTTAGCAAAATATCGACAAGTTACCTAACGTCTTTGTTGGCCGACTGGTATAGGCATTAGGCATATTGCAGAATACGCGGGTTCGGGACTAATTTTTCGAACTTTCTTTCTTCTTAGAACCAATACAATCACTCCATTTTCATAGCCATCCCAAATGGAGTGAATCTATTGGTTCGCCTCAAACACGTCCCTCGCCGCAACACTCCTCGGTGGACAAGCAGCCTTAGATCGAATTCATCCGTTAACGAGACAAGTTTTTCATTTCGTCCCAAACAATTTCAAGACGATCCTTTTGAGGAGAATTCTTTCTGAAGAATGAAGAAGTTGTTTATTAGTTTGTTTGGATGAGGAAATGGTGATGACTGATAACGGCGTAATGTGAATATGAATGACTGAATAGATTTGGAGGTGGAGATAAGTAGGACGAGGAAAACATACAGCACCAAACAGAAAATTTTATTAGGAATCGTGCTGGAGAATGATGATAAATATATAATAAATAAATATTTTTTTTACACTCACACCTATCATCTATCCCAAAGTAAGTAGCCTAAGTACTTGTGTTATGGATACTAGATGACGGACATATTTTTAATATAACTATGTATATAAATGTTGAAAATATACTACATAAATATATACACAACCATGACTCGGAAACAAACATTTGTGGTCATCACAAAGTTTGCCGCTACCATGATTCGAACCCGGGAACTCTTGGCTAATACCCAGCAATTTGAGCATTCGACCAAGGCGGCCGTGCGACCGCGGCGCGACCAAATGATGAATTACATACATATCTACATCACACAGTTTAACATATTGTACTGATTTGAATTTGTTGCCTGCTACGGTGTCTTGCTCGAGAATGATATGATTAGTAAGAGGCGTTTTTAATTTATATACAAGGAAGGTGTCTATAAATACATACATACATATATAAATAAATATGTCACACCTTTTTCCCACAGGGGTAGGCAGAGATCACTTCTTTCCACTTGCTACGTACGATCCTTACATACTTCTTTTGCTTAATTTATGTCTAAAATGTCTATGTCTTAATGCATGCCCGACGGCTTCGGGTACTCTTGAGCTGGGTACTCTTTAACCGCCGTTTTCTTAAAATGTTATCTTTACCATAATTTATATTCCACTACAATCACCTGGGTAATCGCTTTATGCTTTTTATAAATCACAAGCCAAGACTGAAGGTTAAATATCAAATTGTTTGAAAAAGAATGATTTACAGCTGGCTAGCAGGGCGGCGCGGCGGCTGAAACTTTCAGATTAAAACCAGAAGAGCGGGGGCAAGATTGATTGCGAGAAACATTTCATAAAGAATCGTATTGAATATTTTATATACCAGTATAATAGTATTATATAAATGCATAAATCGCGGCTTTATATAATAATATTATATAGCGTGTTTTGATCGCGTATCGACAGTTTATTTCATTAATTTTTTTCTTATATGATTTGACTATATACGGTGATCTAGATCGCTGGCTATCGGCTGAAAGGTTCCGGATTCGAATCCTGCCCGGTTAGCATGATATATGCGAAGTTAGCATTAATCGCGTTAAACGGTTCCATAGATTTTTGACAACTCAAAGCGATAAATGGCTAGGTATATCATATCGTGTTTTGATGGTCATTCTAATCGGGCTGGTAGGGATAAATATATATATAATTACGTGATGAACACAGGCAGGTGGTATGTTGGCAGTGAACATCTGTGATCGATATATATTGTAGCACTCTCCTGCTTCGAAAGCAATGCAAATGAGATTTTCTGATCTCAGTTTAAAAGCTTATTTTCCTGTTTATCGTGTCACGCTAGAACACCACTTGTGAAACATGACACGTTTCAATAGCTAGCACTTAATGTACCGGGTGTCGAGCCAAATCACGTCGTATTAATTTTTATGACCATAATCAAGCTAGTGGAGCGTTTGATGTGAATATGTATCCATCCAGTAAGTGAGTGTACCTTCCCTCAAACACAAATACTTCCTCAAAAAATTGAGTTATCGAAATTTGTGTTTGAGGGAAGATACACTCTTTATTTTTCATTTTAGTTTAGTCCGGAAGATAGGTTAAGCTACGAATGACGGATGGTTTGAAAACGGCAGACGTATATTCCAGATTGTCTCTCTGTCTGTCTGTTACTTACGTACGAATCTCTGGGTCTATGGGTTACGAGCAGAATTAGAATACACTTTTTTAGAAAAGTGAATTATTTTCTGTTATATTTCTGTTATCAGTTTCAAAAACGTTTTTTGTATCTTAATATTAATATTGAAAGGTCAATGTTAGGCCGTTTTCATACAAATTCTTTGTGGCACTTCGGTTCGATCGATCGAGTTTTAAGAGGATCAATAACATGTTGAAAGTAAAGGCGGCCTTGGTGACGTTAATTTGTCGCCTCACTATTTCCCTGTTCTTTGTTTGACGTGTCGTATTATAAAACTTGGATCTGGCAAGTCAGGCCTTTGTTGGAAACGGGCAGAGCGTTTTTGTCGTTAATGCTTTGAACATAAGAGACAATTTCGCTATTTGCCTGACTGACGTGTGATGTTGTTTCATTCAACGCTTTTTTTCTGCGCTTGCCACAGATGGGGTCTAAAAAGGTAATATCAGCAATTTCTTTTATGAACCTGAAATGCATGCAAGCGCGGGTGCTAGTTCACCTCTGCCTACCCCTTCGGGGATATAGGCGTGATTTATGTATGTATGTATGAAATGCATTACATTGCATATCATAAAATAGTCACTTGGGTCAGTTTGTACTATGTGAACAATTAGTATGTAACGATTTAGCAGTTACGGAGATTCTACAAATTGCACGTTGTTTACACATATCTGCGAAGTTGCAGCCTACATACCTTTTAAAAATTATGTTACTGCAGAAATATATTTGCTGACACTCGCAGGAGCGATTGGGGATAGTGACATAGGCATGATGACTAATTTTGAAAAACCACACCATGTTTTTCTTACGTGTCTACTTTACCCAAAATATATTATATTTTTGTAAAAACTTTCGATTTTGAGAAAAAAAACGTGTTTTGAATAATGCAATTTAAAATTTCCGCCGAAACGCCAAAATAGCAATGGCGTCTGTATGCCGTCACTATTCCGTAAAAAGGCCAGTATCTATGTTAAATTTGATTGGCAAATAAAATGTCAAAATGGAGATAACTAAATAATGACGTCAGGCAGCGTTTAGCAAATATGGCGGATTGCTAAGTTTTGTACCTTTATTTGTATAAAATAAATATCAATCACAAGTATAATCTGATAACAACTGACTATAAAAGAATCTCCTTATCCTAAATTATCTTTATAAATCGTTATATCAGTGATTCTTTGTTAGTGTCATCATCCCTATTCCATATTCCGCTCTACAGTCGCCACAACTATAAGGCATGGGGCTTATAATGTATTTTTATAGAGTAATGTGCCGTGACTATGAAAGTCTCATTGCAGGGTTAAATGTAACAGTTACATCACCAAATGACACATCACTGGCATTAAATACATAATTATGATGGCATCATGAAATGAAATGTGCTGAAAATTAACTGCGAATAGCGCATCTAGTAACCCATTAGTCTTGACTCTGTGTTGACACGTAATGAGTCTACATTGTGAACATGTCACAGAGGGCTAACAACAATACCTCCCATTAGCATGGTGCTCTTTCAGCGCGGCATTGTTGTGTTTGTTGTTGCAAAGAGATTGCTATCCGCATAGGAACTTGGAGGTGTTGTTAATGGAAGCGAGGGCTGAACACTGAAAAGGTTTACAGCCACACATGTAAATGATGATGAGTGAAATGAAATGACATTTCAAAACTAGTCGCTATTCTTTCCTGGGTATATGGTGTAGATTTAAATGTTTTTTTTGACATTAAGTACACATTAAAGTTCTTTGACGTCTCCGACTTCGGCAGTTCAACATACATAAAATTATATACACACATAAATCATAACCCCTAAGGGGTTGGCAGAGGCGAATTAACACCTACTTTTCGCCATTTATGTTCGGTCCCATGTAATTGGTGGCGAGCCCATTACATAAAATTGGCACCAAATTTAAAAAAAAATCTCTATATTCGTATTCGCTTTCGCGAATATCCGTAGCAGATATTATTAACATTCGTTACATCACTAACGCTAAATGCATTTGATCCGCTGCTACTTATTTTCACATTATGTATATTGAAATCATTATTAGCGTTACTTTACTAGCATTGTAATATTTTAGATGGCTATGTACCTACTGCTATTTCCATGCCCGATAAATGGCAATAAGTTCGCCACCTGCGTACCCCTTCGGGGATACAGGCGTGATATAAGTAGGTACGTAAGCGTATACTATGTAATATTTAAGAAGGCCAAATAGAGTCTCTCTGTTTGTGACTTAAGTATTTCCCCTTATGACTTCACATATTGCGATGAAAATGCTTCACAATAACATAAGTACGGTCTCGCTTAAGGACCGACCGTCAGTTGTTTTCAAGGGTCGATTTTCGTAACACCTACAGGCTCGAAAGATACTTTGCTATAACGAACGCTGCCGCGCTTACGAAAATCGCATTTTGACGATTTTATGCGAAATTGCATACATACCTACATAATTCACGCCCACATCTCCGAAGGGGCAGGCAGAGGTGAACTAGCACCCACGTTTCGCCAATTATGCTAGGTCCCATGTAATAGGTGGCGAGCCCATTGCCATTTATCAGGCACAAAAGTCGCAGTACTTTGCTAGGTGGTATAAGAGGAACGCTGCTGCCCATTCCTCATCACTAATTTATCCTTAGTCGCATTGTACGACACCCACGGGAGAGATTAGCGAAATTGAGTTATATACATATTTGAAATCAGCAAAACAAGCTCTATAACTTTCCCATAGAGACCATTTCAATATACTGAATATTCAAATTTTTACATCAATAAATATCTCAGCTCCGTTCATACAAATGTACTAAGAAGAAAACTTTAAACGTGTTTTTCTCAGAAATTGTAAAAAGGTAGATAATGCGTTTTTCGTAAGCGCGGCAGAACGATGACGAAGGCTATGTTCTAATATTGAAACATAGTCTGTGACTTGTCCTTACATTTTCTTTAATTTTTAAAGCGATTCTGAATTTCAATTTAATATTCCGGTTGAGAAAATCCTCAGCCTTTTTCAACTTCAAGCAAGTATGTTAATTAAAAAACATACGGGTACGAATTGAGTAACCTCCTCCGTTTTTCGTCGGTTAAAAATGGCAACCTATGATAATTTTGGGCCCTGAATGAAGGTATAACAACAACGGTCCAGATTACAAGTATCAATATTAAGTTGCACAATGAAAATATTCTTTACTTTAGTTTTCGTCAACTTGTCCTAAATGGGCCGTAGGCCCTTGGGACGAGATTACGAACTACCCGTATCATCATAACATACATATACAGAAATCACGCCTCTAACCCCTAAGGGAGCAGATTTGTATTAACACCAAAAATTTCGCTGGATCATTTAAAGGCCCATGTAACAGGGGCGATCCTATTGCCATTCACCGGCAACTTTAATCGCCTGTTATTGTCTAATCTACATACATACATACGTCACGCCCTTCTCCCACAGGGGTAGGCAGAGATCACTTCCTTCCACAGTGGTTGTCTAATCTTATTGCACACATATACAAAACAGGTACAAATGCCAGACTTAAGGCATTCTCTACCAGTCAACCGGAAACACGACAATAATCGTAAAATCATAACGCTATCGAATAACCGAAGCACTCATATTGATTCGTTTCCGCAGACATGGCAATCGCCCGGGCATTGAGTGGATGAGTCAGCGTGTAAGTCGACGCATAGGGATGGCGGGGGCAATATTTTATGGAACATTATTTTAGGTAGCAAACCGGCGGCTCTGTCACTGCACAGACAGGGATGTTTAGCTCTGTAACCGTAACCGAAACTATCGCATATCCGAAAGAAAACAATATCCGTAACCGAAACCGATATAAAGTTTTCGGATGAAGGTCTAAATGTCAGGTCACGCCAGGATTGTTTTGAATGAACAACAACCTACTTATTTAGTTTCAAAGTGTTGTGTAAATAAATTGTTCTAATATCCATAGGTAACCGAAATTATCCGAAACTAGCGGATAATCGGAAATAATTTCATATCCCTAGCCGTATCCGGAACCCTGAACGGGTGTAATATTAAATATTCCTATATCCGTAATTGAATCCCAGATCCGAATATCCGTAACATCCTTGCTACACAGACAGGGGCCGACTCTGAGCCACTGACTCACTAGTTTGCGTTTACAGTCGCTGCAACTTGTGCTATGAATATATTTGGCTTAGCATTGTCTAGCTAGGGCTTGATTTATTGCAGGAGAGGGACTTCCGAATTTTTATTAGTCATATTTCTTATTATTCTCTCTCTTCACATCCATTCCAATATCAGCCGAGAGGCTAAAGCCTCGTATTCATGGTTAACATTTGTTTAGCAACAATGTTGAATCAACGTGTTGCTGAGTTGCTGGCAACAGTGTTGACAAGTTGTCGCCTGACTTTAAACCCCTTCATAAAATCCACTAAGACCTCCACCAGTATAATGAAACCCATATTAAGAATCTGTTAGCTAGTTTGTTTGTTACACATTCTGAAATGTTAAATTCGCAAGTCGGAAACCGAGATTCAATTAAGATTTCGACCAATGCGCTCAGTGAAATCGTCATCGTTTTATATTTAATTTGAATATTAAGTGATTCTGCCCTTCCTCGATTCATATAATTGGTTCCGAGTGACGTAGGATCGTTGTCCCGATAAAATCTAAATGATAATTTGTACTCTGAAGAAGGCTATAAAAGTTTTCGAAGTGAATGTTGAAATCGGAGCACTGTCCCGTAGAGCTTCCGCTTGGAAATCAATTATCCTTAGTTAACATACACCAAGCCTATTTATACCCGAAGGGGTGGGAAGAAGTTAATCAACATCCAAGTTTCACCAAATGTTAGGTCTCGCGGTAGTGGGTGGCGAGCCTATTGCCATCTATCGGACTAGTAAATCGCAGTAAATCGCAGTGTATCAGAGGAAAGTTGTTGTCAGTTGATAAGTAGTATCAGAGGAACGCTGCTGCCCATTAATCTTAACCGACACCCGCGGGAGAGATTGGGGGTGGTGAAAATTTTATTTTACTCTGCGGTCACCACACGGTGGCACCACACCATTCTTGGTTTCATTCACTAATATTTACATAATTTATATCAGAGCACGACTTATACCGTTCGTGTTTTATGTTTGCCTACCTTTATTCAAATATGCTGGACGGCGGGTGTTACAACAAAGCGATTATACAGAACCTCCCCCTAATCACCTCTTCAGATGTCAATAGCAGTCGAAATGAGATTGAATTTTGGAACCTGCAATATAAATAATGGATTAGAATTCGATCGAGAATATGCTAATGGCCGATATCAAAAGAAAGCAATTAAGAAAGACCATCCATCGTTTATATTTTAATCTAATACGTAGTACGTTTTATAATTGTAGTGGCCATTTTATTTAATAGAAGCCCCTATTAATTTGGTGAGGTGGATTGGCCAGCCCAAATGGCATGCGATTGTATTCATGCAAGCCATCCGGGGTAATAAAAGCTGTTAAATGCTTACTTTTTTCGGCAACATGTACTTGATAGTAACCTGATGCTAGATCAAGACACGAGAAATACTAGTTCCCACCTAAGGAATTTAATTTGTCCTCTATGCGAGACAGTGTATACTTATCCTTCTGGATTAAATTAGATAATCACGCCTATTTATCCCGAAGGGGTAGGCAGATTAACACCGCCAGAAGGCAAGCCTATTGCCATCTTTCTTTATATAAGAAGAACGCTGCTGCCCATTACTCATCATTGTCTTTACCCTTAATCGACTTTTTTCTTTGTACGACACCCGCGGCAGAGACGGATTGTGGTGAAAATTGTATTCTGCTCTGTCGTAACCATACAGCAACTAACAACAACAATACAATGTTTAACTCAACATCAAGATAACATAACAATATCTTATATACCATAGGCACGAAATAAGGCCACAATAGAAATAATCTATAGCCGGGTCAGCTGTATACAATCCTCCCCAAATACCGTTCAATCCCCTAAGCAGACCTATATGTACCTGGAAGACATAAAAGTGTCTGGAATTTTACACAATGGCGAAGTTTGTCCTCGTTCAAACGTCGCGACGTAAATTTTTATTTATGCTTGTTGCCGTACAAAGTTTACGTCGGCTTGGTCTGGCGGTGATTTCACTCTCTCTCTATATTATATTAATCTTGAAACATAATAAACTAAAACTTTTAGAAATTATGGTTGAAAAGTTAAAATTGTTTACCTATTCATATAAGGTACCAACTATTTAACCATGTAGCCATTTAAAACGTACATCCATACATACACAACATTCTTGTCTTATTCCGAAGATTTCCAATATTTAACGCGATAAGCCGTGTGGTGACGGCAGAGTAGAATACAATTGTCACCACCCCAAATCTCTCCCGTGGGTGTCGTACAATGCGACTAAGGATAAATCAGTGATGAGGAATGGGCAGCAGCGTTCCTCTTATACCACCTAGCAAAGTACTGCGACTTTTGTGCCCGATAAATGGCAATGGGCTCGCCACCTATTACATGGGACCTAGCATAATTGGCGAAACGTGGGTGCTAGTTCACCTCAGTCTGCCCCTTCGGGGATGAAGGCGTGATTTATGTATGTATGTATGTAACGCGATAAGCTACGCCATCCGTTCGTAAACTACCATAAAAATCAGTTTATTTACCTACTTTGAAAAAGCACCCAGTGTTTTCAGTATTATAACCTCTTATTAGTTTTTATTTTTCTTAAGCAATTTGCTTTCATAATTATAAGGGCACATTTAAGTCCTCCTTTACTCAAATGTTTGATGGATTGCAAAATTATTCATTCCTTTTAGCACGAGTCCCCAACTGGCAAGAGATGTTAGTCTTGTCACGAAATGAATGATACTTTGTGTTGAAGTTGCCTTTCTCGTTTAAAGTTTTTATTACTTCCAAACATTTGTTGTATAATGTTGTGAACTCTTTCAAATTCTCAAATAAGCATGAAAATGTGTTTCAAGTTCAACACTCATCATCATCACCCTGCCCTTATCCCATCCTATTTGGGGTCGGCGCAGTATGTCCTCTTTTTCCATGTTCATTTCCAAGTTCAACACTCATAATGAATCGAAAAACTCGACATTAATTTCTACTCAGCTGAAGCTTAAAATATATTTATCATTATGTAGATGATTTATTGTGCGACGTTGGTACCTGACTGTAATGTTGTAAACTATTAAAGTGATTTTCATCTTAAACGCCGATTCGCGGCGTCGTGACTGCCGTAAATAGTTCCGATAAATATCTACCAACCCGTTTTCCTCTCAAACTGCTCCCTAACCGTGCTTATCGTAATATGCGACATCAACCTGACTTTGCAAAGACGAATAACACCATGATCCTTTTGGCATTTTATACCTTACTGCACTGAAACAGGACGTATACAAATATTGGATAATTTCTGACATCTCATCGCGAGTTTTAAATTTAGTATGCCTATATCTCTAAATAAGAAAACTAAATATTACTTTGATACTTCACTAGAAAACCTAATAGTGCTTGTGGTCTTAAACTTATCGCTTACCACCATCATCTTCATCATCACCAGCCCTTTAATGTCCCTACTGCTGAGGCAACAGGCCTTCCCTATCGATGCAAAAATATAGGGATATTCTTCATCTCACTGCCTTGTTCCCAGTCTCCATTTTTGGTCACCCATCCAATGACCTGCCGTAGCGAACATTGCTTAGTTTGCGCAGTCGCATGCCGAGCGCGCTAAGCCACTGTGTAGCTCCTCGTTTACTTGTATTGAGACATTTTATTTGGCTTAAGTAAGGGGAACAAGTAAGCCAGTAGCTCCAGAAATAACTCTGAAAGTTCAGCTGTCCTTATCGGAGAGATGTGAATGTGACTGGTGTGCCGGAGTAAAGGAATCTCCCAAGTTCAATATAGTACGGGCGTGAAATCGTGAAGACATTTCTAGAACAATTGTGTCCGGCCCGGACCGACTTAGTGCTAGCGAAACATGGCGTGGCACTACCCTGAAATATTCGTACATATATACATAAAAAACGCCTATATCCCCGAAGGGATAGGCAGAGGTGAACCAGCACCCACGTTTCGCCAATCACGTTTGGTCTCATGTAACAGGTGGCGAGCCTATTGCCATTTTCCGGGCACATAAATCGCAGTACATTTCTAGGTGGTACCAGAGGAATGCTGTTGCCAATTACTCATTACTGTGTTTACTCTTAGTCGCTTTGTACGACACCTACGGGAGGGATGGAGGTGGTGACAATTGTATTCTGCTCTGCCGTCACCACAAACTGGTGATGACTAAATATTAATCTTTGATGCAGACTGTACCTACTGAAATAATACTTCCACTAAAATAGCCATTTGTATTTCTCTTTTGTGCCAGTTCAACCAAAGTTAGTTCTGCCTATGTACTCACAAAACATTTAGGCGTTAGTGGCTTAGGGGGTGATTATGAATTAGTCCCAGTGCATGCTTTCTTGGGAGTCCCGGCTTCGACTGCCGGCGTTTCGTGACACAGTGTTATGAGAATCAGAATTTATGTTGCCAATTTCGCGCGGGGCATAACAAATGGCTGTAATTTGCAGACTTATCTGAAGTTCATTTCCTCGTGCATTTTGCGGGTCTGAGGTCTTAAGTTGATTCATTTTTTTTTAATGTATTCATAGAAGGTATCTGTCGATAAGATTTTTTTCACTCATATCAGTCAAAGAGAATGTCAATAAATTTCAAGGAAAATAGCGTTATAACACCAAGCTTTTAAAAATCAGTAAAAAATGTGTAGGTACCAATAAATGTTACTTTGACTTTGTGTTAGTAATACTTAGTAAATACAGCACGACGATGCCATGTTGTGGATAGTGTCCACAATTCTTTTTCTAACCACCAAAATCTTTGTAATAATATGGATAATCAATATTTACATTATCACCACAGAATGCAGAAAAAATTAAGGAATTAAAGAATATTTGTAGTAACATACGTACACTTTGTCATGATCGATGTGGTATTTGTAATTTTAAAGAAAAACCATGACTACCTGGCACCCTGAACTACGTTGATGCTGACATCAGGAGTAGTCAGCTATCGATCGCAGGCCAAGGCTTCGCGGCAAGGCCGTAGCCTATAATTTGACACCGATTCGTACCCATACTCTGAAACATCGCCTTCCACGATGTCGTAAAAGAAGTGGCAACTATTTCATGTTGTTGAATTGATTAATTTAATTAAAATTTTTATTCAAGCACTCTGAGTCAATATCCACAATATGTAATACTGTTCCGAAGATCCTTATGAATCTGTACTTATAACGCTACATATAAAATTTCAGTTGGTTTTTTTATATTCACTCGATAGTTGAATTGGGATAAAAAAAATATCATTTTCTCAAAGCTTAGGTATTTATAGTTTTTATGAACGCTTATATGTATTTCCATGAAAAACGCAATCGAAATCTTGAGAGCAAAATAACGCAATAAACATATTGAATTAAAATATTCCTAACTTTAAGTCATAGACACTTGTAGTGTACGAGAAAGCACATCACTTATAAATGAATGAATTTATAAAAGTCTACGTAAAAGTTAAGTAAACTCTTATTGGTCCTTCGAGCCGGACCATTTAAAAAGAACTGGGAACAACAATGGAATTAATTCCCTAATATAGGCGAACAATAAACACGCAAATTAAATGCGATCTCCCATTAGGTGCGTGACAATTAAACATTTATTGCACGGTCTGCATTATGCATGAATGTAGTAGGTAGCTAAATCAATAATTGTATCATCGGCTTTTTATTGATACTCAAAAATATACCTTAAGTACACCTTCGTTCGCAATGGCGTCGTTCTAGGTTGCACGAGAGCAAAATTTGTCGGCTATAAACTGCTATTTGGATTGATGTATGAAAACGAAAAAGTTAATGACTATTGTGGCGTTAAAGTTCCTTGAATGTATTAGTTTTTATTTCTTGCATTCACTCCTGTTAGCTGTCATCTCCATGTCATTTCTCACGCATCTTTTCTGCGGTCTCCCTGTTCCTCTCCATCCCTTGACATCCATGCTCGCTCATCACTATTTACACCAAGCCAAACGATTCCCTCTTATCTTATGTGTCAAAATCCAAACTTCCCCGTATATAGTACACTCTAAATTTTAATAATAATAAAAAAATATTAAATTAAAAGAAAGAACAATGTCAAACGACTTTAAAGTGAATTATTTTGGCTTTATAAATTGACACTAAAGCCTGATGTGCTTTTCCAAGTAAAACAAACACTAGATTACATAAGGGTACCAAGATCGAACCAAGTTACGCAACACGTATCGCTGCTACGGTCGTAGGTTGTACTTTGTAAGTGTTGTATGTAGCTAACGTTGTGAATGATGTCACGTAGATACAACTCAGCTGATTAATAATATTGGTAAAATAAATTACCATCTTCTCTGTTATTGTATTGTACGAGTACCTGTACGTGTTAGGTTTATCTATTCTTCGACTATAAACACATAGGATTTTATTGTATTTATGATGTTTGTGATTTATGTATAAATTTTATATTTTAATTTTAATAATTTTAAGATTAATAGTAATTGCATGTTTCCCAAAGACTAATGAAAGAAGGACAAATCCACCAATGATAAAAGATGTAGTTTAATAACATTGAAAGAAAAAATGTAGGTAATAGTTATTATTGAATGAAATGTGTCGTACGCCTTCATAAGTCCTATGAGGATAACTGACCCAAAAACATGAAACAAAGTTTTTAGTATACCAACATGGGTAAGTAAGTGGATTACGGTAAATTGAGTAGTGAAGCATTTACTAGATAATCAAATAGTAACGTAATGGTGAAATAGCTCTTTTGGGAATAACTTTTAAATCGTTGCACAATACTTAAATAATGTCCGTTTTCGCGACTGGTTTATTAAAAAAGGAAACACCTTTATTAGCAAATTGAATCCTACAGATGCTTCCAACACGATCAATATGTTAATGTTCAAAACTAATTCGAGAACATTTGTTTGTTATCATTTGATATTGCTTGTATTTTTGTAAAATCAACCTAATTGCGTTAAATGTGTAAAATAAATCTCGGGTATATCTTTTAAAATTTAATTAACGAAAGAGAAGTTTTCATGGTTTGATCGAGCAGAAAGGATTAGAAGACAAGAAAGATTTACCTGATTTATAAGAACTTTAAGGGCATGCATGAGGACATTAATGAGATTGGATGAAGCGAAAGAATATATGCAAGTGGAAAGAAGTGATCTCTGCCTACCCGTGTGGAAGAAAGGTGTGATTTGATGTACACTAATCGACGATGTCTAAAGAATTAGGTTAGTACACAAAAATAGGTACCCCAAGACGTTTACAGCCTCTACGAATATCTGTCGTTCATCATCGTCTCAAATGTAATCCACGGCTGCCGTTGCATAAATGATGAAAATTCTCAGGAAATGGAACGTAAATATTGAACACGAACAAACAATTTATTTGACGTCCAACAAATTAGGGCAAAGTCGCTCCGTTGCTTGTTATCAAAGGAATCGCTTGGCATAAGATTCCCCATTGCGCAGACAGCAATAAGGATTTATTTAACTTTTGTATAAGTTTCAATCGTTTGAGGCTCTGCGCGCCGTTCTGTTTATCTGACTTGGATAGTTTTAAGTAGTACTTTCATAATTTTCTCTTTTTTTTTCAGTGAAGCCTTTTATACCGTTTATTCCCAAGGAGGCTTTAAGGTTCTGTGCCCAACAATCTATGACAAAGTTCCAAGTATAATTCTCCTTAATCTCATTTTACTTGACATAGGCCCGAGTTCACCAAAACGTTCACCAAGTGATTATTATTAACCATCGGTTTATGACATTTTATCGTATGGAAGAAATTACTGTCAAAAACTAACGGTTATCTTTTAATCGCTCGGGTTACATGTTGGTGAATTCGAGCCTTAGATGATGATTGCGAATTACCTATATCATGATCATCGTGTTTAAGAAAGCAGTTATCAAAGACATTATTATGATTTTTTTAATGTATAGCCAATACCTTACCTTATGTAATAAAACATTAGGCAACTTCCTGTAGATTGCCAAACCTGCATAAAAACCTTACATGAAAAATAACTAGAATATTCATATTTGCATACACGTCTCTAGAACTCCGGGTTATTAATAACATTATATTGTTTTAAGCTTACATGGTCACTTTTATCTTTAAATTGTGAATAAACGGGTTTTACAACCCTCAGATCATCTCGACAGAACGCCACTATATACCAAGATTGGTTAGGGAAGCGATCGAAATTAAAAAACACAAAAATTTCAATCGTGAGGACGGGTTAAAATTGTCGATTGTCTGGAATCCAGTGATAAATCAATCATCAAAATAACACCACTTTCACTGCACAAAATCCACTCAGTAACAATTTTTGAATTAGTGAAAATAAATCTGACTGACACCACGAAACGCGCCAAACACTTCGCGGACAATAGTACTGGTTCCGGGCGTGTTAAAAGAGTCAGAAGGAGGGTAGACAGATATGTCTGCCCGTAATAATGTGTATCAACCCGCAAGACTTCAGTCATCCGTAACCATGGCGCATGTAACTGTGCCGAAATATCGGAATCAATACAAAATCCAGGTACGTGGTATAAATCCCGTTTATTCACAATAATTAATAACATTACCACTAAGTTTATGCGTTTAACTAGTTTAAAATGTTAAGAAATGGTTAGCCATTGTAATCAAATCATTAAAAAGCTATGATTCCTGTTGAATTGACTGTTTTGTGATAAGAGTATCATTAACTGGATCTACCATTAACAAAGGTGGCTCATAAATCGAATGTATATTATCCCACCGAAGTGACTGCATTACCACTGCCAAATTGGGTTTCCGTTTGTAATTAACGACTAATATCGATCGCTATACGATTTATAATTGCCATGCCTATCTGTTACAGTATCGAGTTCCAAATTGTATACTGAAAAAATATAGGCCAATAATTGGCGATTACATACTTCTCGCTTCATCCAGTTTTAGCAAAGTCCTCATTCATGCACGCCCGTCGTCGGTTTCGGGTATCCTTCTTTAATGAACTTTTAATTTGCTTATGAAAGAAAGGAAGTCTTCCCCTTTTGATTTCTCCATTTACTTTCGTCATATAAATCCTGTTTGTCACTCTATGTTTGTTATCAGGCCATAACTTTTCGGTCTACGGTCTACGGTTACCTGATCAGTATATTTTTTTTGTGAATAATATTGAGGTTTTTGTATTTTGAACATTGTACAGTCAACAGCACGCCAGAATACCACAAAATGTCAAATTTTCTCAATCGACTTTAGGTGTTACTAGAGTTAAGGTGGATAATCGATTGAAGGAATTTGACAGTTTTGGGTAGTCTGAAGTGCCGTTGACTGTACAAAGGGATAGAGATGTCCATGATAGCTAAATATCTTATCTTTTGTTACAGGTTGACGGTAGCCTGCTAATCGCCCTCATAGGGGTAGACGATGCCGGCCTCTACGAATGCGGGGTCGAGAATGAGACTGCGTTCCTCGACAGAATCAACCTGACCGTCAGGAGTGAGTACTTGTACCTTAAATCCTTATAGCCTTATCCCGACTAGGGTTTACTGCAATATATATTGAAGCAATTACTTCATTGATTTATTTTCTTATGAAAACTTTATTGCACAAATAAAAAGGGTACAACTGGCGGACTTTATGTTATAGGGAATTCTCTACCACCAACCAGTAAGGTGTGTTAGAGACAATAAAGAGGAAAAGCGTACCTAATTATTTAATTTACTGTAAATACCTACTACTTACGTAATATACTATAACTACTTATAGTACATAAATTGGCACAGCGTAATGTTTAAGCTGTTTTATTTTACGATGTGTTTACGCCGTAAACACATCCACACATAAATATATTATTATAGGTATGTACTTAAATACATAATAAAAAATACAGGAATAATTTCATATTAAATTAAAATAAACATCGTAAACGAAAAACACCAACTCAAATAGAGTTGAGATAATGATCGCGTATTAGTCCATTGAAACTTTGAAAGTGACACTCTTGGTTGATTCGAAACATTCATTATGTAAATATTCTCGAGCAAATGTCCCGGAAATTATTTATAAATACTACATCTATACTAATATTATACAGCTGAAGAGTTTGTTTGTTTGGTTGGTTGGTTAAACACACTAATCTCAGAAACTACTAGTTCAAAATGAAAAAATATTTTTGTGTTGGATAGTCCATTTATTGAGAAAGGCTTATAGGCTATATAACAACCGACATTAAAGCGAGCGAAGCCGCGGGCGACCACACACAATAACTACTTACAGTACATAAATTGGCATAGCGTAAAGTTTACGATGTGTAAACTATGTGTCAGTTTACGATGTGTATTTAATACGCCGTAAACACATCCACACATAAATATATTATTAAATTGGTATGTACTCAAATACATAATAAAAAATTCAGAAGTATTTCACATAACATTAAAATAAACATCGTAAATGAAAAACACCAATTTAAATAGAGTCGAGATAATGATCACATACCACAGTCCTTTGAAAGTGACTTTCTTGGTTGATTCGAAACATTCAATATGTAAATATTCTCGAGCAAATGTCACGGGAACTGTTTATAATAAAGTATTTTGCCACAACCATTGGAATTTTCTGTCATCTTCCCCTGATTGTGACTTTGGCAACAAATACTAGACTAGATATAAACAAGGAGACAGTTTCTTTGTTGGAGCAAATTAGTCACCTGCACTGTCACCCCTGCCTGGCTCCAGACGAGACTAGGGAAAGTCGGCGCCATGTCGTCTTCATTTTCAGACTGATTACGTCATTCCATTTAATCATACCAATTTACGGTTGCTGTCCAACAATTTCAGGCACGTAAAAAGTAATTCCTTTTTACTTCACTTTATACAAAGATTATAATTTTTTTTTTACACTCACACCTCTCATCTAGCCCAAAGTAGCGTAAGCACTTGTGTTATGGATACTAGACGACGGACATATGTTTAATATAATTATGTATATAAATGTTGAAAATATACTACATAAACATATTATACACAACCATGACTCGGAATCAAACATTTGTGGTCATCACAAAGTTGGCCCCTACCAGGATTCGAACCCGGGACGTCTTGGCTAATATCCAGCAATCTGAGCATTCGACCAAGGCGGCCGTCTCTTTTCCTTTTAATTGTTTTGTTATTTTACGATTTAAACAATTACATGTTTCTTATAGTATTTAGTGGGTACTACATACATACATAAATCACGCCTGTATCCCCGAAGGGGTAGGCAGAGGTGTCGCAGTACAGGTGGTACTATACTTTTGATAATTTGACTATTTGTTTGACTATTTGTTTAATGTTTGATTATTTTATTATTTATTCGATGTTTGTTAAACCAACATTTTTAACTTTATGTCACTGATTCAACCCTATTATTTTATGATGTCGCTAAAAAGAACGAATTCTGGAAAGTAATGACATACGGCAAACTTCAGGAAAATGTTGGATTTAAGTAAACTACTTTATAATTTGAAGTATGTAATGTCTCAATCATACCTACATTACTTATACCTTGTTCGAAATGATGCTCCATACTTAATGACATCCCTTGGATGAGTGGGAGCTGGTACGTCCTACGTTATTTTTTCACTCGCAGTCCACAAATAGATGATTGAAATGAAACTATTACTATTGTTCAATAAATAATCAATGGTACGGAATTTATGCTCGGTGCCCTGTGCCCGCACTGAATTGAATTATTTATATGCATACGGCGGCGGCTGCGTTGGGTTTACAGTTTATAGCAAGTTAGTGCAACGCCTGCTTGGAAACTCTCACTTGCCGTGGTTATGTTTCCTTTAAAGTTTGCCTGAATTTCTGCTTTACAATTTGTTATAGTACTTGTTATATATTAGCTGAACCGGAAAATGTTGTTTTGTCCTTATCGTTTATTCTAGGGGTATAAAATATAGTCGGCAACCTATTCTCAGACCTACCAAATATACATAACAAATTTCATTGAAATCGATCAAGCGTTTTGGAGGAGGGTCAGTATCACTGTGAGTCTGAGACACGAGATTTTTATATATTAGATTTATACTGTTATACCAAATTAATGTTGTCTAATGTGCTAGTTCGATAGCTAGCTCATTAAAAACATTAATTTGGTGATGGGATGTACGGATCAAGTCTTTTCTCTGCGATGCATTACTCAGAAATCTCTGGCTAAAAGCCAACGAGTATATTGCGCTTTCGTAGAATAAGTAAAGGCTTATGACCGAGTGGTGAGGAATGTGGTCGATTTTGTCCATGTATGGGGTGAGCAGCAGCCTGATACAGGCATTGAAATCCAGCAGCCTGATACAGGCATTGAAAACTCTCTATGAGGATTCCAATGCTTGTGTCAGGATAAATGGCGCATACACGGAATCGTTTCGGATCGGTACAGGTGTGAGACAAGGATGTGTAGCGTCACCATGGCTGTTCAATGTTCGTTATACATGGATAATTGTCCGACGAGACTGAAAGAATTTGATTGTAGATTACGAATGAACGAGTTACTTGTGAAATGTCTGCTGTACGCTGATGACCAGGGTATATTAGCGTCATCAGAAACAGATTTGCAGGAGATGGTAACAGTTATGCATGAAGCTTTGACAGAGAATGGGATGAAAGTAAATGTAAGCAAGAGAAAGGTCATGGTTTTTGAAAGAGATGAACAAATTACGAAGTGTGAAATTAAGATAGCGTGTGAGAATGTTGAACAAGTGAAACATACATACATAAATCACGCCTATATCCCCGAAGGGGCAGGCAGAGGTGAACTAGCACCCATGCTTCGTCAATTATGTTAGGTTCCATGTAATAGGTGGCGAGCCTATTGCCATTTATCGGGCACAATAGTCGCAGTACATTGCTATTGCTAGGTGGTATAAGAGGAACGCTGCTGCCCATTCCTCATAATTGATTTATCCTTAGTCACCTTGTACGAAACCCGCGGGAGAGATTTGGGATGGTGACAATTTGTATTCTACTCTGCCGTCACCACACGGCAAGGGAACAAATCAAAGAGCTTGTATATTTAGGATCTGTATTTACGAGAGATGGAAAGTGTGATAGTGATATTGAAACGCGGGTGAAAACTGGGAATATGGTAAACGGGGCTTTGCACACTTTTATGAACAGCCAAAGCGTGTCCAGAAAGGTTCGTATGGCTGTTTATAACAGAGTGCTGGTTCCGACATTAATGTATGGAAACGAAAGTTGGGTATGGGAGAAGAAGCATGAAAGTAGAATAAATGCAGTAGAAATGAGAGCGTTGAGGAGCATGGCTGGAGTAAGGCTGAGCGATCGATTGTATAACAGTGTGATAAGAGAAATGTGTGGTATTCGATTATAATTTTAACATTATATAAATGTTAGAAAAATTAGTACAAAGATTTTGGGGTTAGAAAAAGAATTTCGAAAAATTATGATCTTGAGGCGGGAATCGAACCCGCGTCCGCTGCTATCCGGGCAGGTGCCTGACCGCTCGGCCACCCAAGACACTAATTAACTTGCCGAAATTCTTCTAACCTTTACACTTCACGTTGTAAGCCAACGGGTACCCTCGCAATGTAGAAATAAATTTCAAACATTCCAAAGCAGATATTTTTACAAATACCGTGCGTTCGGTTAAGCCTGGGTTTGCTTTATAAACTATTCGATTATAATTTAGATAGCAGCGGACGCGGGTTCGATTCCCGCCTCAAGATCATAATTTTTCGAAATTCTTTTTCTAACCCCAAAATCTTTGTAGAAATGTGTGGTTTGAAAGAAGATGTAATGACAAGGATTGAGAAAGGGACGCTCAGTCGCTCTGGTCTTCTCTTCAGAATGGAACACGGAAGGAGGGAGTTACTGCAGATGCAGTCAGGACTACGGCGTAACTTGTCTGCTGTACTCGCACATATGACTGATAGTTTCGAAAGGCTTAGCCTGACTGAAGAGATGCTCTGCCCCAAGAACAAATATTTAAAGAATTTGTAACGTAGCCGCGTGGTGACGGCAGAGTAGAATACAATTGTCACCACCCCGAATCTTTCCCGTGGGTGTCGTACAAGGCGACTAAGGATAAATCTGAATATGATTAGGAATGGGCAGCAGCGTTCCTCTTATACCACCTAGGCTAGCAATGTACTGCGACTTTTGTGCCCGATAAATGGCAATAGGCTTGCCACCACATGGGACTTTACATATTTGGCGAAACGTGGGTGCTAGTTCACCTCTGCGTACCCCTTCGGGGACATAGGCGTGATTTATGTATGTATGTAACGTAACCGTATCCGGAAATCGTATTCGTATCGACAACTCGATACCTTAACAATTTTACAGGTACAATTTTACAATGGTACAGTAAACTACAGTAGGCCTAGCACGGGACGTGGACAAAAACCTCTCTCCACCACTTGACACTGTTTTGTCTCGGAATTTAGTGGGAGTTAGAGCGAGAGGAAAATATTTTCCTTTCCCCAAGGAGATTTTCTTCACGCCCCGTGCTACGGAAGCAGTTCATGGGGTACGGTTCAGACACGCCAAAGCATTTGTGTTATTTTTTAACTAGACATAATTAAATCCTGAAGTAACAACCCCCTTTGCGATCCGGACGAAAGCGCTGACCTCGACACGTATTTTAAGCTCCGAGTATCCAAACTTACAAACTTTCCTATTTATAGGTAGTATTAGTAGGAAGATTGAATAAAGTTGCCGAAGCTTATAGTGACGGAAGCTATTCCGAATCCTATCACGAAAAGTAGAGCTCTCTGGCAAACCAAGTTATATCCGAGTTCGTCTTGTGGTGAGATCGATCTTTGTATTCACGATAGAGGCTCGGTATAGGATTGTAGACGAGCTCAGTGGAGCTGTGTGTGTCAATTGTGTCAGCTAAACAAAAGTATACAAATAGAATAAGAATTCCATTAAGGCACAATACATTGCAAGTATAAAAAAAAGGGAAGGGCCACGTCAAGCATACCCTAAACCGAGGGGCATACAAGACATTAATGAGATTGGATGTAGCGAATGACGCCGTGTGGTGACGGCAGAGCAGAAAACAATTTTCACCACCTCCAATGTCGCCCTCGGCTGTCGTACAAGGCGACTAAGCGTTAAGATGAGTAATGGGCAGTAAACCTCTTGTAGCTATTAGGCTGGTTTTATAGTTACGCGTTTCGACAGCGCTGTTAGGGCGCGCGCGCTCGGAGATATATTTGCATAATAGTTGCGTTTCAAAGTTGTTGGCGCTTGAGCAGCGCCGTTCGGTGAACGTGCGCATACATCTCCGAGCGGCGCCCCTAACGGCGCTGTCCAAAGTCCAAACGCGTAACGATAAAACCAGCCTTAACATACTAGCTATTAACTTACTGCGATTTACCGATAGATGGCAATAGGCTCGTCACCTACACATGGAACCTAAAATAGTTGGCGAAACGTGGTAATTCACCTCTGCCTACTATAAATAGTGATTTATTTATGAAGCGAAAGAAGTATGCAAGGATCGTAGCAAATAGAAAGAAGTGATCTCTGTCTACCCACGTGGGAGAAAGGCGTGACGTGTGTTTGTATGTGTATGGTATAGTATACGTACATTAACTAATTATGAATTCTAATTGGTCAAAGTTAATGAGTGATGCCCCATTGCTTGTTTGGACAAAGCCAACAGCTTGTAGTGCGCCCGGTAAATGTTCCGGTGTCAAATTTAATTAGGGCGGCCCCTCCTCAACGGTTTACCTTGTCGGCTGTTTGAATTAATATTTTCGTGCCTAATAATGTGATAATTTGAACTGTGTAGATAGATTGTTAGATGAAAATCCTTGTTGGAAATCTGTCGGAGTGTTTTGTAAAGAAAATCATAGTGGAACATTTATTTTTTCATTAAAGGTACTTGAATAACAGGGTTAAGGCCCGAGTTCACCAACACGCAAAAGAAGCGATTAATAGATAACCGATAGATAACTGACAGCCTTTGACAGTTCTTCCATACGATAAAATGTCAAAAACCGTCGGTTAATATTGATCGCTTGTTTTGTTTTACGTTTTGGTGAACTTGAGCCTAAGTTAACTGTTATAGCTCTGTCATTCGATGTTGGCTTTGAAAAATATATCTATAAGCAAACTAATAATAATAAATTATTTTGGTATTGGATTGCCGAGCATCGCCGATCGCTTTGGAGGAGATCCTTGGGGAACCCTATGTCCAACAGCGGGCGTCTCTCGGCTGACCTTTTCCGATTGTTTTTTCTTGTTATATTTTATGACTCTAGTGGTCGCCCGCGGCTTCGCTCGCGTTAATGTTGGTTTCTAGCCTTCCTCAATAAATGGACTATTCAACATAAAAAGAGTTTTTTCAATTTAAACCAGTAGTTTCTGAGGTTAGCGCGTTCAACCGATCAAACAAACAAACTCTTCAACTTTATAATATATTAGTATAGGTTAATGTTGCGGTACCTTTACCTTCTTTTATACCAAAAGAATATTATAAGGCGTGTGGTGACTTATGTTAAGCAAGAAGTAGGCTACCACACCTTGAATCTGGGCGCGTGTTTTTATAGCCCTTTCAACCCCTACCC
This sequence comes from Cataclysta lemnata, assembly GCA_963931975.1. Classification (NCBI taxonomy): domain Eukaryota; kingdom Metazoa; phylum Arthropoda; class Insecta; order Lepidoptera; family Crambidae; genus Cataclysta; species Cataclysta lemnata. The sequence goes on along the minus strand of OZ008350.1, from coordinate 1,346,516 downwards.
CCTGCCCCCTGCCTGCCACCTTTAGTAATTAACGCGTCTTAGGGTTGCACATTGCGACAAGACGTTGCCGACATAATATCTGGCATCCTAATGAACATACATAAACACCCGTGTGGTGACGGCAGAGTTAAATACGTTGAATACAATTATCACCACCCCGAATCTGTCCCGTGGGTGTCGTACGAGGCGACTAAGGATAAAACAGTGATGGGGAATGGGCAGCAGCGTTCTTCTTATACCACCTAGTACTAATACTAATGTACTGCCACTTTTGTGCCCGATAAATGGCAATAGGCTCGCCACCTGTTACATGGGACCTAACATAATTGGCGAAGCGTGGGTGCTAGTTCACCTCTGCCTGCCCCTTCGGGGATATAGGTGTGATTTATGTATGTATAAACACCCACAACAAATGATATGTTGTCAATTCACGAGAGGAACGTTAAATGAGTTTAAACATTATACATAAATGAGAAGTTTCCAGCCTTACTTATTTATAGTCAGGTCAAAGTTTTTACTGAAGCAATTTTAAAAAAACATGTGGCTAACAGAACAGAATAGTCGTAAAATTATTAGTATTATTAATATTTTGATTTTAATTTGAACATTATATGTTAGAAAAATTATTACAAAGAATATTGTGGTAAGAAATAATTCGAAAATTCATAGTCTTGATGCGGGAATCGAATCCGCGTCCTCTACGATCCGGGCAGATGCCTATACCAATCGTCCAACCAAGACACAATGACAACGGTTCGATTCCCGCGTCAAGACTATAATTTTTCGCACCTTTTCTAACCACAACATTCTAAAATATTACACGTTAAAATTAAATTAACTCAAGCTGAAGCTAATTGCGACAGCCCTTACCTACTTCAGCAGCCCTTTAACAATATAGTCACGCACGACCGGGCAATGGGACCGTTTTCAAAATAACTGTGACCGAGCCGAGATTGTGATGACAATGTGAGCTCGGCTATATTACACGTGAAATATTGCTGTTTGTCACCTCATAATAGTTAATGATCGTCATGACCTAAATATTCGTGTGAGCACCTCGCCTTTGCATGCTATGCCATGGGTCTGGATCAATCGTCATTGCTCCGTCTTCTCCTGTCTCAATATTTATTCATATCATATATTATCCGATTTAAATTTTAACATTATATAAATGTCAGAAAAACTGCCTGACCGCTCGGCCAACCTAGACACAACCAAGTGTCTTGGTTGGCCGAGCGGTCAGGCACTTGCCCGGATAGCAGCGGACGCGGGTTCAATTCCCGCATCAAGACCATAATTTCTCGAAATTCTTTTTCTAACCACCATAATCTTTGTACATATCAAACATATTACATATCGCGCCTATTTATCCCCGAATGGGTAGGCAGAGGTGAATTAACACCCCATGTTTCGTTTCACCACAATTTCACTAGACGGACATGCCCGCGCGGACCTCGTTTGTATAGGCCAGACAGACTGTGGCGGTCTTACATTAGAGTGCGGGCCAGATAAGTCCGCGCGCGAGGGGTGGCGCTGCTCACTAACATTGATACTCCTAGACAAACAAAATAGGAGACGAAATTTTAGTTCTAATTTTGACCACGCGCGGACTTATCTGGCCCGCACTCTAGGAAAACATCGCACAGACCTAATAGAAGCAAGGTCCAACGGGCATGTCCGAGTAGTGAGTTCCCCGCTTTAGGCGCTTACCTTGTACGACACCCGCTAGAGATGGGTTACACCTGTCACTGTCAATTCTGCTCAGCCGGCACCACACGGAAAAATTATTTGAGCTCGGCGCCAAACCTTCTTCCATTCTTATCCACGTTGTCCTATGCTGTTATTGGTGTTTTGCCCTTCACCATTTAGGTGCCTCAAGGTGATCTCCCTTAGTCGACTTTTGCGACACCCCTGCTGGGGTGAGTCGATGCTGGCACATTATATGTTATTTTTTCGCTCCCAAGCCAGCTTGAAAGATCAAGCTGCCTCTTGTTACATTCTGACTTTTCACATTATCGATTCTGATCATTACTCATCCGTCTCGACAAACTCATTTATGCACAACACGCAATTAATGCACTGGATGGATTATTATTTCGAATATATAAATATTTAAATCGGTCAGATCGAAACTTCTATGTTCTGATAGAAATTCTAAACCTAACTTCATCTGGGCTCAGCGATATTCTAAAATCCGTTCTAGGACGTTGGTAGGATATTAAATTCAGTAAGCTGTTTAAGAAAATATGGAATTTTCTCACATTTTAATACTACGACGAAGCATATTAAATTTAAATGGAACGTGCTAAGTGGCTAAGGAAATAGCTTCATTCTGTGTCGCATTTATGCAGTAGTACTCATATTATGACATCAATGGGACAAAATTGCTGTAGGCGAGCCATGAATAAGTTCTAAAAGGGGACAAAAACTAGTTAATCTTTTTTTTATTCACAATGCCGACTATTTTTTGTCCCCTTTTTTAAAAATTTTTACTAAAGATTATATCTACAATCTCTATATCGTCCGACAAAGAACATCTTCCATTTTGGCCCAAAATCAAAAGTGACGGCCAATAAAAAAAAGTGCTGTATTCTGACAGAACACATCGGCTTTAGCCTTTGTTAATATGGCACCAAAGCTGTAGCACCAATATTAGTAGTGCTTTAAAGGGAGGAAAGTTGAGATGGGGCATTAAGGGCAGCTACCATATCCCTTGCTGCCACGCGAAAATGGTCTTAGGAGACATTTCTCAACTTTTTGAGTGATAACAATCGACATTCACAGATTTTAGATAAAATATACAGTTAGCGAGAAAATTGTCAGAATAAATCGTCAGAATTCAGATTTTTTTTTTATGCCAATCGATCCCATTCCCATAGAGAATTAAAACACTCTATGAAACCAACTGAGGTTAGAGTAATAGAACACCAAATCAAAGAAAACTTTTTCCATATAGTTTAGTAGGGTAAAGACGGTTTTCTCGCTGACTGTTAATCATTAATCTGTGAATGTCGATTGTCATCACTCAAAAAGTTGGGAAGGGTCTCCTGGGACCATTTTCGAGAGGCAACAAGGGATCTGGTAGCTGCCCTTAATGCCCCATCTCAACTTTCCACTCTGTATAGCACTTCTAATATTGGTGCTAGAGCTTTGGTGCCATATTAACAAATGCTAAGGCCGACGTGTTCTATCAAAATGCAGCATTTTTTTTTATTTTTGATTTGCCGGCACTTTTGATTTTGGACCAAAATTGTATGAAAAGTGGAGGATGTCCTTTATTATTTCACACACACAACGTATGCCCGTTGGATGGCATTTGGGTGGCTTCCTGTAACTGTAACATTATACCTAAGAAATGTTGGGGTGGGATCATGGGCCTACATCATCGGGGATAAAGAGATGCTTCGTCCCAAATGAATCTAATACGTTGGTCTCCCTACTCCACTCGGTACTTACCTGAAGATGAACGAGCCAAGGCCCCGTAATGACCGCTATTATTTTATCAACTGGTTTGGTTGAACCGTATCAATGTTGGTGCATAGCATGGCCGTTTGTTCTGTTTCGTTTTAGTCTCTGGATTACCTCTGCAGCACAGTGCACATATCCCCTATATATTCCCAATGATTTGAAAAGTTTTTGTTTCGGCTTAGAATCTATATTACAGGAATAAGGATTCAAATTTCAGTAAATAAATATTTCTGACACTCACACCTATCATCTAGCCCAAAGTAAATAGCATAAGCACTTGTGTTATGGATGGAGACGGACAAATTTTAATGTAATTAATAATTTTATATAAAAACTATTGTAGCAGAAGGAGATAAAATCACACAGAGGTGTTTTCGCTGTAAGATATTTATTGAGAATTGAAGTGAGAGTGTCATATATGACATAAAAAATATAATATTAAAAAATATACAAATATATGTCAAAAAAGGCTGCCAGGGTGTTATATTACATAAATATAAAAAGAGGTTTGGCCGAACAAAAGAGAGGCTCGCCGCGGCAGTATATCTTCCCCGGGAGATAGGAATAGGCGATACCTCCATGGGGCACCCCTGCTGTGGTGGTGGGAGTGCTGAACTACAAAGCTTAAGGCCAAGGTCTTTGCCTTCCCCAAAAAACTCTGTAGTTGCTGTAAAGGCCTCTCGCATGCCAACATCAGCTTATGTCATTTGAAAAAAAAAGGAAATTTTCTCACATTTCTGTCTATCACATTGTGATGGGCTTACCCAATGTTGGACGGTGCGATGCTCGGTGTTGTCAAAAAATTTCTTGGTAAATATTTAACATTATAATTATCCACTTAATTATGATTATGCAGAATCACTTTGGACATACAGATTGTTGTAACGCTTTAGTTGAAACGGTACGTATGCGAGCCTAACTAAAAGACGTACCTGCACTGCGTACAATATTTGCTACTGACTACGTAGGTTTTTATTTAGGACTCGCTGAAGGAAACTAGAACAAATGTCCTTGTACATTAGGATCCAAGTTTCCATCACAGGCGGTTCAGTGCCCATTGAACCCCATTTACAGGGCCTATTCGACCTTCCTAAAAATATTATAATAAAAACGCCCACTGGAACCCATTTTGCAATTTGTCTGGTACCCTGGATCTTCATGAATTCATGATTGACAATAAGTGCAACGGTACCCGCTGAACCTTATTTGTATTCGACCTTCATAAAACATCATACTGAAATTGCCCATGGCACCTCTTTTATATTATTTATATATAGTGCCGTGTGGTGACGGCAGAGTAGAATACAATTGTCACCACCCCAAATCTCTCCCGCGGGTGTCGTACAAGGCGACTAAGGATAAATCAATGATGAAGAATGGGCAGCAGCGTTCCTCTTTACCACCTAGCAATAGCAATGTACTGCGACTTTTGCCCCATAAATGGCAATAGGCTCGCCACCTATTACATGGAACCTAACATAATTGGCGAAACGTGGGTGCTAGCTCACCTCTGCTTACCCCTTCGGGCGCGATTTATTTATGTATGTATGTACCTCTTTTATAGGATCCATTTGACCTTATTGACAGGTTTATTAAGAATAGTACAATCATATAAAAAACTAGCTGGTCTGGCAAAGATTGTTTTGCCCTTATCACCTAGCTAGGGGTATAAAAAATAGCCTACGGCCCCTATTCTCAAACCTACCAAATAAACACAAAAATTTCATAAAAATTGGTCAAGCCATTTCCGAGGAGTTGGATAACAAACACTGTGACACGACAATTTTATATATTAGATTGTGGACCAAAATTAAATTCATAGTAGGTAGCACAAGTTAGTGTTTGGAGATATTAATATAACTATAATATTCTGTAGACAGCGCGTCTAATCACTGGATACGTATAAGTGTTTACTACTATTTGATGAGACAATTGCCACTGCATAGTTAATTTGCTTGTTAACAAGCAAATTAAGTATGTAATAACACAACCATAGTCGTCGTCAAATCGAGGTCTGCGGGTCATTTTCTCCTCTCAATGGACTTAAATATAGAGCGCTTGAGTATTTATCTACTTTGTTGCTTATGACGTGTCGTTGTTGTGCACAACGCATTAAGCGGGGAATTCACTACACGGACATGCCCGCGGGCATGTTTGCAGACATGCCCGCCTGACCTCGCTTCTATTAGGTCAGTGCGATGTTTGCCTAGTGTAGGACCGTCACAGTCAGTCTGGCCTATACAAACGAGGTCCGCGGGGGCATGTCCGTGTAGTGAGTTCCCTCGCTGTAAGCTGACGAACCTCTGCCTTGATTGCGTAATTGTGGCGCACAGGTGTGGACTGACCTTAACGTGTACCTGCGAAAATTGTGTTCGTAACATCACAGACAAGTCCACTTTATGGCCATGTTGGTTGTGACAAATTATATTCACTATACCTACAATATATTTTTTTGTATAATCTACTTGGACGTTGACATGGCCATCGGTTGAAAAGGATTCGGTCTGGTGCACTTGTTTGTGTAGGATATTAGGCATTATGTTAACATTGCCGATAATATAGCCACAGTGATCTCAACGGGCCACTTAAAATCGCTTTAAAAAAGTCATAAATCCGTTCCATTGTGGTGTATAACTAATTGAAAACGATTCTGAGTATGTACAGAAATCATCTATAGGGTGACCGTAATGTTGGTTGCTCGTATATACATATTTTTCACTTCTCATGCTCAGAAAGTGCTTATTTGTACAGGATATAGGCTGCACAAAATCGAATTTTGTGCTCTAGAGCATTAACGTATCTACTCATTAATGTGTCTATTATATATTAAGGCAAAGAAAATGAGCCATGCAGCCAAACACAATAAGAAATTCAGAGATAGAATTTGTTATTTTATAATATTTACTTAAATTTATTTGCCTAATTTGTTTTTTAAGACATAAAAGATATTAAAATTTTAATTCAAGTAGGTGCTGCGGTGGGTTATTAAATTAATTTAAGAAAATTATTATTTCAAAATTAATTTAATACTTGGCTGTATATGTACACTTGATGGAAAATCTACAATTTTTTAAAGTTTGTTAGTTTTCTTACTTTTTAAGTATGTAAAATTATTAAAAAGAGAAACGTCAGAAAAAAATTTCACCGCCTCTGTGCTAGTGGTTCGCCCACCGGTATTAGGTCTAGAGGTCCTGGTTGCGATCCCCAGGGGAGTTCAAATACTACTACAAACCAAAAAGGGTACAGTTGTACTCTTTTTGGTTTGTAGTAAGATTCACCTGGAGAGGGTTCCAGGTCCAACCTTCTCCCCTTTAATTGTCGTCACTTACCATCAGGTGAGATGAACTCCAAGAGCTTCCATGTCTAGCAGGTATTAATAAAAATTAGACAAATTATGACATCGCTGGAGTTGATGACGTCTGACCGATATGAATGGAAGAGGAAACATACTACGCCGACCCCAGATAGACTGGGAACAGGGTAGGGAGACGAGGAGCTTGACTCTTTTGTAAATGTGCCTAAGCTTTATTTATTAAACGTATTGGGGAACTGAAGAGAGAGTATCGGAGAACAGTGGCTCCTGGTAGTGCAGTGAACGGATGGCATAGCTTATGCGTTGAATAATGGAAACCTTTTGACTTTGACACACGCGTTTCCAGTGTTCAACGCATTTATTTGACGATTCATGAGATCATGAGTGTATGTAATAAATGTAATAATACCTTATATGAATAAACCATATTTTAATTTTCTTTCGCCTACCCCTTCGGGAATATAGGCGTGATTTATGTATGTATGTATATAGTATAATTATCAAAGAATACTGTTCACAGAGTTCATTTTCGCTTGCAGCCGAACCTCCGCCCCTGGTGAACGTGACCGTGCACGCGTCCACCATCCTCGCGGTGATCCTGTGGAACGTGGCGGGCGACGGAGGGCACCCCATCATCGACTTCACGGCGCAGTACCGCTCCGCCTCGCCTGTCAATGGCTCGCTGGAGCCCTGGAGGCCTATCAGCCCGAACCACATCAGCCCTAATTCTGTGAGTCTTAACTTCTATATATTCCTATACAAATGAAATGCTGTTCGCTTGTCTCGCTAAAACTCGAGAACGGCTGGGCCGATTTAACTGATTTTGCTTTTGAAATGATTCTCTTGGGCCAGGCAAGGCATTAAATGTGAGAAAATATGGAAAAATTGCGGGTGAAATAATAAAAACAAAAAAAAATTAACTGCTTTCCTGCCAAACATTTGACGTTCGTCCGTTCGGTATGGTATTTAGGCATGACAGCACCAAATAGTAACCATGGCTACGGGATAATTTACATGGCATAACAACGTATGCCGCGTCAGCTAGTAGTACATTGCTAGGTGGAATAAGAGGAACCCCAGATAAATTGGGAACAGGGCTGGAAGAAGAAGATGGTCCGCGCAGGTGCGAATATAGACAGCAATATTGTGTGAGCGAGAGGCGAAATAGTTGTGACGCCATTTTCGACCCCATTATTTAACTGCGCTTATAACTGTGATGGGGACTCAAAATGCACCCTCCCCTATCTTCCCTTGGACACACGGGTTTTCGGTGTCTAGTGTCTTGAAGATTCATAAGTTCATTGCAATCATACCAGGGCCAGGGGGGGGACCTAGCCAAATAGCCAATCTGTTCGAATGCATAGAATACAAATATTGTATGAAACAGCAGAAATTTATGAAATTACAGAGAAAACCAACTTGCGACCGTCTCGTGTCAAATGTAAGATGAGTTGTCAAAAGTTTACGTTTGTATTCTATGCGTTCGAATTGATTTGCCACTTTGCTAGGGGTAAATAAACGAAACGAAATATAAATAAACGAATTTTGACTTTGGGATAAGCCTGCCCGGCTTGTATGACCACCCAAACGTGATATGATATAGCCATGTATCGCGTTGAACTTACAAAAATAATTGGATTTTCGCCAATTCAAACCGATAAAGAGCTACATATTTGTGATATAGGCTTAGAGGCTTATTTAATTATTAAATTCAAGCTTATTCAAGTGTTAAAATCCAATAAATAGCCGTGTGGTGACGGCAGACTAGAATACAATTGTCACCACCCCAAATCTCTCCCGTGGGTGTCGTACAAGGCGACTAAGGATGAATCAGTGATGAGGAATGGGCAGCAGCGTTCCTCTTATCCACCTAGCAATATACTGCGACTTTTGTGCCCGATAAATGGCAATAGGCTCGCTACCTATTACATGGGACCTAACATAATTAGCGGAACGTGGGTGCTAGTTCACCTCTGCCTACCCCTTCGGGGATATAGGCGTGATTTATGTATGTATGTAAAATCCAATGATTTTTGACTGTTCAACGCTATAAATAGCTATATCATATCGTATTTCGGTGGTCATGCTAGCAGGGCTGGGTGGATTGCAAATAGCGAAATTACATCTGCCCACGCTTTAACACCGAATAATGAACGATTGCAGAGACAAGTGGACGTGTACCACCTAGACACGAACGCGTCCTACTGGTTCAGGGTGTGGGCCACCAACGTGCTGGGCCCAGGGCCCCCGGTGGAGATGCTGGCCACCACGCTGTGCAGCGACCAGGAGGCAGGTCAGTACCACGCCGTACCTGCCGATTTTGGTGGTTAGAAAAAGTTCGAAAAATTATGGTCTGTATCCGGGAATCGAATCCGCGTTCACTGCGATCCGGGCAGGTGCCTAACCGCTCGGCCAACCAAGGCACTAATTAACTTGCCGAAATTCTTCTAACCTTTACACACGTTGTAAGCCAACGGATAGGTACCCTCGCAATGTAGAAATAAACTTCAAACATTCCAAAGCAGATATTTTTACAAATACCGTGCGTTCAGTTTAATCTTTAGAACTTTTTCTAACCACCAAAATCTTTGTACTAATTTTTCTAACATTTATATAGTGTTGAAATTAAAATCGAACGGTGTACCGCATGTTGCAGAGTTGTACAAACACTTCCTGGAGGGGTCGGAGTCGTTCGACACGCGCACTTGGGTGGCGGCCGTGTGCGTCGTGATGGGCACGCTGCTCGTGCTCGCGGCGGGCACGTGCGCCGTGCTCTGCCGCGAGTGGCGCCGCCCCGGTGAGCCCGCGCAGCCCTAGCGCAAGCCCCTGCCCAGGCTCTACTTCCTCTGGCATTAGGGAATCGGCAGCGACGCAGTTGGATCGTGGCACACATTCGCCTATTTTCTCATCTACCCCTCTAGCTAGACAAGTGGCCAGTATATTGGAACGAATACAATACAAATAGCTCCTTTGATAGCTCAATTATCTCAAATTAAACTAATTTTGTTGTAGATATACCTGATTGAAAACCTCCGAATTCAAATCTCTATTTTACAAAGCAGTGGTATGAAATGGCATCCTTAAACTAAAACAGACACGTATTATTGACTAAAAGAGAAAAAAGACATTGTGTCTTTTTTGATTGATCCCTATTTTCTAGATAATCTCACTTTTCTGGCAAGGGAGCGAAATGTATGAAACTTATAAACATGGCGACCGTTGTTACCTATTTTCTGTCTGTCTTGGTTTCTCTCCTATGTAAAAGTGAACTCACAATTCAACTGCATCAGCCGATTGACCAAATCATGCGCTACTTTGTTTCGATTGTTGCTTATGAACAAAAAATATCGCTATGCGTGGTTTTCTTCTAGAGCTTTTCGATAAATCAAACTTCTGAAAACAATGTTATATCCACTGAAATGAAATAGCGTATGAATTTTGTCATCTGCTAGAGCAAATAATTTGCGAGCCTGGGAAGGTCGATGTTGGACATTATATTTAATAAACTTACATTGTGATAATGACAGTGGTGATAAGGCAGGTAGCAGCTGAACTTGTTTATGAACAAACCTAGCAAAATTATATGCTATTGAATAAATATTGAACAAAACGCTTCTTGAATATAAAAGAGGCACAAATACAAACACTTTTTTTGCACAAATAAGTATTTATGCCATTTTGAATTAACAAGGTTTTTATTTGTGCCGTTTTTTATTCAGTAAGCAAAATGTCGCCACTGCGGAACTTTCTAATAGGCAACCAAAACTAATTTGATAGGCATTGATATTGCTTTTTCACATATCCTTCTTCAAGGAACAGTGACAATATTTTTCCATTACCAAAGTTGTATCCTGGTAAAACAGGTAATAATTTACGTCGTATGGCAATACTAGTTGTAAGAAAATAAAACTACTAATTGTAGTTGTAAGTAATGGACTAGAACACAGTCACTTAGATGTAGGCAAATCTTTATATTGATGACTCACTTATTATTGGTATCTAATGAGTAATCTTCATAGGCCAATTTTTTCTAAGTCTTCCATTACAGTACACTCAATACCAAATTTACAGCGCTCTCTATTTAATATTTCTGTTTAAGTTCCCAGTCATAAAGGATTGCCCTTTATGATTGAGATGCGTGAATTTCATTTATGTGAGTGATATTGATTGTTGAACAATTTTGTGAAGGGAATTTGATTAATTACAAATTCGTTTACTGTTTTGCGCAAGTTAAGACAATGGTGTGATACTAATTTTAATAATATTATGTCAATTTTAAATAATCATACGTGCGTTAAATAGATTATAGCTAAATTTAGCAGATCTGACCAACTTAACTAGCTCGAAGTAGTTCCTTCTCTTCCAAGCGTGCTTTCATGGAATTGCCTTAACACTATTGCATATATACCTAATCAGTGCCTATACTATATTGCAATTTACGCTTTTGTATCATAAATAAAATAGGTCATAAATAAATAATAACATTTTACAAATTATGAAATAGAAATATCATCCTATCTTTATAAAACACAAAAAATACAAAAATAAAATTTAGCTCAAATGGTTCTTCTTATATTAATATCTTCGATATTATCGTATGTATTTTGAAAGTATTTTAACATTTTGAGGCACATTTTTAATATAAGCACATCTTAAATTTACAAATGCATCTCTATCGTAAACTGATTTTCATATTGCAAATAATAGTTTTAAATATTTTATTCCAATAAATAATTTTACTTAGTGCCAATTTTAAAGAAGCAATAATATTTCTAATAATAGTTGTTTTTAAAAAAAACATTAAAACGAAAAAAAATTACGTCATTCCAAATACGCTATGCGGGTGGTGCTACGTACTGCGTTCATATTAGATATAATTACAGGTAGGATTAGTGAAGAGTAAAATATACCAAAAAGCAATGGAACATTACTATCGCTGTAAATAGTAAAGATTTTTCATTTGTATCCTAGTTATAATATTTTAAATTTCGTAGCTTTTTGAAATAGTACAAGATTAGTATTATTGTTGACATATATCTAGGAATTTAAGAACATGTTTGATATATTTACGGCAAAGCTCAAGTAAATAATGCTTTCGAGCACAATGATGCTTCTATATACCTTAAGGTATATTATGATTTTGTGGTGTTTTTGAACCACGATTAGTATACGGACCAAATGATACTACAGGACGTCAATTAATATGATAGAATTGAATTAAATAATAACTAATTATTAGCAGTTAGTTTCTCAACGTCTTTATAATCAACTTAAAGCCCATTTTATTTATTATCAAAATATAAGCAATATATTCTTCCTAACATGTATTGTTATATAATACATCATAATAAAAAGACTTTGTCATGCTTTATACATTACTTAAATTGTTGAGACACTGGTCTTAAAAATAATAATAATATTAAGATTATGTTACAATATGAACTTTACTCGCTTAAATCACACACAAGTCACTTGTACAGTCATACAAAACTGGCTAATGTAGATTTTCATGATTAATTATTTGCATAATAATGAAGTAACTGTTTGATAACCAGCGACCTAACTCTGCAAGCCGATTGCAATCGTCTTAGTCTATCAGTCACTCTCACTCATTATTAGGTATGATAGCAAACGTTTGAGAGAGAGATGGCAACACAAACCGATTCCAATTAATTTAAAGAGTAGCCCCTCTGGACTGTGTTTTAAGTAACTTTATCTCATTGACTGTACTTCTTCGTCTCATGCCAATTATCTATTTCCCACCTTCTTTTTTGCGAAGAAGACAGAATATGAGGACATAATATCATAACATCATCTGGCTTGAATAAACATGGCATAAGATACAAAGATTTTGGGGTTAGAAAAAGAATTTCGAAAAATTATGATCTTGAGGCGGGAATTAGATCATAATTTTTCGAAATTCTTTTTCTAACCCCAAAATCTTTGTACTAATTTTTCTAACATTTATATAATGTTAAAATTAAAAATCGAATGGCATAAGATATTTCTATGCTGTTACTCGTAGTTTGTAGAGGTTACCTCGAGAGCTCTAGTATGTTACTATCTTTGCTAATAACTTTTTTATTATACTATTACTGATATAATAGTAAGTCGCCTAAATTTTGTAATTATTAAGTAATAATTCCAAGATAGGTCAATTATTGCCATCTATCGGCGATCAATAGCAATTATGCACCTTAATAGATTCACTGTGGATTGACAGTTTAGATTTAAAATAAGTTTAATGACAGTACATTTTGATAATAACAACATTCCGTCTTAATATAGCAGTTTAATACCATTAGTATGTTAAGATTGTAATGGGCAAGATGATATAAGATTGCAAATGATAATTGGATCATGCCGTTGAAATAAATGCTTTGTAGTGTAAATGAGACCCTGTACCGTTTAAATTCAACTTTTTTGCAGCTAGTATAATTTAGATATAGAAATGCATTTGCATATTATTAAAATAATGAAATTGATAATATATTTGACTAAAAAAAATTACCGACATTGATTTATTTAAATTTTAATCATAAACTTTTCTTTAGTACAGTTGCACAGTTTAACAAAAACAGTACAGTTTAACTGAAAAATAACTAAGATAACCATTTATCAGATATATTAAAAAAATCGCTTGCAATAAAATAGAGAAAAAATAATATTTTAATCAAATAATTTTGAACTATAGGTGCATATGGCGTAAAGATCTTTTGAAAATTCAAGGTTTTGTACAGTCTGATTTTCTGCTCTCTGTATGTTTAAATGTTTAATCATACTCTTAGTGCTAGGTTATATTAGGTTTTACCTTCTAAGACATTAGTGTATCTTACCTATATTAATTCCAATTTTCCACTCTTGTGATATCACTGGACCACTTGTTATTCTTGGACCACTAGGCACTCGTAATTTTATCTTGTTATATAGCTTAAAATATTTAAAACCTAAGATATTTAGTAATCTAAGCCTACCCTAAGAAAATTTTAGTATTGCACACGATATCTCTACGCTACTAACTTGTACAGTATAACATGATTTTATACACCAGAAGTTTAAATTAATAACATTAAAATTCAATTGCAAAAATTACATAAATATTTATGGTAAGTAATGTATCTTATTTATTTACCGATAAGTGTTCGTATACAACAATAATAATTAATAATACGCTATCGACAAGCTACTATATAATTTCTATTTCTGCTATAAAAACCATAAATTCACATCTGTCTACCGTGGTCTTGTCTTACTTTACGATTTGGCTAGGATTTTTATAGCCGGCCGCCTGCCTGACGCCAACTCTCCTACGGTCCGTATTTGTGGGTGGTATACTCTTACTTCTTATCTTACTCGCATAAATTTAATCTTAAATTAGTCATTCTACAAGTATTGTACTTTTTCGATCGTTCCTGTCTGGCACCTGCGCCCGAGTCTTGCTTATTTGGTTTTCTATTATTTATTAAATATAATGTAGAATTTCAATCTCTAAATTGCGGTAGTGGTAATAGTATTTTTTTGTCTTCCGTACAATATAAATCTGCTCTAAGTTATTAAAATAAAGACGAGTTTTTAATTTTTTTTTTCAATGCATTGAAAGTTTACTAAATCTTTCTAAAGTAGTTGAGTAGTACCTACCTAGACTAGTTATTTCATATAATATACCTAAATCTAGGTTCTTAATTCTTAATTAAACTACAACTTACTATTATATCTACTACATTATTTTGATCTTTAAAGACAATTAAAAATAAGTTGCATAACATGGCGATAAAAATTCCATCGGCACAAAACAAACTTTTAAAGTTTATTGAAACACAGCAGGAGCATGCGAAGTAATTTCTGTAACATTTATTTTGAATCATAATTTATTTTTTTAAATATCGGGTATATTTTCGTCGGATTTGAGGTTATAAAATAGACCTACGGTGTACGGTATTACAGAAAGTCTAACCCTCTTGCTTGGCATATCACCTGTAATTAAACTAAACTTGTTAAAGGCCTACGTAAGCTTATTACATATTAATTTAAAGTATTATTTGAGTGGCTTAGCCTAGCGCTCAGTGCAGTATTCCAATTAGTACCTGTAACTTTAATAAATTATATTATTAGTAGAAATTCATATCGCTTTCATTAAAACATAAGGTTATGGTAATAAAATGAAAACGTTATGAACGTATGGTATATTATTATTATTACATGATTAACTATTTGACAATTAAATTACGACAGCAATATTGTCAATTTAAGAAAATTTTCTGCGATAGTGTAGATTACGGAATACCGTTCTTAACTCTATGTACTTATGGTACACATTGACGATTACCTATGCCAAGGGTTTACTTGTACGAGCGGTCTTCCACGAGGTATGTACGCAGGCTGTTTCCTTCTCCAGAATCAATTGTAAATATTGCATCAACAGACAGTATGACGTCAGTTCTCTGTATGTTGCGCTTGCGTACACACCTCGACCTTTACAATCTATTCGCATGTCTCTCGCATATTTTCCAAAGACATTTACAGTGCAGTACTCGCTGAGTTTTATTCATTCAAATATTTTTTCTTCTTTTCCCTCTATCGCACTCGCTTGGAACGCACGCTTGGACTGCGGGGGCGCACACTAACAAAACACACACACTCATGGGTATGTATGCGTCACTAACATAGAGTACGGTGAGGAGCAGGACGTTATGGAGCTAGTGCCGAACATAATCCTGAACCCTGGGTTCGTGGAGAGGGAGCCGGTGCGCCCGCAGTCGTTCGCAGCCTCCATCATCCGGTCCTCTGAGTGCCCCGGCCCAGGGAAGCCGAGAAGAGTCTGATTCTCGTCCATACTTAACCTTAGGATATTCTACCGCACCGACTCAGGATTAATATCATGATCGTAGGCTTGTGATTTTGCAAGTTCTACGTAGTCTGAATGCGTATGAGCGGCTGAAAGTTATCAGCTTAGCAAACGCGGAGGCCTGTTACGTTTTGGTAGTGGTAATGGTGCTATGTAGCTTCAATCTCTAAAATTGTCAGCCACATTGTTCCCAGCGGTCACAGTTATGCCTCTACTACATTCTCCGACACGTAACAAACATATAACTGGTCTAATCGAATCGTAAATCACGCCACATTTAAAAGGGTATGAGTACATATCAAGACGTGTAAGTTATCGGTAAGCAGTCATGGCGACAGAGTATCCTAATGGTTGTTGTGTATCACGCTCTATTCGAGATAACGTTAAGATCATGCACTGAGTCATTACTCCAAAAGTATTTTTTATTTTTCTACCAATAAAGTTTAATTATTGCATATGGCAACAATTTGAAGGCAAGATTTGCATCAAATGCAGTAGTTTGATGTTTTATTCGTATATAATTGCCTATACTTTTAGAGGAAATGATTTGGTGCTATGTTTTAGCTTATATTACTTACCACGAGAGAGATCATTGTATAGTATTTTAAGCGTTCCATGTCCGGTAGTATTGTGGTTGCCATAACTTAATATTTTATGTACGCTATCTAAATTTTTAGAGTATTTCATGTTATTAAACGAACTGATGCTTGCATTTTGTATTTTATAAACGATTTACACACGGTTATGGCATAAGTCTGACACACGAGGCGCTTTATTTAATTCTCCTGGCAACCGCAAATAAGTGAATTTTAGGAATCTTATTGCTTACCGTTCAAAGTGTATTGTTAATGTTGCTAGTATTAAAAATAGTATTTTTAATTATATATTTTTTGCAATAATAACTTAGATATATTTTTATAACAAGATCTCAAATTAAGTAATTTGTATAATGTAATAATTTTTATTTTATTTTACAAATGTGATTTTGTGCTGTGATTATGTGTTGATTTTGCTTTCGTTTTGATATTAAGGTAACGGTTTACTTGTACAATATGTATCATTTTGGAGACTGGTGCAAAGGTATAATATTTAGATCTTAGTCTTTAGTCATATAATCTAGAGATTAAGCACGATTTAGCTTCGAGTAAGTAAAGAGCTTCCTAAGCGTTGTCAAGCTTGACATGCCTGCGTTCTTGCGTTAAGTGGAAGTAGGTATTGGTGAAGAGAGAAAGGGTACAAGTTTACTAATATATTATTAACATAAATTTAAAATGATCATTTACAACAAAGACACTGTCACTTCATGTTGAATTTTATTTACAATAATATAAGGTTTAGATTCCGTTGCGATAACTTTAATAGCTGTTTATCACGTTCTTTTGCCTTACGTGTTATAATAATTTGTTAATGGATAGAATGAACTAATTAAATTAATCAAGTTAAAATTTTAATTATGTATTAAAATAAATTTCTGGCCATTCTTTGAAAAGGTATTAGATTTTCAGAGTTTTTAAAACCCACATTTTACCCACGTTTGTGATACAAATATGTAGGTAACTGAATTTTAGTATTATTAGTAACATTAAAACTGCCCACTCTTTTAAGCCCACCGTAGACCGCTAATGTATATATTTAAGCGCAGAACGCCGCACTACTTCCACAGTCACAAAATTGAGTGCGACAATACAGTAGTGGTTATTCATGATGTTCATATTATTATGCTGCGTTCATTTATATACGTAGTATATCACTGTAAGGCAATGAGATGAAGTAGAAACGATTGTAGTTGTCGGGACTATAATTCTCCATTTTTTTTTCGGGGACATTCGTTCTGTCTATGTTTGTTCCTTTTAATATTATGAGCTTTCATATTGAAAATAATTAATCAATAGATTTAAAATTCTATAATAATAGTTTTTATTGAGTGCTACTTATCAACGACAAAACTTATTACTTTTTTATTTCTCTCTCTTGTTGTAAAAGAAATATTTTTGGATTAGATTTATATTTTTTTGGAATATACGTTTAGATATTTTCGACAGAGAATATAATTATGATGTAAAAACTATTACCTATAATATATTACGAAAGAAGTCCCGACACGTGACAACATAATAGATTTAATACAGAGTTGAATATAATATTATATGAAATTGTTGCATATGTGGTAAAGTGGTTTATTTTTGTATGCCAGGTGTGTGCATATCATAAGGGCCTTAGATATTACAAAAAAGAGAAGTCTATAAATCTATAGAGAGGTCTATAAATAACAATCTCCCTTCTTTCCAATCTATGTTTTGTATATTTAGAAAAGTTTACTGTTTTTAAATATCACCATAATTATAGTGTTAAAAAGTTATAAACAATGTCAGTACTTTTCTAAATGTACAACAATCCTTTCCTTTCCCATCTTAGCTCATTGCCTTTCTGTGTCACTTCTTCAAACCTTAGTAGTTATAATGTGATCGTTAGTCTAAGTCTTCTATATTGAAAGTAAGAGTAGAAATTATTTGTCGTTCCATTACAATTCATTTATAAATGGGCACTTTCTTCGATTAATATATTTTTATATCTATGATCATATTATTACCTGTATATAGTTTTGGTTATCAAGACTTGTATCATTCCTAAATTATAATAGCTTTCCCTTTATAATTCCCAAATAATCTTAAACGAAACATAAAAAAAAAGCTAAGAATGAAATTAATTAAATCTAGTGAGTTCTAGTTCTATGTGATATGTATGATAAGCTGATATGGTAATATTTAATTTTGTTTATCCATTTTGACCAATACTACACCTTAACTCCTCATATCAGTATTGCTTCGTAGTTTTTCTTTTGTTTATGTATTTAAGTTTTAAGTGATTCACTCTCAGATATTGGGACCTGACGCTGATACCCCATAAAATTCGCGATGAATTTGAAATCCTATCCGTAGTTCCTTACAAGTCCCAAGCCCCTAATATAGGCGACAGTCTAACAATTAATTATACAGTATATCCGTCTTGCAATATGTACACGTGCTAAATTGTCAATTATGTATTCTATGAATGTAGTGTTGTGCTTGCACTTTTCATGCTTAAGCTACGAGTTACGACGAAGTTACTAACGAAATAAAACAGGTTACAGTTTCAAATCAACGTGTTAGTTGTTTACAAAAGTAATTGCAAAGTCGTCCAATGTTTATGTTAAGTAATTATATAAATACCTGTAGGTACGTATTTAGACACTTCATGTATATTCAACAGCACGTCCGACTATACAAAACTGTAGAAATTAATCCTTAATCGATGGTCAACTTTAACTTGTTTGAAGATAAGCTCAAAGTCGATTGACAACATTTGACAAAACGCACACTTAGATAAGTCTAAATTCTTATTCGAAAAGAAATAGCAAAAATCTTTTTTTATTGAATTTAAATATGTCGATTCAAAATATTCTTTGGTATAATAATGATATCTTATTTTGTCATATATGTATACATGTATGTATCTTATTTTGCTTTCTTTGTGCATATTGACAGCATCTGCTGGTATGGTTGACTTGTCCTAACTGGTAATGCGTTTCTGTTATTCGTGTACATTTTATTAATGTTAATGTGGTTAGAAAAATTCTTTTTCTAACCACCAAAATCTTTGTACTAATTTTTCTAACATTTATATAATGTTAAAATTAAAATCGAATAGTTTATTAATGTTATTTTTACCGCTGTACCTTTGGAGTCAAGGTACAACGGTAGTGGTACCGCAATAACTAGTTCTTATTCAATTTGTGTGTGCTACCCTTATATCTATGTGTGCGATATTGTGGTAGTCATGCGTGCTGTGACTGTATATAAATAAATACATTTTGTACCTGCGATGCTTATAATTTAACAGCTATCGTTACAGTTAATTGTGATAATAACATAATATACTTACGATAGACTGACTGGACTGGTGATATTCTGTACATTACTCACGCCCGTCTAAGTATCAGATTAGAATATCTGCCTGTGTTTCTCAGCATATTACTGTCTAAGTTGATATGGATCACACTCGCCCAATGATAAAAACTATTAAAGTAATGATAATAGCGAAATAGATTATCGTGCATCCAGATCATTAAGCCATTTTAACATTAACATTGCATGGTCTTCGTAATATCACTGCGTTGCTTTAATATTTCCTTTTCACTATATAACTTAGTACAGTGCCACCAATTTATCTGGCCAAGCGGCGATAGTTGGAACTACAATTTACCCATAAATGTTAACATATCTATGACACTCTTTGTTCACTACTAGAGCGCTGCCACCAACGGATCAGTTAAATTTGTCGCGCTATATTTCGTTATGTACGGTCGGCCAAGAAAGTGGTGTATCACTTTTGTTTTAAGTACCTTTGCCAATCAACGAAAATGACAACAAGGTTCATAATGACAACTGTGACAAACTTCAATATCATAAGATAGCAATGTTGTCAAGCTGCAAGCGACATTTAGCCTTAGGGTGCACCTTTTTCTTGGCCGACGACCGTAGTAGTATTAGTTCTGTAGATGTATTTACACGACGAAATGTACAGTTGAGGATATAAGTTTGATATGCTATTAATCAATCAATCGATTATAATTTAAAAAAAAGGAAAATTTTGAAATTTTTTTTTGGTCTATAAATAATCAATGCATGAATAAATTTAATGCAATAATTATGCATGTTGATCTTCTCAGGACAGCTTAAAAATAAAAATGATTTTATAAGTATGTGTAGGGAGAATATGGGAATCACGATCTGTAATATATTATTTTAAAGATAAGGGTTGTGTTAGTGTAGGGGTTGATCGCTAGCGTAGGTTGGGCACTTAGCCTTAGATAGACGATTGAGAGTCAAGACTGGGGTGCGAGGCGTTGGCAGGTATATTAACTGAATGTACAGCGGGCTGCAAAATAAAAATAAACGAAACGTTAAGTTGAAAAAAATATTGAAGAAATTGGCAGCTTTTGTACAGCCCATCGTGCGGTTGACTGTACAAACTTTAAGTGTAAATCAAAACACATTGGCCTGTTATATTTGTACTGTATGATCCAGTGGTAATAGTTCTAATCGGAAGGTATTTATATCGTGGGCTTCAAGCAGAATAGTTTTTAATTTTATCGATACACATCTAATTTTTTCATGTTTAAAGGATAATTATAAAAAAAAATTGCAATTTTTAATGATGTGGCTACACTGAGGATAAAGTTATTAATATTTAAGATTTTGGTGCTTAGAAAAAGAATTTCGATTTCGATTATCGAAATTTTTCAAAATGTCTGCTGAAAAGTAGGGATTTGCTTATCCACACCTCTGCTTGAAGCCCACGATATGGAACTTACGAACGACAATACTCCGCCGGACGCACACACAAATACCTTGTGTGCAAGATAATTGCAAAAAAAAAACAATCAATCATGTAAAAAATAAAATACACCTAACATGCTCGCCACTGTATCACTAAGACACCTGTACGATAATGGTGCATCCAATGTTCTTTGATAAGGATAAAAATAATTTACTGTCATGAAGATAAGAAATCATATCTGTCGTTCGCTTAATAATCTATGATTTATAGTTTATAACAATAATATTGCAAAATTTACCTGTTTATCGCGGGTCAATGACAGGCGGGACAAAACATCATTGTCCTTATCGCAATAATTTGTGACCTATTTTAAAAATAAATCACTATCAAATAATTGTTCACATTCACGAAAAAGAATAAAATGTATACAATAATATGGCACGATACACATAGCCGATAAAATTATAACTGTTGCATTGCATATTTGTCCAAGCAGCAATTTAACTAATAAAGTTAGAGTGCATGAAAGCACTCTAACATGTGTAACCTGACAACGGCACAGATCTATTTGTGTTTGTGTGCTTTCGTTTGAAATTACTTTGTTTGTTCTATAAACGTTCTATAATAATTAGTAACTGGTAGATTAGATAAATAAATTGATATAAATTTAAAATCATGTTATGCTGTCTAGTTCTTTGACAAATTTATCAAGCATTATGAACACTTCCTTAGTGGACATAAAACTGTTCGAAAATATATTGATTTCATATGTTTCTGCCCGGCTAGCATGACCACCGAAACACGATATGATATAGCCATTTATCGCGTTGAACAGTCAAAAATCATTGTATTTTAACACTTGAATAAGCCTGAATTGAATAAGCCTCTAAGGCCATATAATAAAGATATAGCCAGTTATCGCTTTGAACTGTCGAAAATCTAATGATTTTTGTACGTTCAACGCGATAAACTGCTATATCATATCTTGTTTGGGTGGTCATGCTAGCCGGGCTGATGCATCAAGGTTTATCAAAATCCAAAAATGATCATGAAAAAAAAAGCCAAACTATATGACAGTCAATCGCACGTCAAGCTACCCAAATCGGTCAAAATTTCCCAATTTGTTTGCCACTTTACGTCAAACGTGTTAAGGTTGTAAATTGGTTGGAGTAATTTGACAGTGAATAAGTGACCTGACGTGCTAGCTGTACTTAATCAATGCACATTAGGCAATTATATGTGTCCTTTGCCTATAATAATATAATCTAATTATTGTAAGGTAATTCTCGAACCGCGTTGCCTATCGTAGAGAACTAAAGTTAGGTACATTTTGCTTTAACTAATGGGTTTTAGAGATAGTTTTTAGATCGGCAACACACGACCATTCCAAATGAAGTGAAATCGCTCCGCGTGCGGATTCCGCACACACGAATGCGTTTTGTTTGAAGAGATGGAGTAACGGATTTGGATTAACTGGAAATCTACAATTTTTCGTCACTCCATTCCTTCCACGTTGGATTCCGCATACACGGAACGTTTTTGTTTTGGATTGATGGCATGGAGCGATGTGGATAAAGCTTTGGTCTCTTGATCGTAACGCACAACGCTGCGGTGTACGGTATGCGGCGTCGGTCGAACACAAAATATCAAAAACGATTGGAGTGGTCTCTTGTTCCGTCGCAGTATGCGTCTGCGGCAAAGATTTTTCTAGCAAATGTCTTCCCCTTGTCAGGATTATTTCATATTACTCGATCTGGCGCATTTTTTGCAGTATTTTAATTAATAGATATTGTTTAATTTGTTTGTCGGGGCACATTTAGGAAGATGGATAAAAGAAAACTTTCTACAGCAGGGGATAGTTTGTATTTAATACTTCAGGTCCCTAAAACAGCAAAAGCAGACTACGTTAAAAAAAGCTATAGAAAATTAGCGTTAAAGTATCACCCTGATAAAAATCCCAATAACCCGGAGGCAGCCGACAAATTTAAGGAAGTCAACCGAGCACACACAATTCTAAGTGATACAACAAAGAGGAATATCTATGATAATTACGGCTCTCTTGGTCTGTACATTGCCGAACAATTTGGAGAAGAAAACGTTAACGCCTATTTTGTTGTAACGAGTACCTGGTGCAAAGCATTGTTCATTGGATGCGGTATTTTGACTGGGTGTTATTTATGGTGCTGCCTATGTTGTTGCATCAATTGCTGCTGCGGAATATGCAAGCCACGTCCGCCCGAAGAGTCTGGCATACTTTGGAACGTGATGATTCTGATGGCGTGGCGGTGACAACTCAGCCGGGAGGAGAGGGCCGTCCGCAGGGCGAACAGGCACCCGCCTATTGCCATGCCTGCACCAACAGTCCCCAGTGCTTCAGAGAACACAGGCCTCAACACAGATGAACCAGTCACTCGCTATAAGACAATACTTGGTTACCTCTCTGACAATACTTGGTTGCCTCTCTGGATTCACAACTGATCTATGAACACGAGTAATAAAAATACTTATTGGTTTATTGGTAGTAGAGGCAGTGTTTTTAAAATACACATGAAGTTTTCACATCTAGTCTAACATTAATTGTAAGAGAAATGAGGAACAGACTTCGTATTGCCTCCATCATGGACATTGTAAGCTTAAATAAGGTCTTTTTTATAATATTATTGATTTAGTTTCATATTATGGGTATTATGTGGCTATATATTGTTCACGTCTAAATAGTATAATCTCTAATGTTAAAAAAAGAGCAAACGCCGCATACTACCGTATACCGCAGCGTTGTGCGATACGATTAAGAGACCAAAACTTTAGAGCGAACGTGTATGGCCCCGTTTAGGTTAAGATTGCCCTTAATTACAAATACGAAGCACGTCCATGTTCTAGTGCAGCGAATGTATGTGTTGTTTTGCTGTAATATTATTACATATTATACGTTGCATTGGAAGACAACAAAAGTTTAATTTTTGGTAGTGTAGATAATGGGAACATTCCCAGGCCGATTTCATTTATCGTTATGATTGCAATCTCAAATCACATTTTAATGAATTCTACCAAACCATTCTAATAAACACTTTTATGGGGTCGCACATTGGCGTATTGAAATAAACTGGACACCATTACGCTGTCTGCTTTTGGATTATAAAATAACAGCACAGTGGTAGAATATCATCACCATCATCATCATCATTACCAGCCCTTTAATGTCCCCACTGCTGGGGCGCGGGCCTTCCCTATGGATGGAAGAATATAGGGAGAATGGGCCATAACCCACCACGCTGGCCCAGTGCGGGTTGGTGGGTACTAAGGACTGCAGATGCAGCCGGGACCAACGGCTTAACGTGCCTTCCGAAGCACGGAGGAACTCGAGATAATAAATTTTTGGTCACCCATCCAATAACCGGCCTTAGCGAAATTGCTTAGTTTACGCAATCGCAGGCCAAGCGCGCTGTGCCACTGCGCTATCGAGCATATATCACCAGATAATGCTTGTATGTATTGCATGTATGTGTACGTAAATCAATTGCTTATATATCTATACCGAAGTTCGGACTCGGACGAATTTTTATAACACAATTTGAATAAGTTAGTTAATCGGGTGTTTTGATCTATTGTATCCAATGAGTACACATACATTATTTTGTGTGTTGTCCTATGTACTTCGTAGTGTTCATTTGTATAGAAGAAGGTAGATGCAGACATTGCTATGTTTTGTAGTGGGCAGTACTGTATAGATAGATAGTGTCATGTTATTAATTATAAGTCTTTATAAATAAGTCACAAATTGTGCTTTTTAATTTTAAGTGACCACATGTAAAATCGGGTTGTGTGATATTGTATAATATTGCTATGGACGAATGTCTGCTCTTTTCAATATTATTTAGTGTTTACTTAAAAATAAACCAGGATTATAGAAGGAATAGAATAATAAACTGTACTGCCCCATATAAAAAAAACGTATAACAATTTTCATTGACAATGACCATTACCTTTTTAGTGGTGCGATTCCTCATCTCTTTAGCACAGGCAAGAGCCACGCCACGCCAGACTACAAAACTTTAAAATATCTCCAATCGATTATCAACCTTAACAAGTTTGACTTAAAGCTCACAGCCAATTGAGAAAACTTGACATGACATGTTGTTCCGGTAACCTGGCGTGCCTATATTCTCCGTAGATTCGTAATCTTGGAAACTACATTTTAGAGGTGCTGGTTAAATTGTATTGTTAACTAAAGACAAAACTCGAATAGATGTCTCCGACAAATTTATTATCACAGTTTTCAACGAACAATGGTAAAAGGTTATTTTTATTAAGGAAATATTAACAATGCTTGAATAAGTTATACTAATGTGCTATAGACTGAATGTATATATGTATAAAAACCTCAACTTTATATACTGCTCGGTAATTTAAAAAGAAATATAACCTATTAAAACCACGCAAAAATATCAACGAAGACGAAAACTTCGAAGTAAGTTGGATAATGTGGTTTATAGTAAATATTTCCGTAATTTTTAATGACCGAATAGTAGATATATGTATACAATCTGCTGGTATTTTGATTCACATTGTACTATACATACTAATAAAGATTAATGTGCAATTTTTCTACTTAGTTACCTATTAATCCTATTATTATATAAGTTGATATAGATCTGACGCCCATTTGTCTATTAGTGTAAACTGTTTAAACATCAAAAAAATTGTGCAATATTTTTAATATGAAATATATGTTTTTATTGTGTTTAATTTAACCAAGTTAGTTGTTGGTATCAAGTTTAATTTGTTAATTTTTGTTTTATTCTACCAAAGCCAGATGCGAATTCAGAAATTCAGATGCGAATTTATGATCGATGGTAATTCTTTATGTTGACAATATAGACAGCACGTAAAGCGGCACACACTGAAATTCTAAAGTGACTTACAAATAAATTCTCTTTTTCTGACTTTTAGGATACCTACTATACTCTATCACTATATCTTAGTTGATTAAAAGCATTAGATTATGCTAAAACTTAAAAATAAAATATTTAGCTCGGGCCAACCCAAGTTACATTTACTTTGCCCATATCATCTTTAACAAGTTACTGTTATGTTACTATACTGATACCAACTTTTATAATAAGTAACTTTACTGATACCAAACACTAGTTATTAGAATAACTTCGTCGGAGTATGTCGCTCGCGTGCTGTCGACACAGAACAAAGATTGTGTATTACAAACAGCAGACCATGGATTCAAAACTTTAAAAATGGTTCTATGTTACTTTTATCTCAAATGCCTACGAATAAAGTATCTAATCACATGGCGGATTTTGCAATTTAGCAATAACCTAATGCTCTGCTGCTTGTGTGTAATAATAATTATAATTGTGATAACTTTCTAGAACAACAGCGTTTCAATTGTTGCGATGTTGGAAATTATTCCCCATTAAAGTGCATTTTTCACAAAAAGATTGTTTTTATTGTTCCACGCCCACCGAATATTGGACATGTTTATGTATGGCATCTAAAAACACCTAACATACCGTGGTCCAGAACATACCTGGCAAATATACTTAATGTAATCACCTTTTTTTGAACCAATGTGAACTTTTATTTCAAGGAGAATCTCAGAGTAAAATAGATAATATCCCTAACTCTCACTTCTATCAGCTAATTCAAAGTAAGCAGCTTTAAATAACTTGGAGGCATTGAACGTTGTTATAACATGATCTTCTATGACACAGTCACTACGAGTTCCAACGGACTAATTGTACCGACACCGAGAGAGATGAGAGTCTGTTTATGTTAAAGATGATTTGTTTTTTAAAAGTTATATGTACACCTGTACATAAAACTTTAAAAAATTGTGATACTACCTGTTATAAAACCATGACTTTTGAAAGCTAACGAAGTCAATATATTTTAGTAATAAAGTGGTTTAAAAAATTTAAAACCCATAAGTAATAAGTGAGTATTAAACCCATTTCATAGGCGCTAGGATTGTAATAGGAGTCAAAGAATAAGCAAAAATATTTATACATTACAATAGTTTCGACTTATTCTAGAATAAATAGTCTAAAAATATATTGTTTTCTAATTTGAACAACTATTGGTAGGTACTGCCCGTTTCTGAATCCAAATAGTGAATTTCACTAAGAACTAAGAAGTATTTATCCAATTACATAATCATCAGCATACCTCCCCACTATTGGTACAATAGCCATTCCCTACTCATAGAATAATGTAGGGAGAATGGGCCACGTTCTTATATGCTGGTCCAGCCTGGAGCGGATTGAGTGATCCATTTAGGTAAAAGGCAGTGATTAAATTAGTTTAAGCATTAAATATTATCCTTAAACATATCATTTTCAAAAATATCTAATTTTACTTTGCCACTTCTAGTTAGTTGGCGGTGTTGCTAGCGGTGAACTAAAGTGTCATAGAAATGTACAACATCTTAGTTCCAATTTTCGCCGCATGAAAAGATAAATTGGAAGCACTTTACTTATTTAGGCAGTTTAAGCAGGAAGTAGAGCACCAGATGTGATGTACTTGAATAATTATGTTTCATTAATAAAACTGGTCGGCATTCAGAAACGAGCTAAGAGGTTGCGGTGCTTCATTTAGGTATTGTCTATGACAATTCATAAATCCTCCTAAGTGACTACTCTATTGTGTTTCCGTCATAGAGGACAATAATACTACGTTTCCGTATCCGTAGTTTCAAACAGCTGCCACGGTTTCCTCTGCTCATGGGTAGTAGTATCTACTCCAAATTGGAGTATAGCGCCTGATCTTGAAAAAAAAAATGTTATTAGATACTAAACATAACTAAATAATGTTAAGCCCTTCTCTGGATATAGGACCTATTCGTAAAATGGCTTACAGTGAAAAAGGAGCTGCTCTCCGAATGACTATTCTCTAAGGGCCTATCAAAAAAATAATTCTACCTCATTCTGGGAGAGTAATTTGCTTAGTGTCCGAATCAATAATCTTACTTTTATAAAGAATGTAGGTAATTGTAATTCTTATGAATTTGTCAATAAAATGGCTACTGGATTCGAACCCATCAGTCGCTACTTGCCCCAGCCTAGGCCCCGTGGGATACCATGGCCAATTTTTTTTTGCCACTCTAAGGGGGACAATGGTGTACTACCATGGCCAAATTTTTTTTCCCGTGGTACCCCCGCCAATCGCAGTGGTACTCCGGGTAAAGTTTGAGATGTGGTATCAAGGGCACTAAAAATATATTAAACCAAAGATTATACATAGAGGCATCCACGGGCAAAAAAAATCGGTCGTGGTACCCTACCTAAGCTGAGGGATCGCGGCCCAATAGCGAACCCAGCCCACAGCCAACGCATCCAACCATTAAATTATATATCAAGACATAAATTCTGGTGCTATACCTTCAAGTCCAGGTCACGCAAGGCGTTTTCCAAACTGACGAGCCCAGGATCGTCAGGACCGAAGACGCGGCACTCCTCGTCGAAGAACCGCTCCATCTTGAGGCGCAGCTCCGCGTTGTGGCGCCGGGCGCGTTCCCGGGCAAGATACGCCTCCGTTGTATCAGGGTATTTGTAACTGTAATGCGCGCCTTACTCGTAATATAAAACGACTAATAGTAGAAAGAGGAGATCGCTAGCGCAGTGGTAGGTATAGCGTGCTAGGCCTA
This sequence comes from Cataclysta lemnata, assembly GCA_963931975.1. Lineage (NCBI taxonomy): Eukaryota > Metazoa > Arthropoda > Insecta > Lepidoptera > Crambidae > Cataclysta > Cataclysta lemnata. Next base: position 1,317,914 of record OZ008350.1, on the reverse strand, counting down.
CGATTGCGTAAACTAAGCAATGGTCGCAAAGGCTGGTAGTTGGATGGGTGACCAAAATTTTATTATGTCTAGCTCCTCCTTGCTTCGGAAGGTACGTTAAGCCGTTGATCCTGGCTGAATCAACAGTCGTTAATGCCCACGAACCCGCACTGGGCCAGCGTGGTGGGTTATGGCCCAATTTTGTCTTAATAACTGGAACCATGTGTAAAAGCAACAATGTTCAACTGAGAGATTATTGTTGCATTGACATTTAGCACAATCAGGCTCTAAATTTCGGAAAGCTTGGGTTTTGTGTCGGACTATCAACAAGATATAAATTCGATATTTTTCTGATCTATTTACTTTGTTGCTAACTGCACTACCTACATTACATGCATCATTATCATCATCTGGATGCCCTGGATGATGATGATAATGATGCACACTTACAGCCTACCTGTTCAATGATGCTAGATAGCTGGATGGAAAGGAATACCATGTTGATCTCAAGTAGTCCCACGGATCGCTGTACGTCCTGTTCTTGTACTGAAATGAGAATTGAGAATAGGTAAAAGGTAAATAAAATTATTGTTTGTTCATATAACGTGGTAGATACAATTAGGGAAACGTGGGCCAGAGCGGGCATACCTAATTACCCAAAACGGACAGTCTCGTCAAAAATCTTATTAAAATTTCTTCTGCCTACGCTGTGAACCTCTTCGTTTCGCCGCCAATTATGTTAGATCCTATGTAATGCAATCTAAGTGAGTTGCCTATAGCTATAGAGCGAGCCTACCGCCATCTATCGGGCACGTAAATCGCACTATAGGTATTGCTGGTGGTATTGGATGATCGCTGCAGCCTAATGTCGCTTTCTTAACGACACCTATGGTAGAGATTGGCGGTGGAAACAATTGTATACCACTCAGCCGTCACCACACTGCATAAAGATGTTCTAGAAAAAGGCTCTCACCCGTCTGTATCTCTCGTAGTCAATTTCGGAGTCAGTCATAGCCCTGGAGAGTGGAATACTGCTATCAGTGCTTACAGGCCTCCAATAGTAATCCAGGTCGCTCCAATATAATGGGTCCGTCCAATAGTATGGCGACAGATTGATGTCTTCCGGCAAGTCGAGGTAATTCACCATGAGTGAGCGGTTCTTTGGCATAGACTCCAGATAGGATTCGAACCACCTCATAACACTATAGTGACACTATTGGACACTATAGTGTAACAGCTGCAAAGAGAAATTGACTGAAACAACCGAACATTCAATGAAACATAATCAAACCAGCAATTGAAAATGTGGATATTTTATAATTACAAGAAAAGGGCGAAAAATTATAGACTTGACGGGGGAAGCGAACCCGCGGCTTCCGCAATTCGGATATCTACCACATATACCAGAATACATTTGGGTCAATTATCATTTTGTATGAAACAGCTGTTATTTTTTTCGTGAATTTGGAGTTGCTCCCATGGTGAAATTTGTTCAGTTTGATGGTCTTAACGAATTCCAAAGATTTTTGCAGTGACCAAAAAGTCTCCTGGTATAGGTACCACTCAACCCACCAAGACGTTAGTTGACTTGCTTTACACCATTGCAATTGCAATACTTGCTTAAATTTCTGCGCATAAAACCACTGCTCTATCGAGCTCCTCTATCATACGTCACAAAAATAGGAAGGGGATGTCATTGAAACTCCCCTATGTCTCTTTCATGTCACTTAAAAAATAATTGCTTATTACAATATTTTTCAAAATGACATTGAAAAACTAAAAATATATAGGTATCCCGTTCCTTTCCGACCACTCCCAACTCTGCTTATCTGCGTCACGAATACTTACAGTTATTATATTGTAGAAAATTCGAGGACACTTACAGCAGAAAACTCGACCGCCCCAAGTATAGGAGACGAGTGCGTGTCGGAACGCCTTGTAAGCAGCCGAGACGGCTCAGCTTGGTCGATACCTCGATGGGCGCCACGCAACCGACCGAGGACCTTGGCTGATGAAACACCTGTGACATTGACTCGATCGAGGCCGTGATGTTGGAGCTGCAGTAGTTACATAATTCAGGACAGCCTTTGGGCTTCGGATACATAGGTATGGTATATGTGTAGGTAGGTACGACGAGGCTACGATTGATGCAGTACATTGTACATACTACCGGCTAGGACTTGTTCTGATAAGAACAATACCTCCACGGGCGGGCAATTGATAAGCCCTCAGAGACGTCAATTAACGTTGATGAGTACTTAATGTAAAAAAAAAACATTTAAATCTAGACCTTAGACCCGGCAAGAATAGCGACTTATTTTGAATTGTCATTTTTTATTATTGAGTACTCATTAAAGTTAATTGACGACTCTGAGTGCGACGTAGTCGCCTTGTACGACATCCACGGGAGAGACAGGGGTGGTGACAATTGTATTCTTCTCTGCCGTCACCACGTGGCATTTATTTGTTGTATTTGAAATTACGCGGAACTTATAAGAGACTGCACCAATTTCATTCCTCTTCCATTCATATCGGTCAGACGTCATCAAGCCGTCCACTCCCTTTTGATTCATATCATCACACCGTAAAAGTGCTAGTGATGAATGAATGTATAGAAAAGAGATGAAACGGACCATGTCGAGAGACCGATGAACGGAGAGAGTGATTGGAATGACAACATTCCAATCCATACTGCTCAAGGTTTTGGCTTAGGTTTTACAGCCGGCCGCATGCCTGGCACCAACCCTCTTAGGGTATGCTGTTGTTGGTGGTTTGCCCTCCGTCATTCGGGTACCCCAAGGTGCTTATTGGTCTACACCGGGCAATCTCCTTAGTCGACTTTTACGACACCCATGGGATGAGACGGGGTTGGCCTATTCTACGTTATTTGTTCGCTCCCAAGCCAGCATAGAAGGAAATTAAATAATTTGTTGTAAGGGACAATAATTTTGCGCATAAATTAAACGACAATACAAAGTCCACATAGAGAACAATGAATTGATTATTTACAACTCACTCTTTAACAGCGGATACGCAAGATACAATAAACTGCAATAATCCGAGTGTTTTTTAAACAATATTTAAATTGTAAACAAGTTTATTGAAGCTTTACGGGGAAATTTTGGTGTTCTCATTACAGACTCATAATTGGCGTATTATTCTGAAACATCTTTTGTTAACAAACTGACTAACTTTCAGATAAAGGATTCGTCAACATTTATTTTGTAGCGTAAAAACCCGGTGAAATAATGACAAACGGAATATGGGCGAGCAAACAAAGGTTTTAATTCTACATAGCTCATAGTTTATGTCATGGACGGTCTGGAATAACCGCAAAAATGTACTAAAGTTCTGATATGGTCTAGATTATTCGCAAAAATCTTCGAAGGTTTGAAAGGGCCATGTTGAGAGACGGATGATTGGAAATTTGGAATGGCAACATTCCAATCCATTTTTGTTTGTCTCGTGTAATGTCATATAATTGGCGAATAGTGGGTGTTAATTCACCTCTGCCTACCCTTTCGGGGATAAATATGGGTGATATATGATATGTATGGTCTGTCATGGCCTCACCTGACGGGTATCATAGAAATCAAAATAATATAATCAATCTGTAGCAAGACACACATTTCGCCAACTATGTTAGGTCTCGGTAAGGGGACGAGCCTATTTCCATCTACCGAGTATGTCAATCGCAGTATTGCAAGGGGGTGTACCAGGATATCTGGGGGCCTACCGCCTAACTCGATTGCTGATATGATATGATAGCTTTAAAGCAATGCATTGCTTACGGTTATAAATTTAGCTAGCAACTATCTGGAATTTTTAGGCGGTACGGATTTTCTTCCAAATTCATACAAAATCATTCGGTGATCATTCATTCAAAGCTATCGCTGATAGTTTAGGTTCATTTAGTGCGAAAAGACATCATACATAATATACATAAATCACACCTATATCCCCGAAGGGGTAAGCAGAGGTGAACTAGCACCCACGTTTCGCCAATTATGTTAGGTCCCATGTAATAGGTGGCGAGCCTATTGCCATATAACGGGCACAAAAGAGTCGCAGTACATTGCTAGGTGGTACAAGAGGAACGCTGCTGCCCATTCCTCATCACTGATTTATCCTTAGTCGCCTTGTACGACACCCACGGGAGTGATTTGGGGTGGTGACAATTGTATTCTACTCTGCCGTCACCACACGGCTGACGTCTTAGACTATAGCTTTTACTTCAGCAATCGAGTTAGGCGGTCGGCCCCAGCTGCCAATTTCTACATACATACATCACGCCTATTTCTCCGCGAAGGGGTAGGCAGAGGTGAATTAACACCCACTTTTCGCCAACTGAGTTAGGTCCCTTGGTGGCGAGCCTATTGCCATTCATCGAACACATAAATCGCAGTCTATTGCTAGGTGATTAAAGAGGAATATAATGCTGCTGCCCATTACTGATCGCTGTCTTCACCCTTAGTCGCCTTGTACGACCCCCATGGGAGAGATGGGGTGGTGACAATTATTATATTATGCTCTACCATCACCACACGGCTCTACCACACGGCTTTATTCCTTGTTATATTTATATATTTGAGTGGCCTTCTACGACAAACACAGCAGATACAGTATGACATATTATTCTCCTCTGCCGTCACCACATCGGCACTGAAATTGTTAGAAAAACCCACAAAACAGACATTTCTCTGTTCTTTGGAAAAACCCAACACCTTTTTAATTAAGCCACACATTACTGCATTGTCAATAAAGAATAAGTAAGTTATTTTATTAAGACTTAGTCAAGAAAGACAATGCTTAAAAAATATACACAAGATAATTCCTAGAAACCCAGCAAAATAAATAATGAGTCACTCCTGCAAAGGTTCCAAGTCCTCATGTGTGTCAGTCATTGTAGGTCGATAGCTTTAAATAGGGCACAGCCACACAGCTATTCGCTGATTACTAGATAATATGGGATTGACGTTTTACTAATTGTTTTGACTGTTGATGGACGTAAAGTAGTAATCAAAGTACACTGCCCTATATCCGGAAGCTTCATTTGTCAACAACTCTCAAAGACAAATAAAGTACAAAAAAACATTCTGACAAAAATAGGCTATAGTTACAATAGGTACCTCGATAGTGCAGTGGCTTAGTGCTCGGCCTGCGAATGCGCAAACTAAGCAATGTTCCTAAGACTGGATTAGATGAGTGACCTTTATAATCTCCTCTCCTCCATGCTAAGGAATGCACCTTAAGCCGATGGTCCCGACTGCATCTGCAGTCGCTAAGAATATGTAATACGCTGTGCCAGCGCTATATGACCCATTCTCCCTATATTCACCATGCATAGGGAAGCTAGGCCTGTGCCCTAGCAGTGGTGACATTAAAGGGCTGGTGATGATGAAATAGGTTTGTAATTGTTGTTTTCGGAATAGTTTTTGGCACTGTTGCCAAATTAGAAGCTATGGATGCAAATATACATTATGAACTTTTATCATGCTACGATAATTTTTGTTAAAATGCTATTGAAAGTAAAGATGAACTACCAAATCCAGAAGTACTCCAAGAAGAACATTAATATAGGAGTATAGTATATTAATGATGATGAACATATATATTTTATGGTGTTATGTTTTTCATGGGACCTAACCTAACCTTATATCAAAACGTGGGTGTTATTCACTTCTGCCTACCCCATCGGGGATAAATAGGCATAATATATGTATGTCTGTATTTGTCTAACTTTTGGACTAACCAACTTAGTGGTCTATATATGAAAATATAAAATTCTCAATTTACTTAGCTTGTCTGTCTTCTCTTATTTGTTGTCTTCTCCATGTACTACTACGCCAAATAAAGTACCTACTATAGTTTGATCTTAGATCATAAACTGGTATTAGGGCAACAAGGTGATGATGATTATATACAGTTCAATAACGACAATTGTAAATTAAATCAAATATTTTCCATAAAGTTTCATGTAAAATGTAGAGTTATGTAGAGCCAGTCAACAGCCGCGTGGTGTGGCTGATGAGTGCGGTTTTTCCATTTTCACGTGGATTGGGTTCGTGATATATCAGGAACCCAAGCTACATAGTTAAAAAAAGCAAAAAAAATGTCAAAAATTACTTGTAGAGCTCGTGCGGCATGCATCATAACACTGACAAACTCAAAAAAAATGTTTTTAAGACAGTATTTTTCAACATCATTTATTATTTTCACGAAATAAATTTCTGAACTATTTCATTCTATTTCAAACATTGCTGCCTGCAGTTCCAATTCCACTTTACACAATCGAAGGCCGAGACCGCTATGCCTATAATCTAAAGTTAATTGTATTGGCATATAACATAAATTACGACAATAGATTACACACAGTATCAGCGTCAAAATATCGTAGCTTGTTTACAATTGTAGCAAGATGGCACGCTGCCCAGCCAGCCGGTCGACACGCGAGATTAAAGCAGACAATAGCGAAATCGCCATAGTTAAGCCCCTGTCTAAAAACATATACGCGAAAGCGCGTATGTCCATCCATTGCTCGGTTTTAAGGGACTTCTGCGCAATGCTTATTAGTCCACCAGCAATGAATGTCTTAATAGCAAAAAAATATTGAGCAAAAATCGCTCCGAAGCCCTACATTTTTGTAAGACCTAGACCTAAGCTGTCTGGGTTTTTTGAGGAAGGCGAAAACCTTGAATGGTCCTCTAATTGCAATCGAGAACTCCCTGAGCGGATTTCTCAATCAACAGCAGTCATCACGCGGGAGAGTCTCACTGCCCTGCCGTAGCGAGCCTCGCAGGGCGCTACGAATCGGAACGGGACCTTGCCGCCCACAATACGAAAGCGAAATAAACACGTTTCGTTAAGTATTGCTTTCAAATAAGGGGCTCCTGTAAAAAGGTGCAGTGTTTAACCAACGGTGTACTCGAATTCGCGTGGAAATCTGCACACGATAAGTGGACAAGCGCAAAACAACTGCGAATCGGCGCGCGCGCATGAGAAATGGCCGCCGGCTGCAAGCAAACGGGTCATTATTCCATAAACTCCTACCGTAATCAGCTGATATCTAGATCGAGAGGGCTCGCGTCACTCGCGATCGGCAGTCGGCGGCCAGTCAGTCAGTCATGCGTCGGTAGCGCTCGCACATGGACGCGACGGCCGCGAACGGATCACCGTCGCTGCGACTACGCGGCGGCGTAGTCAACGGTGACAACAAGAAGCATGAGTTGAATCTGTGCACCAGTGTCATGTCCCCAGAGACGCAGCGGCTGCTGCCTCCCACTACGGAGACTATCATGACCAAACCGTTCCCCATTCGAGGTAATTGCATACTAGAGACTATACACTTGACCTGACAAACGTTGTTTTGCAGCGCTGTTACCACCTAGGTGTGTATAAAATAGCCTACGACATAATCTCAGACCTACGTGACATACACAAAAAATTTCATGAACATCGGTCTAGCCGTTTCGGAGGAATTCGATAACAAACACTGGGACACGAGATTTTTTTATACTAGATGTGTATAGTCCATACTAGAGACGTAACGAACGCGAACTAAAAATACGATGTAGTGGCAACAGCTGCTGCTTCTAGATTACGCGTAGAAAAAGTTGTGTTTGTGCGAACGCGAATAAACTTTGCGTTCGTGAATCATTGATAGTGTCTTTTTGTAATGTTAAGGTCGCGATCGCGACGAAACGTAGAGCACCTATGTACCGCGTGCGCTGTGCGGAAGTTGATACACTGGGTTGCCAAAAAACCGGGTCAGTAGGAAAACTTCAAAATTATATAAAGTATTGGCGGCGAACCTAATGAAATGAAAACTTTTATAGATGAATTAATATTATGGTAGAAGTCGTAAAACGTTTTATTTAATGTTTGTGATTGCTATATTTAAAAAGAAAACAATCATATTTAACAAAATGTTATAATTGTTACTGACCGACTTCGTTTCAATTCAACCCAGTGTCTGTCTACAATATATTTACTCGTTACAGTCATTGTTTATGGTTATCTATTATCTCGCTAGTGAAATAAAATGACCATAAAACTAATTACCGAGAATATTTCTTGAATCTTCTCTTAATTGAATTATATATATTTTTTATTTATATCCCCCCCCCCCATTCCGCCCCCTCTCCCTATATTCTTCCAGCCATAGGGAAGGCCCGTGCCCCAGCAGTGAGGACATTAAAGGGCTGGTGATGATGATGATTATATTTTTCTCTTTGTACATAACGGCAAATAAGCTAAGGTTATCAATCAATCGGAAGTTTTTGTATCTACTATGTTACACATAAAATTTTATCTAAGAATTGAAGGAAAAAAAGTAATCTTCGGTAGCGAAACAATATATTTACCAACATTAAAAATTCATATATGTATCCACACACACGAGATTACCTACTGATGTTATTAATTAGCGCACTTATGTAACTGTCGTAACTGACTCGCATTCTATGCTAATTATTGGTGTTACTGCGACGTTTGTTTACTTATGTTGTTTTAAACAGTAGCCATCTTTCCTTGGGCTTGATAGCGTGGTTATACTCATATTGCATTGCAATCATAGAAGTTATGATTAAACGAGTTTTGTTTTTAATTTGATTGAGTTGTTTAAGTGTATAAACGTATTAAAAGTGTACATACTTAAATGACTGCTAAGTATATCCCGAAGGGGTAGGAAAAGATGAATCAATGCCCGTTTTTCGCCTAAAAAGTTAGGTCCCATGTTATAATTGGCGAGCCTATTGCCATATATCGGGCACATAAATCGCAGTATATTGCACATAAATAGCAGTATATATTGGTATGAGACGAAGTATGAGTGTACGTGACGTTGGTGGCTTTTTACGGCACCCACGGGTGACAATTGTATTCTGCTCTGCCATCACCACACGGAAGGATAGGTTACATCCAATAGTTTAAGCGCTCAGACGGACAGCTATAGCTCAAACTGATATTGCTTGCTTCCTGACAGTGCCTCGGTCCCAGATGCGCGTTCCCTCGTTTGGGTCACTCACTCATCCAAATTGACTGTTTTGTACTGTTGATAAACAACTGTATTAACACTTAGGCATGTTTAATACAGTTGTCTATCAGTCACCGTTGTATCGCATATATTGTCTAGTGTAAACAACCAACAGTAACAGAAATCACTCTCACCCTGAATATTATACCCATGCTAACTTACTGCCGCACTCGGAGACGTCAATTAACGTTAATAACCATAAGTTAAGTAATACAAAACTTAATACAAAAAAAATGACAATTCAAAACTAGTTGCTATTCTTGCCGGGTCTTTAATCTAGATTTAAATGAAATTGTTTGACAACAAGCACTCATTAAAGTTAACTGACGTCTCTGGAGTGCGGTATGCAGTTATATAAAAACTATTTTCAAAATTGTAAAATAAATTTTCGCATGTTCCATACATTTTGCTTTACTAACCGAATAATTTATATAGGGGAAAAACTGTTACTGTATGTTGTAGGTATATTTGTCATGGTTTAGTTGGCCTCAACGCTACCAAGCGTTGTGTGAGCAAAAGCTTTTTAGATCAATATTTCAGTTGTTCATATTTAGATATTGGAAGGTAAATAATATTACCTAAGGCCAATTGTTGGATGGGTGACAAATAAAATTTATATCGAGACTGAGTTCCCCAATGTTTCAGACACACGGTTTGGTCCCGGCAGGCCGGGCTAGGGCTGTAGGGCTGGTCATCAATTTCTGAAAATGTATGCATGGCAATTAATGTTTTGAGTCTGATGATGATGACTAAGTATATACGAACCACAATGAAACTTTAGAAAATTAAAAACATTACATTATCAGTTCCTCATGAACTATTTCTTGTTTTTTAATTTGTTATACAAGTAACAGTCTGTTACAAAGTTACACAAACAGTTCTTTCATCAAAGAGAAGCAGACTTCCTTGTTGTTTAAATATGATTTATTATAAACTAAGATGCAAAAGATTAGCACTATTGTTATGCAAACAAAATATTATATATCTTAGTATGTTGCAGTTCTCAACACCACCAAAATTCAAATTAAACCATAACCACAGAAAATCTATTATTGCACTCTTTTTAAACAGTTTTTTTGTAATGAAGGATTGCTGTGCGTGTGTAATTAATTACCAATTAATTATAGATTTAACTCGCTAATAAATGTTGGAAATTGTCGCGATATATTTTCCCAGAACCCGAACAAAAAGCAATCTAAAATTGATGAACTTAAAGTTTATTGGACGTTGAACTGCCTAATCATCACAAATTAATTTATTGTTTTGAGGTCAGCGGAGGAGTCACTCAACGGCTGATTGACATATTTTTTCACATTTGAAATGAGTCAACACAGCAATTCAGGTTACCACAATATACGTTAAATTTTCTCTCTTTACAACAATCAACTTAAAAAAGCGTTTATACACTAATTTTAAAAAATAATTTACATAAAGTCAACTGCAACAAAAGACAAGAAAACAAGACGTAAATAATATTAACATTAGACATGCGTCAAATTATGTAGAGCTGGCATATGGCGAAAGTGCCTAAATATCTATTATCTGGCAGCTAGATTATGAACAAGATTCTAGCTCATAATTTTGCCCGGTATAACTACTAATAAAGTAAATTAGGTATGATGTTTAACTACGTCACTACCTAAATGAGTTTTCATAAAAGCGCACCTGTCATTATTGTCGAGATAAGTTACCACTACACTATCTAATAAAACACTAATATAGGTACTTCAATAATCTCAAATCCAATAACTAATATTCATTATGATCCTACCCTGTGTGCAAATAATCTTGGGTTATCGCTGTATGTATATGCCTCTTCTTTTCATATCGGTCAGACATCAACGAGTCATGCACTACATTTTTTATTTCTTTATCATCCATCACACCGGAAAGGTAAAAAAGAAAAGGATGAATGAATGAATAGAAAAGTGAGAGAAATGTTGTGTAAAAGTTATTGAAAATTCAGTCAACTCTTCAGAAAACAATTACGTTCTGGAAAATGTCTATTGCCCAAAGTTAATTTTAACTCGACCTTGACCCGCTATCATACAGCAGCTCTCGAGTGTTAAAAGCGTTTATATTTTTTCATGAATATCTAATTTGAATCAGGGTTTTTCCAAATATTCATTGTATGAACGGTCGAAAATGTTCCAAATTAATTAATCCTCGATCAACCTTCATTCCTAAACACCACACAGTACGCCGGGTACTGTGATAGGCGACTATTGATCTTAGTGTACTGTGATAGGCGACTATTGATCTAGTTTGGTCTTGATCAATTATAGAACGCTGTCCTTGATGGTCACTGTTCTAAATTAACCAATTATGACAAGACATTTTAACGATTTAAGTAATATCGGGAAGGCTTAACGACTTTGCTACCTTGTTAGTGTTACATCTATAAGGTCGAAAATTAGACTATACTGTTAAATTACTGTATTATGAACTGTTTCTGCGCGAATTAAAATGCCAAAAGAATTTTCTGTCGACTCTTCGATCGCAGCTTGAAAAATACGTTTTATTTTTAAAACTCATCAAAATTAAACTGTGGCGTCTCGCTCTGGGCGATAATGTCGCGGGATCACGGGCTAGACGCGTGCACTGCGGATAACCGCGAGCAATTTGTGAAGCATTCATTGGAAGGACATTATTCTTTGTACTGCTTTTTTGCGAGCACCTTATTAATTATTATTCAGACATTCAGCCAATGAGAGACAGTTTAACAAGGTCATGATTCCATAATTCCAGACGGCCGGCTGTAAAAGTTAAAACCATGAGCAATAAATATTGCTTAGAATGTTTTCATGCCAATCACAGCAATCACACTCTCCGTTTATCAGTTTTCCGCATTTCCATCAATTTTCACGTATATCCATCAATAGCAACTTTCCGGTATGATGGCACAAGATGGCGTGTGGCCAATATAGAAGACGAAACAGCGCCGACTCTACATAATCTGGGAAAACCAGGGTAAGAGGTTTGAAGACAACAGATTAAAATTTAATAATGAGGAAGTCGCTAAGTGGAGATAAAAATACTATTTTCATCCCACCATCTCGGAAAAAGCGTTTTTGCTCTTCGATATCTGAGTGCAAAAGCCGTTTTTATCCTCTAGAGGTTAAAGTAAATTTGAATTTAGAACATCGTGTGCAATGAGTTTGTGAATTCAAAACATCACATTTCTACCTCCATGGTGCCGAAATTGTCATGCAACCTATTTTAATTTGTTAAAACCTCAGACTCGGAACCTTCTTGGTGCACTTTTTTTGTAATTTGCTTTGCGCGCGCCATTTTCTTTTCACGTCACAAATTTAAAAGCTATTTAGGTCTGTTTGATTTGTTTACGCTAGCAACGGAACAAAAACATACAGAAAATCAACGTGCTTGACTCAAGCTGATTGACCGTCTCGGAACCCCATTAGGGACGGCAATTTTTATTAAGGACTTACAGGTGTGTCTGGATGAATGTTGCGGGTGTGGCTTGGTGGATGGGTGGCTGTTGGAGGTGTGTCTGGGTGAATGGGTGTTTTGAGGGTGTGTCTAGGTGAATGGGTGTTTTGTTGGTGTGTCTGGGTGAATGGGTTTTTGTGGGTGAGTCTGAATGGATGGGTCAGTATTGTGGGTGTTTCTGGGTGATTGGGTTTTTTTGGGTGTGATTAGGTGTTTTGTGGGTGTTTCTGGGTGATTGAGTGTTTTGTGGGTGTTTCTGGGTGATTGAGTGTTTTTTGGGTGTGATTGGGTGTTTTGTAGGTGTTTCTGGGTGAATGGGTGTTTTGTGGGTGTTTCTGGGTGAATGGGTGTTTTGTGGCTGTTTCTGGGTGAATGGGTGTTTCTGGGTGAATGGGTGTTTTGTGGGTGTTTCTGGGTGAATGAGTGTTTTGTGTGTGTTTCTGGGTGAATGGGTGTTTTTTGGGTGTTTCTAGGTAAATGGGTGTTTCTGGGTGAATGGGTGTTTTTTGGGTGTTTCTAGGTAAATGGGTGTTTTGTGGAAGTTTCTGGGTGAAAACAGAAACTGTTGTGATTGTATTTTTTTTTGTATTTTGCAATTTCCTCGTTGGGGGGGATGAAAAGTTACGTGTTGCACTCGAGTGCAAAGATTTTTCACCTTGTGCTCTTTTGATTCCCTCGCTATCGCTCAGGATTCTAATTTTTGAATCACTCGCTACGCTCGTGATTCAATTTTAGAATCCTTCGCTAGCTCGGTCATCAAAATTGAGCACGCGGTTAAAAAACAACTTTGCACTCACGTACAACAAATAACTATTTCATCCCACCATCTCGGAAAAAGCGTTTTTGCTCTTCGATATCTGAGTGCAAAAGCCGTTTTTATCCTCTAGAGGTTAAAGTAAATTTGAATTTAGAACATCGTGTCCAATGAGTTTGTGAATTCAAAATGTCATTATACCTATTTATTTCTACCTCCATGGTGCCGAAATTATCATGCAACCTATTTTAATTTGTTAAAAACTCAGACTCGGAACTTTCTTGGTGTACTTTTTTTGTAATTTGCTTAGCGCGCGCCATTTTCTTTTCACGTCATAAATTTGTTAAAACCTTGGAGTTCCGTGACGGTCAATCAGCTTGGCGTCAATCTTGCTTTAAACATTTTGATCGTCTACAATGCTTGCTTGATGCTTGAGTCAAGCATTTAAAAGCTTTTTAGGTTTGTTTGATTTGTTTACGATAGCAACGGAACAAAAACATACAGAAAATCAACGTGCTTGACTCAAGCTGATTGACCGTCTCGGAACTCCATTAGGGACGGTAATTTTTATTAGGTACTTACAGGTGTGTCTGGATAAATTTTGCGGGTGTGGCTGGGTGGATGGGTAGGTGTTGGAGGTGTGTCTGGGTGAATGGGTGTTTTGTGGGTGTGTCTAGGAGAATGGGTGTTTTGTGGGTGTGTCTGAGTGTTTTTTGGGTGTGTCTGAATGGATGGGTGAGTATTGTGGGTGTTTCTGGGTGAATGGGTGTTTTGTGGGTGTTTCTGGGTAAATGGGTGTTTTGTGGGTGTTTCTGGGTGAATGGGTGTTTTGTGGGTGTTTCTGGGTGAATGGATGTTTTGTGGGTGTTTCTGGGTGAATGTGTGTTTTGTGGGTGTTTCTGGGTAAATGGGTGTTTTGTGTGTGTTTCTGGGTGTTTCTGGGTGAATGGGTGTTTTGTGTGTGTTTCTGGGTGAATGGGTGTTTTTGGGTGTTCCTGGGTAAATGGGTGTTTTGTGGGTGTTTCTGGGTGAATTGGTGTTTTGTGGGTGTTTCTGGTCTTTCGTTCTGTGTCTGAGTGGATGGGTGTGTATTGCGGGTGTGAATGTTGTGGGTGTTTCTGGGTGGGTGTTGAGAGTGTGTTTGGGTTAATGGGAGGGTGTTGTAGAAGTTTCTGGGTGAAAACAGAAACTGTTGTGATTGTATTTTTTTTGTATTTTGCAATTTCCTCGTTGGGGGGGATGAAAAGTTACGTGTTGCACTCGAGTGCAAAGATTTTTCACCTTGTGCTCTTTTGATTCCCTCACTCGCTACGCTCGTGATTCAATTTTAGAATCCTTCGCTAGCTCGGTCATCAAAATTTAGCACGCGGTTAAAAAACAACTTTGCACTCACGTACTACAAATAACTATTACTCCTAATGGGGAAAATGCATAAAGGATAAATATATAATATATTATAGTAATGTAAAGAGATACCATGAATGTGGTTCATGATTTCATTACTACTAAAATGAACAAATACATTCTTTAGAAGTCTATTAATGTGTATTACAATACTCGTCTACTTGCAAAAGCGTTATATATACAACAAACAAGCTATTTTGAAGAGGTACTCTTGAAGAGATACTTCTACGGTAAATATAAATAGAATAATATAGCAGAGGTGAATTAACACCCACGTTTCGATGTTGGGTTCCATGTAATAGGTGTCGAGCCTTTTAAATATCGGGCACATAAATCGCAGTAGACATATTGTTCAGTCGTTTGAGAGCAATGCTGATGCCCATTAGGTACTCATCGCTGTCTTTACGCTTTGTCTTTATTTACCAGGCAATTGCCTCATTATTCAGACTACTCTGCGCAAGAGTTACGTTTATTGTAACGCGCATTTCACTAAGTTAAGTAGAGATGAAAACTCGTAAGCATTCCATGAATTTACCGTACGGGGTGCTCGGTCCTGTAGCAGAGAGGGAAGGCAAACAAGCAGTGCTTAGAAGTTATAACTTGTAACCCAAATGTAAGGTAGATTCTACAGTGCTTACGAAAAACGCATTAGCTACCTTTTTCCAATTTCTGTGAAAAACCCGTCAAAAGAATATTCTTTTTCTCCCTGCCCTGTTCCTAGTCTATCTGGGGTCGGCGCAGTATGTTTCCTCTTCCATTCATATCGGTCAGACGTCATTGAGCCATCCACTCCCATTTGATTCATATCATCCATCACACCGTAAAGATGCTAGTGATGAATGAATGTATAGAAAAGAGACGGAACGGACCATGTCGAGAGACCGATGAACGAGAGTGATTGGAATGACAACATTCCAATCCATACTGCTCAAAGTTTTGGCTTAGGTTTTACAGCCGGCCGCCTGCCTGACACCAACCCTCTTTGGGTATGCTGTTGTTGGTGGTTTGCCCTCCACCATTCGGTTGAGCCAAGGTGCTTATTGATCTACACCGGGCTATCTCCCTTAGTCGACTTTTACACCCATGGATGAGTCGGGGTTGGCCTATTCAACGTTATTTGTTCGCTTCCAGGCCAGCATAGAAGACTGGTTCAAAAGAAGAAAGAGAAAAGTATAAAGAATATTGTGGTTAGAAAAAAATCTTAAAATTTTAGTCTTGATGCGGGAACCGAACCTGTGTCCTCTGCGGTCCTATGGGAAAAAGTTATAGAGCTCGTTTTCCTGATTTCAAATATGTATAAAACTCAATTCCACCAAAAACCGTACATAATGCGTTCTTCGTAAGCGCGGCAGTATATTTATTTATTTAGTAATGAAGGAATTCTATTATCATAGATTGAACAAGGACAAACCGGGTTTCATTATCAGCGATCGATATCTAGTTTAACTATTTGTTAATGGTCATACCTGTCAAGATAACTTTCTTTGTTATCTTATTTTATGTTAGTTAATTATATTTTTATTTCTATGGCACCAGTATCTACTATTCTGTCCACGAAGACAGTTTAAAATTGTTGGCGTCATGGTCGTCTTGATAATAAAAAAATACATATGTAAATTGAGGGCATTTAATTTATAATAATTAGTTTTTTTTTACTTTTAATTTTTTTGTCACGGGTATAATAATTAAAAAAACTCTACTGTAAATCGTAATTTTTATTATTATAAGTTTCATTGTAAGTAGGCTTTATTTTTCTTTTACGTTGTTTTTTTTTGATAATGTAGAAAATCTTTTCCTCTCGCTCTAACTCCCACTAAATCCCAAAACAAAACACTGGAGAGAGACTTGTCCACGTCCCCGTGCTAGGCCCGCTGTTGATGGAAGAATATAGGGAGATTGGGCCATAACCGCCACCACGCTGGTCCAGTGCGGATTGATGGGTATTCACGACTGCAGCTGGGACCTAATGTGCCTTCCGAAGCATGAAGGAACTCGAGATAATATTATATTTTAGGTTGGTCACCCATCCAGTAACCGGCGTTAGCGAACATGCTTGGTTAACGCAATCGCACTAAACCACAGTGCCAACAAGCTGCTCAAACTTTTTTTTTAACTTTTTTTTTTTACTGTTTCCACATGTACCAAATCAATGTACCAGTTTCCACATGTTTATACATGTACCAAATAAACATATTTTCTTTCTTTTTTAACAATTTCAGTATACATTAATCATAATCAATCACAAACAAAGCATCTATTGTGTAATTTAAATCTGTTATCACCGTACTTACGTCACTTTCACGTCACAACTACGTAAGAATGATAACAGGAATTTAATGTAACATGATAAAAGAAGTTTATTGAAAATACATTGTAAGCACTAGTGATATCACCCATCATTGAATGTCATGGGGTATATTGCGGGCAATGTAAATAAATTTTATAATGTGATTATTATCAATATTTGGACGAAGACATAAATAAAGGAGACGGTATAGATTTGTATGGGACCAGGGGGCCTAATTTAGGGAGATTGTATGGAGATTTTGAGAGTAAATCATTTGCTAAAAAATCAGATTTTATTGTACCCTTGTTTTTTTATAATTAATTATCAAAGTTTCAGGAAATAATTAATCTGGCAGCATTATACTCTTGTTTTTATTTAATTTGTAGCTATGATCAAATATCGATTAGTAATCGATATTCTTTACCAGAACACAGCTTTTGAATATGTTTAGCATTTTGTCGTTTGGTAAGAACTAAGTAGGTGGAGGGCTGTATTTGTGGCGCCAGTGTATAAATGTACCTAAATAAGTAATAAATGTGCCATGTGGCAATCCCAATCTCTCCCTCGGGGTTCGTACAATGTGACTAAAAGTTAAAACCGGTTAAAACCGTGGTGATAAGGAATTAATATCATCTTCATCATCATCATCATCCGGCTCATCCACCTGGTGGCGGGCTGAGGCATCGAGCGGTAGCTCATGGCCTGGGCATCGCCTAATGAGGAATGGGCACCAGCATTCCTGCTATACCTATTTACCTAGCAAAATACTGCTGTTGAAGAGTCTAATAGATGGCAATAGGGTCTCCCCACAAATATATCAATTTTTAATCTGTGGTCTCCCCCTATCACATCGGACGTAACCTAATTGACGAAAAGTTATGTTAATTCACCTTTTCCTACCCCTTTGGGGATAGGAGTGATATACGTGTATTTAATATGTATACTAAATACACGTATATACAAATAACTAAATTAAATTAAAAACAAAACAAAACCAAAAAAACTCAGCCAAATGTGATTGTAATTTATTTACATTCTAATTGTTTACTTATTTCAATTGATATTAAAATTCATTCAAGAATTCAATTTGGTATCTGTATAATGAACATTTAAGTACCTACTTTAGTAGACGGCTATTGCGCATGTTGGTAATTGCATAACAGTCCACGTGCAACAAGATTTGTTTACAACGTAATTAATAAATTATGTCATACAACACAAGACTTGCAACTATGAAGGTCTGTGGTCTATCGCTAGTAGGCTATGCATAAAAATGAGTAGGGGAAATGGGGTAAGATGGGTAGCGAGGTAAGATGTGGACCGTAACAAACTGATGGATGGCCATGTAGAAAGGAATGTTTTTTAATGCCATTTTTTTTTAGCATGTTAGATCCCACTGCCGGCTGCCGGGCAAAGGCCTCCCCCGAAACCATCCAATATTTGCAATTATATATTGTTCAAATCAAAATCAAATCCTAATTAGATGATTCCTTACGAATTGTTGATTCAATAGGTAAAAGAAGGAGTAACATCAATTATGAATAGATCTTATTATTAGGACCTTCGTGATGCACCAAAATTATTATTCCGTTATTTTGTTTGCATTCGGATTGATAGATTTTTAATTAACTTATTGGTGGTGGCGAACAATCGATCGCAATCCCATCATACGCCTACGCGATCACATCCGCAAGCAATTACTGTAAGTGGCTTTCACGATGCTGGGACGCGACAGGCGCGTATCGAGCACAAAGCCGTCAGAGCCTTTAAATTAAACAGCTATATGCAGCTCAATAGCGTAATGGTTTAACTCACTCAGCCTGTGATTGCGTAAACTAATCAATGTTTGCTAAGACTGATCATTGTATGGGTGACCAACAATTTGTTATAAAACAACTTTTACGGATTATTTTTTCGATCACTTTACAGCGGCCGTAGTCACGGGTGACTCAGTCACCCGTGACCACGGCGTATGATGTTAATTTCGATGATCGAAGCGTCGGGATAAATAATAATGCCAAACATCTAAATATACGCGAGTCTAATCCGTAAAAGTTGTTATATTTCAAATGTGTAGTGTTCGTGCAAATATAAGAGAACATACAAAGATTTTGGGGTTAGAAAAAGAATTTAGAAAAATTATGATCTTGAGGCGGGAATCGAACCTTTCTTTACCTTTCTTTTTATTTCTAACCCCAAAATCTTTGTACTAAGTTTTCTAACATTCATATAATGTTAAAATTAAAATCGAATAGTTTATAAGAGAACATTATAACAATTTATTATCTCGAGTTCTCCCGTGCTTCGGAAAGCACATTAAGCCGTTAGTCCCGGCTGCACAGCATCTGCTGTCGTTAATACCCCACCAACTCGCACTATTACCCATCATCCCTATTTTCTTCCTTCCATATAGAAAGCCTGTGCCCCAGCTGTGGGGACGTTAAAGGGCTGGTGATGATGTGTAATAAAACATGTCCCCTGATTAAACAACGGAAATTTAATGAGACAACTAAAAATACCAATGTCAAGTTTGTGACGTAGGCCATACTTTCAGTCCAAGATCGGGGGCTCGGCTTTAATAGATCCACCCACTGCCTCTTGTTTACCAAAGAGAATACAATACTATTGTTTACTTTCATTCACAGTATATGACAAGAGTGACAACTGACGACAGTACGATTATTTGTTAAAACAATTGCCAACTTTAGTGAAAATATTTTAATTAACTTTGTTTATTACAGTAAGTAATTCTTCAATTAATAAAATCATGGAATCTATCACATTTAAATGTATATTTACCTTACGCCTATGACCTAGCATAAGTTAAGGAAACTGGTGCAAAGAGTGCAATACACTATGACTAGGTGATTAATATTAATAACTATAATAGAAAAGAACACATTAACATCGATAATAGTTTTAATTCGAGAACAGATACATAGCAATAGGCTCACCACATATTACATGGACCCTGTCATTAGCGAAACGTGGGTTTGATTCACTTGACTATTTTTATAGTATAATTCGGAATGCATTTGAACTGACTGACTCAGTTTTAGTTATTAAACTTCAAAATGGCTCTTTTATACCAATGATGCGAAATAAATTGTACTCATAGATTTGACCTTTATTTAACGGTTGACTTTATAAGAATTATAGTAAAAAAAAACATGGCTGTATAAGTATAAGTTTCATTACATAGTAAAAAAAACTAAAAAAAACAATGTCGGAGTGTTTGGCGCGTTTCGTCGTGTCAGTCAGATTTATTTTCACTAATTCAAAAATTGTTACAGAGTGGATTTTGTGCAGTGAAAGTGGTGTTATTTTGATGCACAAGCATCCGTGTTGATGTGCAATTATGCAGAATCATCGAAAATAAGTCTCATGATGTGTTTGATGTGGTGGTGAAGATCGCTATAAAAAGTGGCTTTATCCATTTCATCAAGCACCATCATTAGCTCTGTTACCATTCAATTCGCGCCAAGCACTCCCTAGATGCGTTAAAATATGTGGCACCCATATTTTAACGTAAAATTCATTTCATTCATACTTTTCACCCACTCATTATTTCATAAGACTACAGATAAAATATACACTAAAGACTTGGCTGTATGGGCTAGACCCTTTGCCTTCCCTAAAATATAGGGAGAATTTAAAACTAAAAACAATGTCAATGTCAAACGCTTACTCTCGTGTCTGACATTTCACGTCAGACAGTCAGCTATCAGTGTCATTCATTTCATTCAGTGTCAGAGCTCGTGTTGTAGTCCAATTGCTTGAGTTTCCAATTGTTTATTTCGTTTATTGTATGTTAAATTGTGATAAGTAACTAATAATTACTATGGATTCTGATGATAACCGAGTAGAAGGCTGGAAATATTTGAATAAGCAGTTTTTCGGAGATGGTTAGTATTAGATATTATTCCATTCCATTCACTATCAAGGCAAACCTTGCAATCTGGTTCTGCTAAGGAATCGTGGATCGTCTCAATTAAGTCACGTATTTAAATTAATCTTAAGTCTACACTAAAACCATTAAATATCATTTTAAAAAAAATTTTCACAAAAGATTTGTACTGTTGAGTTCTTTTTAAATGATTTTACAATATTTTTAAGGAAGACTTTCAGTGGTATTTAATAGACACTTTAAACATATTTGGGTTCGTAAAGCAGCACACAATAATTCAATGCAATTGCATTTATGTGTTTTATCTGATTATACTGTTATTGACTGTTATTAGAATCACTCTCTCCGTTCATGAGCCTCTTTACATGGTCCTTCTCATTGCTATTCTATACATTCATTCTTCACTAGTACATTTCTGGCATAATTGACAATATGAATCAAAAGGGAATGGATGGTTTAATGATGTCTGACTGATATGATGATTGGAATAGGAGACATACTGCACCAACCCCAGATAATATAAAGGACAGAAAGATGATTAATCTTTTACTGTTATATGTACCATTTTATAAAGTTAAGCAATCTACAATAGTACCAAGGTTCTCTAGTTTATTTTTTTATTTGGTACATCAACAAAAAAGACCGTGGCCGTGTGGTGACGGCAGAGTAGAATACAATTGTCACCACCCCCAAATCTCTCCCGTGGGTGTCGTACAAGGCGACTAAGGATAAATCAGTGATGAGGAATGGGCAGCAGCGTTCCTCTTGTACCACCTAGCAATAGCAATGTACTGCGACTTTTGTGCCCGATAAATGGCAATAGGCTCGCCACCTATTACATGGGACCTAACATAACTGGCGAAACGTGGGTGCTAGTTCACCTCTGCCTACCCCTTCGGGGATATAGGCGTGATTTATGTATGTAACAAAAAAGACACTTTTTGTGTATATTCTTAACTAGTGAACATGGCATGCATATACACAATAATGTACATTGCATATTATGCAGTAATATTTTGTCCAAACTTCAGGTGTTCGAAGTTGTATTTTCCTTATGAATATTATATTTGATAAATCAAATATTTAGAATTAATAATGATTTATTGAAATATTATAAAAGATTAACTCAGATTTTTTTTTCTAAATACTAAGCATTGTTTCATAATTAATAATTGATACTTAATAATTTTTACTAATTTTGAGCTTCTTTTAGAGCTTATCCAAATAAGAAACATCTAAAATTCTTTTTCTTTTCTTATTGTAAATAATATTTTGTATATGTATCTTTCCACAGATATTTATGATTTGTCTGCTTACTATCTGATGTTATGACCAAGAGTTCAAGTAAACAAGATAGTAATGACACGTAAATGTATAGGACATTATATAAAATATTGGATATAGTATAAGATCAAGATTATATAATTTTCAATAGTTTACAAAAAATAAAGTTAGGAAATATATATCCTGTATAAGTTCTGATGCAGGAAATTTTTCAAATTTTATTTAATTTTTTTATATGTTTAATGTTCAAATAAAAATTAAATTATAATTTTTATATTTTGCTAGCTTGCTATGCTTTTACTAATACCTACTAGGTCTAAAGTATTAAATTTTATATCTGGTACCCAAATAGAGTAGGATGCCAAGTAGGTGGTCATCTGTAAAACCTAAGCTTGATGATGTCTGACCAATATGAATGAAAAAGAACCATATTGTGTTGACCCCAGATAAATTGGGAACACGGCAGAAACAAAATGATCTATGATCGCATTGTTTGTTTACGACACTCCAATGTGACGACGAATGGCGGCCTCCTTGGTCGAATGCGCAGATTGCTGGGTATTGGCCAAGAGCTCCCGGGTTCGAATCCTGGTAGGGGCAAACTTTGTGATGACCACAAATGTTTGTTCCCGAGTCATGGTTGTGTATATGTTTATGTAGTATATTTTCAACATTTATATACATAATTATATTAAACATATGTCCGTCATCTAGTATCCAAAATACAAGTGCTTAGGCTACTTACTTTGGGTTAGATGATAGGTGTGACTGTATAAATATTTATTATAGTTATTTATTTAATGTATTATAGCCACAGAGGCAGCGATCCTGTTATACCAAGCCATATACTATGTATGTTTTTTTTTTCAGGAGAACGAGCGAATTACGTGAATATTCCCCATGTTATAGCCATGGTGGGACTGCCTGCACGAGGCAAGACATACATATCAAAAAAACTATCACGGTATCTCAACTGGATAGGAATTAACACAAGGGGTAAGATGTCACTTACGCATAAACTATATTTATACTATTATAATTACATAATATAATTGTAATAAGTGCCGTGCGGTGACGGCAGAGTAGAATACAATTGTCACCGCCCCAAATCTCTCCCGTGGGTGTCGTACAAGGCGACTAAGGATAAATCAGTGATGAGGAATGGGCAGCAGCGTTCCTC
Organism: Cataclysta lemnata; assembly: GCA_963931975.1. NCBI lineage: Eukaryota > Metazoa > Arthropoda > Insecta > Lepidoptera > Crambidae > Cataclysta > Cataclysta lemnata. The sequence goes on along the minus strand of OZ008350.1, from coordinate 1,294,635 downwards.
TTATACCACCTAGCAATGTACTGCGACACTTTTGTGCCCGATATATGGCAATAGGCTCGCCACCTATTACATGGGAACTAACATAACTGGCGAAATGTGGGTGCTAGTTCACCTCTGCCTACCCCTTCGGGGATATAGGCGTGATTTATGTATTTATGTATAATTACATAATCACTTACCATAGTATTAAAGATTTTATAGTTACAAACATCAGGCCTTTCTCCCACAGGGTTAGGCAGAGATCACTTCTTCCCTACTTTATTAGTGACTGTTATTATTATTTTTGTTGATTTTTCGAATATTATAAATGTGGGATGCGGTGTGGCGATGGCAGAGCAGAATACAATTATCACCACCCCCAATTTATGATGAATATAATAATAATTTCTCCCGTGGTTATTGTACAAGGCGACTTAGGATAATCAATAAAGACAGCGATGAGTAATGGGCAGCAGCATTCCTCTTATACCACCTAGCAATATACTGAGATTTTGTGTGATTGAAAAACCTTTTAATTTAAACCATAACCCACCACTCTGGCGCAGTTCTGATGGGACAGGTTAATTTAACCCCTACTAAATAAACGTGGTCAGCAGTATTCAATCTGGGCGAGTACCGGCGCCATGCTACAACGGCGTACACCAGCCACGAGTTCTTCCGCGCCGACAACAAGGAGGCGATGGCGATCCGGCAGCAGTGCGCGCTGGACGCGCTGCACGACGTGTGCGAGTGGCTCACCAAGGGCGGGGAAGTCGCGGTGAGTGGGACTTTAGTTTTTTATGCCACACCTGCCCGGCTGGCATGACCGCCGAAACACTACATGATATAGCCATTTGTCACGTTAACCAGTCAAAAATCATGGATTTTAACACTTGAATGAGCCTCTGAGGCTTTATTTTCATGAAGATATAGCCATTTATCATAAAGATATAGTCGAAAATTCAATGATTTTTGTAAATTCAACGCGATAAATGACTATAATTATTAATATCACATCGTGTTTGGGTGGTTGGTTATGCTAGCCGGGCTGACCATAAAGTGGTCTTTTCACTCAATCCCCTGACCAGGAAGTAGGAAAATCCCACTTCCTGGTCATGGGGTGACATAAAATTGTTAACTTACCTCGGGCGATAAAAAAAGAAAGCCTCAGATCGCATAATTATTTAGCGTCATTGTCAAATACTTGCGATCTGAGACACTATCTGCCGCACTCAGAGACGTAAATGAGTATTTAATGTCAAAAATTTTCATTCAAATCTATACCATAGACCCGGCAAGAATAGCGACTAGTTTTGAATTGTCATTTTTTGACGTTAAGTATTCATTAACGTTATTTGACGTCTCTGAGTGTGGCAGTATTTGTTTTATCTACTTAAACAGACGCTCTTGGCCCCATCTCACCTGATGGTAAGTGACGATAAGGGCCAAAGATGGAATCGAACTTCACCTGGAACCCTCAACCACAGAGGGGCTGCCTATCTTATCACTATTTGTCGGAACACAATAATGCTGTTAACATGCCTTTGATAAGATGGTGGTACGTAGTCAGGCGTACTTGAAAAACTTTGATAAGATGGTGGTACGTAGTCAGGCGTACTTGAAAAAAGTCCTACCACCAACCAAACGGAGTGCAAATTTGTACTCCCCTGGGCATCGAACCCGGGACCTCTGGATCTGGTGGGCGAACCACTAGACCACGGAGACTGTTAAGAACTTATTGGGATATAGCTAATCTTCCTGTAGTTAGTACCTTTGAGGTTTGCCATTTTCAATTCTGGTAAGTGTCGTAAATTATATCCCGCGCCGATTCGTAGCGTTCTGCGAAGCACTCCCCGGCCGTGGGACTGCCGCAGAGAAGTCCTCGATTGCTAGGCTCGAGGACCATCCAAGGTCTTCGCCCTCCCTATAAAACCCTATACCTTGATGCGGCCTTGGCTTAAATTCTCAAAAAATGACAATTTACAGACGTGTAAAACAATTTATTGTGATGAATTAATACTAAAAATGGATATTAACTGAATCTGCATGAATTTAGTAGTTTTCCAGCGTAAATTGTCGTGTTTGACAGTTGTAAATTACACAGATATTGAATGAAAATTTATTATGAATAAATAAGTAATAATGTTTTAAAATTGTAGGTGTTTGACGCGACGAATTCCACACTGGACCGGCGGCGGATGATCCGCGATATTGTGGTGCACAAGATGGGCTTCAAGCTGTTCTTCGTCGAGTCCATCTGCGACGACCCCCGTATCATTGAGCAGAATATTATGGTAAGATTAAACAATTATCTTGATCGCCCTGCCCTGTTCCCAGTGTATCTGGGGTCGGCGCAGTATGTTTCCTCTTCCATTCATATCGGTCAGACGTCTTCAAGCCATCCACTCCCTTTGGATTCATATCATTCATCACACCGCAAAGGTGCTAGTGATGAATGAATGTATAGAAAAGAGACGGAACGGACCATGTTGAGAGACCGATGAACGGAGAGAGTGATTGGAATGACAACATTCCAATCCATACTGCTCAAAGTTTGGGCTTAGGTTTTACAGCCGGCCGCCTGCCTGACACCAACCCTCTTTGGGTATGCTGTTGTTTGTGGTTTTCCCTCCACCATTCGGGTGCCCCAAGGTACTTATTAGTAAACTATTCGATTTTAATTTTAACATTATATAAATGTTTGAAAAATTAGTACAAAGATTTTGGTGGTTAGAAAAATCTTGTCTGTCTAGTGTCTTGGGTGGCCGAGCGGTCAGGCACCTGCCCGGATAGCAGCGGACGCGGGTTCGATTCCCGCCTCAAGATCATAATTTTTCGAAATTCTTTTTCTAACCACCAAAATCTTTGTGCTTATTAGTATTTACGTTCGTTATTTGTTCGCTCCCAGGCCAGCATAGAATAGTTTACATTTTTTTAAATAACTCTTCTATGATACTATTTCAGATAATAATATTTTACTTAATATCACACCTGACCATAAAGTGGACTTTTCCACCCGCTACGCGTACGGAAATCCCACTTCATGGCCAGGGGGTGACATAAATCATCATCATAAATCGCCGACACATTCTTTGTTTTATCGCCCTTGGTATATAATGTACGAGTATAATGTCGTACTGTACTATACTCGCTTCCTCTCTTGCACCCCTTCCAGGAAGTGAAAGTGAGCAGCCCGGACTACACGAACATACAGGACACTGACAATGTCCTCGACGACTTTTTGCTCAGGATAGAGCACTACAAGGAGAAGTATGAACCACTCGACGAACGGCTCGAGTCTGAGTACAGCTTCATGAAGATCTACGACACCGGCGAGAAGGTGGTAGTGCACAAACACGAGGGCCACATACAGTCGAGGATCGTGTACTACCTGATGAACATCCACATCGTGCCCCGGACTATATATCTTACCAGGGTGAGTCGGGGTCTTTGGGGGTTAGTACACGTTTTTTTTTGTTGTAAGCCAACATTTTTTAGGGAGTACCTAATGACAATAAATCAGTAAGTTTTCGTTCCAATTTACCCCGTTTTACGGTAACATAGCCTGTCAAATAAAGGTGTGACGTCACGCTCTCTGATTGGTGTTTAATGTCACGTGGCTACAAGTCACTTTTTGCCGCTTTTATTTTCCAAAAAATTTAATAATCTTTATTTCTAATAAATAATGTTGTTTTTGTTGACTACGTATCATAATTAGTCATTAGAAACTCTAAGCTAAGCCAACCGATTTATTCTTAGTGGAAACAGGCCCATTGTTAGCTTTCCATGGATTCACCGTGCGGGTGCCGGGTCCATAGTGCGGCAGAGGGGGAAGTCAGTGGCAGCACTAGGGACTTGTGACCCGTGTGTAGGTTTACGGGATCCCTTCACAACATGTCAACACTCGCCTCCGCCACCCGGCTTCTCTCTCTGCCCAGCCCTATATTCAGTATTAGAATGTCGAATATTGTCAGTTACAGTTACAACTAGATTCATGTTGTTAATTACTATGTATATATAGGCATTAGACGATGCCGTTATCAGTGTCGGGAGCTAAGCGGCCACATAGCTAATGGCCCTGTTTATCAAATGTCTCTTAAACCGTCGCATTAGTAAAACACGTGATTCACAGATTTTAATGCTCTGGTATGTTGATTCTGTGGAATGATTACAGTAACTACGATGTAATTGAGAGTAATAACTGCCGCACTCAGAGACCTCAATTAACTTTAACGAGTACTTAATGTCGAAAAATCTCATTTAAATCTAGAGACCATGGACCCGGCAAAAATAGCCTCTAACTGCCGCACTCAGAGACGTCAAATATTGTTAATGAGTACTTGTCAAAAAATGACAATTCAAAACTAGTCGCTACTCTTGCCGGGTCTATGGTCTAGATTTGAATGAAATTTTTTGACATTATGTACTCATTAAAGTTAATTGACGTCTCTGAGTGCCGCAGTAATAGTTTTGAATTGTCACTTTTTGACATTAAGTGCTCATTAAAGTTAATTGTCGTCTCTAAATGCGGTGTTAGTTTTTCATTTTTTGCAGATGCAGAGTTATTTCTAAAACACTGATAACCTCAAAACTTATTCTCAAGACAAACTTTTACTATAGAACGTATAAATGAACTTTAAAAGCAATCCTACATCGAAACGTGGGTTTTAATTTACCAATGCCTACTCCTACGGGGATTTAGGCGTGATTTGTGTATGTCTGCGTGTGTACCTATACAGGGTTATTTGTAAAATATCAAAACCCTGTCGGTAGTAGATATCTAACATCGTAAGCAACTTTATTTATGGTACTATTTAGTCATGAGAGGTTTTTGAAGTTCTACATGTATGGATCAGAGTGTTGGGCTATGAAAAAGTCTGATGAAAGAAGAAAGATGTAAGAGATGCGTATGTTAAGATGGATGTGTGATGTGACATGGAGGGACAAGATAAGGAATGTGTATATCAGGGGAAGTTTAAAAGTAGCGCCAGTGGCTGAGAGACTGCGGAGTGATAGACTTGGATGGTTTGGTCATGTTATGCGAAGAAATGAAAGCTTTATTGGCAGAAGAATGTTAAGTATATTAGGTAAGAAGAAGAAGTTAATGAAATACTTGTGACTGCAGCACGGCGAGAGCCTGCACAACATGGAGGGGCGCATCGGCGGCGACAGCGAGCTGTCGGGCCGCGGCCGGCAGTATGCGGCCGCGCTGGCCGGCTACATCGACCAGCAGCGGATCCCCGGCCTCCGGGTGTGGACCTCGTGGATGCGGCGCGCCATCCAGACCGTCAAGGACGTCAAGGCGCCGCAGGAGCGGTGGAAGGCGCTCAACGAGATTGATGCGGTCGGTGTTTTATTTGTTAACGGGCACTTTTTTGTGATGAAGAAAGTTGTTGTTAGAAAAAGTCAAGTAAAAAAAAAGTCTTAACTTTTTCTAACACAATTGTCGGGTATAAAAATCTGCGTCCTCTGCCTTTCGGGCAATAGTATATTATACTTATGTTAAGGTCGCTCGGGTCGGGAATTTCCGTACGCTGAAATTCCGAAAATCCCACTTCCTGGTTAGGGGATGACATAAAACTATGATCTTACCTCTCGAGCGATAAAATAGAAGGCCTCAGATCTCATATTTATCGCCCTTTGCGTTCTGAGTCATTCTTTGTTTATATCGACCTTGATATATAATGTACTATTATGTCACCCCGTAACCAGGAAGTGGGACTTTCCGTACGCGTAACATGGCGGAAAATCCCACTGTATGGTCATGTGTGATATAAAAATAATTATAAATATTTATATTTATATGCTTCCCAAACGCAGGGCATCTGCGAGGAGATGACCTACTCGGAGATCCAGGAGAAGTACCCGTCGGACTTCAACGCGCGCGACGCCAACAAGTTCGCGTACCGGTACTGTTGCATAAACACTCTTTTATTATAGTCATAAACAAAATCTATATTGTCTTTGTCGTGTCAGCTTATCAACAGAATAGGTATGATGACATGATGATGAAAAACTACAACATGTTGTTTTAACGTGTCTCTACTTTACCCAAAATAAATTATATTTTTGTAAAATCTTTCGATTTTGATAGAAAAAACTTATGTTATGATGAAACGAATGTTTTGAATAATGCAATTTAAAATTTCCACCAAAACGCCAAAATAGCTATGGCTTCTGTGTGATGTCACTTTTCCGTAAAAACGCAGTAATAAACTGGCCTTTTATACGGAATAGTGAATTTGATTGGCAAATTAAATGTCAAAATGGAGATAACTAAATAATTACGTCACGCGGCGTTTTAGCAAATATGGCGGATTGCTAAGTTTTGTAATTTTATTTTTATAAATTAAATGTCAATCACAAGTATAATCTGGTAACGAGTGCCTATTAATGAATCGCCTTATCCTAAATTATTATTTTAAATCTTATTATATTAGTTATTTCACTGATTCTTAGTTACTGCCGCACTCAGAGACGTCAAATAACGTTAATGAGTACTTAACGTCAAAAAATGGCAATTCAAAACTAGTCGCTATTCTTGCCGGGTCTATGGTCTAGAATTGACATTAAATACTCATAAAATTTAATAGACGTCTTTGAGTGCGGCAGTTAGTCTCATCATCCATCCCTATTAAACATAATATTTTCTCAACATACAACGTTTTAATGTGACAGGTACCCGCGCGGCGAGAGCTATGAGGACCTCGTGGCGAGGCTGGAGCCGGTCATCATGGAGCTCGAGCGGCAGGGGAACGTGCTGGTGGTGTCACACCAGGCCGTCATGCGGTGTCTGCTCGCGTACTTCTTGGACAAGTCTGCCGGTGAGACCCGTCTGCGCCCAGCCTTACGAAGGATCATATACAGGGTGGAAAGTTGAGATGGGGCATTAAGGGCAGCAACCATATCCCTTGCTGCCACGCGAAAGTCTTAAGAGAACTTACCCAATTTTTGTTTTTCTCGCTGACTATACATTTTATCAAAAATCTGTGAATGTCCATTGTCATCACTCAAAAAGTTAGGCGAGTGCTCCTAAGACCATTTTCGCGTGGCAACAAGGTCGGTATCTGGTAGCTGCCCTTAATGCCCCATCTCAACTTTCCAATCTGTATATGTCGATCACGCTAATTTATCACCGAAGGGGTAGCCAGGTCCCTGGTTCTATCCCTAGGGGGTATAAACAGGCATCGGAAAACCCCTTTTAAAACTGATGAACCCTAACGATATGGTTACCCTATAGTTTGTGTTACCTTATAGATAGATAGATAAAAACTTTATTTGCATGCTGTTGCTGCTTGCACATATACAAAAAAGCAGAAGAGAAACAAACAAACAGAAAATGGAGAAAGAATAATACATATCGGCAACATAAAAATATAAACACAACACATAGGTAAAACAATAAAAATAATTGTATTAATTTACAAAACAATGTGCACTGCAGCGATGCAAAAAGCCTAGAGCTCGGTGTGTTGACTACTCTAACAGCAGAACACCGATTTTCAGCTCTCAACTAGAAGCCGAATCGCGATACGGACAAACGGTTTTGTGAGTTTAAGGAATGAACCTTAAGGTTCATTATTGATTGTATCTCTTCCAGAGGAGCTGCCATACTTACACGTACCTCTTCACACGGTTATCAAGCTGACTCCGGTCGCTTACGGCTGCCGGGAGGAACACATCAAACTGTCGGTCGCAGCGGTCGACACGCACCGCCCCAAACCCTCTGTGAGCCTTAACATCCACTATTTAAGACACTATTTCGCACAACCGCCGAAACTATCCTATAATGAAATGCTACTCAAATTTTGAGCACTACTTAAGAAGTTAAGGGGACAATACTTTGAGTAACGTTTCAGTATGCAAAAATGAAATAGTCAACATTACATCAGGTTACCTCAAAATGTCAAATTTTCTCAACAAGTTAAGACATAGTATGAAATTGACAAATTACAGAAAAAATAATATGGCGACCGTCGTGTCAAATGCAAAAGAGGTTGACATTTGTTCGATAGAAACGTTGTATCCTTTGCCACTTGGCTTGGCTAAGGTTGACAATCGATTGGAGATATTTGACAGTTTTGGGTAGTCTGAAGTAAGGTTGAGCATACAACGTAGCATTTATGCACCAGTTTTCTAATAGCAAATAGAGGCAAAATTTGGTCTAAGCATTCTTACAGTGATTAGAAACTGCTACATAATATTATACACCATTTTTTGTTCTATTATTGTGATAGACTTATTATTCACAGTAATGCCACCAGACTAAACTGATATTATCTCAAGTAATAAATAGAGAATTAGCTAAATCTATTGGAAAAACACGTTATGTCTGTTGTCCCACAACAACATTAACCCAAGATGTGGTTAAAATTTTTTAAAGCTTCTTTTTTTTATCTGTCCTCTTGTTGCATACTTTTTTATAGTAGTAATTCCTACATTGACATAAGAGCGTAGACTGGTAGACAACGAAATACACACTATTCTAGTCGTATTACAAGGTTTTAAGGTTTTGTTGCATGCAAAATTTAATGCAATTGTAGACTATACGCACAAATAATATTAGGGAACCTAATCCTCTTTTCCCCAGGACTCTTAAAGAGAATTTCAGCAAAGGAATCTGTACCTGTAAAGCCAAATCTGATGTTTGTTTTTTTTTTGCTGCCTTTTGTCATTTAACAGTGAGCTTGTGTAGCATTGTATTGACCGGCTTGTGTGTTTGGTTTCCACGACAGATGGACGAGGAAGACGGCCCCGTGGATGTGACGTACGCACAGAGTGCAGTGAACCAGCATGAATAGATTGACGTAGCTTAGTGAAACCTGTTCTTAGGCGGGACTTTGCGCGGTCACTTGTTCTTTTTTAAGATGGCTGTCTTAGTTCGTATTGATGATATGACAGTTTTCTTTTTAATTTTCGGCTGTGGAATAAAGTTTATTCAGAAAGAAAAAAAAATAAGGAAAAATACGAAGTAAATATTTTTGGTTATTTATCAAAGTTTTTATTACTAATTATTTATATAATGTTCAAATATAAATCAATTAAAAGGTTATTTATGTATTTCAGATTGAGCTATTTATTAAATAAAACAAAATCTCAAACCATTAGCGAATATTTGTAATGCAATACAGAGAATAATTCAATTTCAATGATATGTAAATTTGTTTTTTGACATTTTCACTCGTGTGTATACTACGTGTAGTACAACAATTAAGTGACTGCGTAAAATCGTGCCGTGTAAACTATGAATCGATCATAGCATGATGAATCGACTAATTTGTCTGTTACGTTGTAGCCAGGTACTTCACACCTGTAATGACATTAAGACAATCGCATCTGAGCATTCGCCACATAGTTTGCCAAATATGTAGAACAATTGGGCCGATTTCCGTTCCACCTTCCAAGAACTAATTGCAGTGTACTGGAGCTAGTACAATTATTAATATATATCGAATCCGACTTTTTATTAACTCCTGATAATCGGAATGACAGGACAGCGTGTCATTGTGTGTGTCATACGTTTGTGTATTATATATTTGAAGTATAACTATCCCAATGATATAATTTATATATCTAAGCACATGTTGCTTACTTCTTAGGGCTAGATGATAAGTGAAACAATTTTCATTTGTATTCTTGCCCTATTTTCATGTCCTACTGTTTTTGGGATGAAAAGCAGACCTACTGTTTTTACTGTAAGGTCAGCAATATAGATGATATTTATTTATTTTTAGGGATTTATACATATTTCACTTCTTGTTTGATAATCAAATAAGCTGGTTATTGTTACATATAATTTGGAGTGAACATTGACCTTAATTTGTTCTTGAATCTGGGTTTTATGCTTACAATTTTCACTTATTAATGACGGTTAAAAAAAATAACGATGTTGGATATTGTGCGACATGAGTTTTTAAGGGGACATGGTTATACCGACTGCGATGGTCGGTATAACCATGTCATGAGGATGGATGATGAGCGAATAGAGTAATGAATAAGATTGCAGAGGGATATGTCGGGTTAGGTGGACTGAGAATGCGATGAATGGATTGTGTGAATATTGTTGTGGATATGGTTGCGAAACGAATATGGGATCAATTTTCAACCTTCAGAAAACTGCTAAATCGATTGGCATAACTTTTAATGTTTAGTAACTTAAATATGTAAGGACATTTCTACTAAATGTATTAGGTAAATGTAGGTGAGATATAATGTAATTGTAAAGAGGTTGATTCTGCGCTGCAGTTTTCAGTCAACATAAAAAATTAATGTCCCATACCCAACCAAATATGAGAAATTTTAATATAGGTAACAGCTATGTATTTATTGGTATATATGATTTTGGTGTGAATTATAGTCATCAGTTCCTTTGCCAATAATTAAAAAGGACCTATTTTTCTTTCCTTACAAATTAAATATTTGTATTCCGGAACGAAATCGGCCTGATACCCCAAATGCCGTCAAACGCAAACCGTTAACCGTCAAATGTGTGGTTTTTATACAGTCTCATTTACAGTCGTTTTGCACATGGATGGTGATTCACCTCTGCCTACCCTTTCGGGGATAAATAGATATGAGTATCATGTTCATGCAATACATCTGAGAAATCATCTAAGAGAAATTTCAAATACATACTTGAGTTTTTCATTTCGTCAAATATTATCATGTCAACTAATGTGAAACAAAAGTAATTTAATTATGAAAACAAGTTAGTAACTAACTAGTTTAGTATGTAAATAACAAAATATGAATGTTGATGAAATGAAACATTAGCTTTTGTTTCAACATAATTAAATTTTAATGCATAATAAAATTAATTCATCATTATAATAATATATCTGATAAATGAGACTGCAAAAGTCATCAAATTGGTACTCTAGTTTAATTATAATTATAATAAGGTTATAAATGTGATATATCATGCGTTTATAGTTAATATATGTGTACATTTGTAATAACACTTGCCCTTTATCATGTTTATTATTTATAAAAAGACATATGAAATTAACCATTAAACATGACATTTTATTGTTTCTTTTTTCCTAAATTTATTTATTTGTTTAATGACTAATAAAATATGTTTCAAAAACATTTTACATCATTTTTTAATTCTTTGTGTTGTGATTTTATATTTACCATATATTTTATCTGTGGTTCATTAACTAATTCTTATGACAAAAGTACAACATTTTCGTATTCAAATCGTATAAATAGTTAGTGATATTGCTAGTTGGATTGTTACTTTTCAACCTTTTGTCGTTCTTAATAAGATCTATGTTACATTGCATAAATCCACATCACCTCCTAATATAACTATAATATGATTTATTGGTTCCGCGCCCTTGCCCGTTCTTACCAAACAAATTGTAACATAAAGAGCTCATGTTAGAGCTCATATTTGAATGCTCTGCGGTGCAAAGTAGCGGTTGGCCATATGGACTCCTCGTGTTGTATCTAACCAAGGCACCACCCTAACAGAGATAGAGATAGAAATGAAGGTAGACACCCAAGGCGAGGAAACAAAAGTTAAGTTGCATCCCATTTTACATGGTGGGGGTGAGCACTTTCTGGTTGAGGCTTTTGGCATGGTCTACTACACTCTTATACTTGATAGTAAAGGGCTTGCAATCACTCTTTTTATGTTGATTATTTGTTATCATGTAATTGAAATCTGGCTTGGTATATCGCATCTTGTTAAAATTAAACATACTTTCTCTTTAATAGGTTATTTTTGACTAGTAGGCGTTTTAGATTGTTTCTTTACAGTACTAAATTAACTATGGACATGTTAAAATGGACATATTAAATAAACTCGACATTTCATTTAATTCCAAACAGCAATCACTTATAGCATAAAATCTGTATTTTTAAATGAATGCTAAACAAATAGAAATTATTAAACAATCAACTCCCAGTAATACGAATATTAACAGTTTTACATACATACATACATAAATCACGCCCATATCCCCGAAGGGGTAGGCAGAGGTGAATTCTCACCCGCGTTTCGCCAATTATGTCAAGTCCCATGTAATAGGTGGCGAGCCTATTGCCATTTATCGGGCACAAAAGTCGCAGTACATTGTCAGGACGGTAGTATAAGAGGAACGCTGCTGCCCATTCCTCATCACTGATTTATCCTTAGTCGCCTTGTACGACACCCACGGGAGAGATTTGGGATGGTGACAATTGTATTCTACTCTGCCGTCACCACACGGCTTTATTAACAGTTTTAAGTGTTTCAAATGTCTGTAATATGTCATATTAACATCATCGTATAAGCACCTACGAATATCAATATTTGACTAGTTGTTGACGAATCACACTTAAATGCGATGTCGATACCTGATACACCAGAGAAATTAAAACTAAACAGTGTTGCTATTTCACAAAATAGAAATGCGAATGAGTAGTAAATAATTATACTCTTGTCTGTGTCAATATAAATTTATTATCAAATAAAAGTGCCAAATATTTTTCATTTGGTGTTGGTTGCTGTTGTGTTCGGCCATAATTGGTGGAAGATGAAAGAATTTGGGTAGATATTTTTTATTTGGTTTGGCTTGTATTCGGAATGCGGTATCAAAATTTTTCAAAATTTCACTCACGGCTTGCATCACATGTAACTTTTCCAATTCAGCCGCAGCATGTTAGTAATTGAAATTGTAATCTGGCTGGCCAACAGACAAAATTTGAAATTGGAATCTCACTGGCCAACGGACAAAATGCCTACGCCTTATCAAATCTTGCCTTTGTCATTTACCTTTTGCAATGTCATAATTTTATCTTCTATTCTGTTAAGATCTAAGAATCTGGTGGTGTATGGTTGAAAAACACTATCATCTGTGATTTCTGCATTTACCCTCTTATTAAAAAACTAGCTATATAATTTAAAAGATAGCGTTAACACATTTTGACAGAAAGAGAGGAACTTCGGTTAAACCGGTATTTTGTGAATAAGAGGGTAAATGCATATTGTCCACTGCAATTTACCAACTAATGACGTCACTATCCTCTACAGGTGATACCAGCGCCCCGCATAAAGCCTCCCGTAGCGCCCGTCCTCAACGGTGGCACCAACGGAGATAAGAGCAAGGAAAGCCAGACTCATTAACATGATTGTATCTATATGTCTAGACTCCATATAAATACTAGGACAACTCCTAATTAGACTATAGTCATGACCAAATGGGTGTTTATAAAATAAAAACCTAATAATATATTTCAATGCGTGTCGTTGTGGCTGGAATCGTGACTGCGTTCTGTGAATATGAGACTGAGGATAAAAGTGAGGTTAGGATTTTTTTTAGTTAAGTTCTGCTGTAGTTAGGTTACTGCAGGATGCGGACCGGAAGGACAAGTTCAGGGGCGGTAAGAATTTAGAAATTCATAAGTAATAGACTTTTTTTTTCTATAATCACAATCTTCATTGAGAGGCAAAGGAAACGCCATGTTAACTGAACAAAGTATTTATTGGATATTAGATATTAATACAGCAGTTAATAGAAATATGCTGTGAAAGAAAAAAATTGCTTCATATTTAAATAGGGTAGGACGAAGATCATTCTCTAATTATTCAAGGTAATTTATTAGACATTGTATTGTAAAAACATATCTTCTATAATAGAGGGTAATTCCATTATAAGACAACATTTTAATACTCCTTTGTAATTAAATCTTCCCTGTTGCCCCTTTAGTCCCGGGCACTCTTCATGTTCAGTCAGACTACACGTGTCGGTATTGAATTCGTATGAGCTATTCCGGCTGTCGGAATTGAAAACTCTTTCCTAACAACAACTATGCCTCGTTATTGGTCCGGGAAACTGATGTGCATTCAATAGAAATAGACTCAGCCTATACTAAACTTTCAAATTTCTGCATTCAATTTTCAACCGTAATATGATGAGGTAATAGTGCAAAATGGATTGAGGATAACCCGGTGTGCTGTCTGTAAAATAGTGATTTAGATATTACTTATTTCGGCAGGCCCGGGTGTCAAGTAATATACATCACTTAAGTGACCTCACAAGTAAGGCAAGATCGTATGAGCAAGCGATGCTTTGGAGCCGAGCAAAGAATATAAGTGATCAGCGCTCGCGCGGAGACTTATACCTTAAGTATATTGTAATAGAGGATTTTGTCCATTGCATAATTGTGTTACAGCAGTGGGAAAATAAAAGGGCTCGTGGTGATGATGATAATAATTATGACTGTTTATACGGCTCGAAGGACCAATCGTATCTTTTGAATTATTTTGAATATTGGACTGTTTGACTATTCATATTATTATAATCCTCTTTGATAATAGATTTCATAATATATATACGGCTAAGATTTTATTAACTCGTAAGTTCAATAACTTGTAAACAGACATCACATTTACTCAGATTAAAACTACGACTAGATAATATGACTACATGTTTATAAGGTACTATTTTTTTGGTTTTCGTTTGTAATTGTTTTTTTCTTGATATTTCAAATATCTGTATAATCTGTAATGGGTCTCACTGTATTGTTTTCTAGAAAGGCAATAAACAAAAACGTTGCATTCTATTCGAGATGCCCACTACAAGGTGAGAATTAGAATCGTGATAAATAAGCTTGTTTTAGCTAGCGACATTTTTAAATTTATTACTGTATATTAAATATTGCTTACCTATTGGACATTTTTATGAAAATTTATTCGCCTATTGCGGAACCTGTCTGGAATATTGTCTGTGACCCTATCGTGCTAGTTTTGACTTCAATAAATTTTTGTGTCGATTGAAAAGTATTTCAATCTCATGTAAAAAGGCATATTTTTGATCACCTATCAGTGACATTGTACATTTGAAATAACGCCTTGCAAGATGTCGATTTTTACAGTGGCCCTTCCGCTAAAGAACTAACACATTGTCAAAAATTCTCAATCGACTTTGCGCCTTATTATGAAACTGGTAAGCTTGAATTTCGACTGGAGAACTTGGCATAACCTGCACCGTCCACGGCCCGTGGCAGCATGCATGCCGGCTGGATTGCTGTCGAAAGTTGAACGTATTCAATCAGCATTTCGTACGGTGATAATTAAAGTGGCAATACTCAAAAATTAATACATCCTATCTTTAATCCAAATTCCCTTATTCAGAAAACAAAATCTGTATTAAAATACTGTAAAGGTTCCATTTATAAATTTACCGGTTGCAAGGTAAACCCTTCCTTAACCATGGGTTATGTCACTTGAATTTCTAATGGTGCGATGTGACAGGTCCTATATGTACCACAGATCCCGAATAATGTGCCTCCAAGCACTATATTTTTATAGTCTATCTCCTTTTGTATAATACCACTCCACTTTGTTTCAATGGAACTCTTTATACACATTAGAAGTGCCCATAGATAGCGTTTTTACAAATGGCTATGTACCTACCTATGTATGTTAAAATTAATGTAATAATTAATAATTTATATTTAATTTTTATTTAAATATAAGTGTATAATGAAAGGGACATGTTGTTTTACTTTTGTCGGATGTTTGCAGGTGTGTATCATCCGACATTATAACTATTACAAAAACTCATAACCATTGTCTTATAACTTACACGGGGACATTGCCTGTCCCCGTAGCACGGGACGTGGAGAAAATCTCCTCAGGGAATATAAAATATTGAACTCTCCCACTAAATCCAAGACAAAACAGTCAAGTGGTGGAGAGATAGTTTGTCCACGTCTCGTGCTAGGCCTACTTGTGTAGATCAAGGGCCAACCACATGGAGGGTATAACTACATACATACATACATACATCACGCCTATATCCCCGAAGGGGTAGGCAGAGGTGAACTAGCACCCACGATTCGCCAATTATGTTAGGTCCCATGTAATAGGTGGCGAGCCTATTGCCATTTATCGGGCACAAAAGTCGCAGTACATTGCTAGGTGGTATAAGAGGAACGCTGCTGCCCATTCCTTATCACTGATTTATCCTTAGTCGCCTTGTACGACACCCACGGAAGAGATTTGGGGTGGTGACAATTGTATTCTACTCTGCCGTCACCACACGGCCGCATATAACTACATGAGTAAAGAAATATAATGAGTAAAGTTTTTCTATACTCTGTGGTATATATAACACAGGGAGGCCAGTTATAAATCCCTGGCAGATGGATTGGAATATCATCATGTCATCCAAATCACTATCTCTATCCGTCAGTGTCTCCTTATCCTTTCCATCACGTTTCTATACCTATCTACATTCATTCAGAACTAGCATCTTTCTGGTGTGGTGGATGATATGCGTTAAGTCGATAATTAGACGACGTCGAGCCTATATGATTGAAAAAGGAAACGCACTTCCTGCACTAACACCAGATAACCTAGGATAAAAACTTATTTCGGTAGCTTGGGTTTACCCGTCACTCTCACACTTTGCTATTCTCAATGAGAAAGTGACGAGTAGACCAACGTAACTGTCTAGATACAAGGCGACTAAGGATAAATCAGTGATGAGGAATGGGCAGCAGCGTTCCCTCTTATACCACCTAGCAATGTACTGCGACTTTTGTGCCCGATAAATGGCAACGATAAATACCTGCCATAGCTGGCGAAACGTGGGTGCTGGTTCACCTCTGCCTACCCCTTCGGGGATATAGGCGTGATTTCTGTATGTTTGTAAGTACTCATTATAGTAAATTAACGTCTCTCGAGTGTGGATATCAATGCGGCATTGCTTTAAAAAATAACCATGGGTAGAATTCAGTTGAATTATTGTTCTATTACAACCGAATTTAGACTAGTCTATGATGTTCTGTCCAGTTTGAGAGTTATGGTAAAACTATTTTGATAATTCGAAAAAGAATAATTACCAAAATGGGATTCAAATGATAGTAATCATTTGGTATTAAAGCGCCATCTATACTACAATATTTGAAACTATCCTAATCTCTTTTATGACAATATTATGCTGTCGTGGTCAGCGCCATCTATGGTGTAGTAGTATGTAGCGTTCAAATAAACGTATAAATTTGTTACTAGATGGCAGTGCATTACAGAGCTATGGATACAAAAATTCATATCCGACAACTTCGTGCACCACCCTCCTGCGGTAGGAGAGACGTTGGGGGGGCTGAGATAGCACGCCATTGTGACGTCATTCTAGCGGACGGCTACACACGTAGAGAAGAGTCACAGAGATATCTTGAGATAAATTGTAAATATTTTTAATATAAAGGTAAGAATAAAGGCTCCTGCACACCAAACGCAGGTCAGTAGCAGCGCAGTTTGAATGCGGGCGTGCAAGTTGTAATACAAGAAACTCTTTGAACTGCGTTACACCAAATTTTAACGCAGGAGCCTTAAAGAAAAAGAACAATTTTAGTAAACATTTATTCCAGTTGAGTGAGGATAAGTTCCTCACTCAACTGGAATAAACGGGTTGATGTTGTTGACAGACAAGGCAGCCATCATCACGGCATAGGAACTATAAGATGAAACGCACTATACTACTACTTGGAGTTTCGAGGCGGTCAATTAGCTTGGCATCAATCTTGCTTCAAACATTTTGTTCGTCTATAACGCTTGCTTCATGCTTCAGTCAAGCATTTATAGTGCGTTTCATCTTATAGTTCCTATGCCGTGATGATGGCTGCCTTGTCTGTCAACAACATCAACCCGTAAGTCATAGTTGCAGGTTTATATATGTTTTATAGACAAACTTTGAGAAAAGCATGTCCAAAACATAGAAAAGTGATGAAAGATTAATTGTGTTAAAAGCTAAGGTGTTTTGTGAACGTGAAAAACGTAAGGAGGAGCCGCGAAATCCATATTAGTGTGTACAAGTTCGGATTGCCGCCATTAAATTGGGCTACCAGTATCAGTTTTATTGAGTGTTTGATTAATAAATTAAGTATATTTATTTCAGTTTTATAACTGTAAATAAATAGGACTAATAACGATTTAACGACTGACAAGAGTAAGGGAAAGGTCAAATGTAGACATGTTAGATGAACACAATTATTGTTAATGATATTAAATATAATATTTTATTATAATTTAACTTTTTTTTTACTTAATGAGTCTATCCTTCTTACGTCACTACAATTTATATTTATCTATCTAATTTCCTTCATACTAATAATGCCATTAACTAGCTGTTCTCGCAAATTTTGACGAGCTTTGGCTTATGACTTACATAAGAAAACTAAAATGTAACTACTACTTAGTACCGCGAGTAGTTATAAGTAACATAATAAGATAGATGCATAATTATTTATATAGTTAATTGAAAAAAATCTCCCTGAATTAAAAGTAAGACAATAAAGTTGACATGGTATCATTCTCTTGCAATACTACCACCATGGCGGCATAGGAACTATAAGATGAATCGCACTATAAAAGCTTTTTAGGTCTGTTTGATTTGTTTGACCTAGCAACGGAACAAAAACACAGAAAATCAACGTGTTGGACTCATTGAACTACTATTACTTGGTTGGACTCAAGCTGATTGGCAGTCTCGGAATCTCAATTTTTATTAGGTACCTAGTCACAGGTTTTAGCCAAGTAGAAAATAATATTGTGGTGAGTGTGTCTGGATGAATGTTGCGGGTGTGTCTGGGTGGATGTTCTGGGTGTTTCTGGGTGAATGGGTGTTTTGTGGGTGTGTCTGGGTGAATGGGTGTTTAGTGGGTGTTTCTGAATGGATGGGTGAGTGTTGTGGGTGTTTATGGGTGAATGGGTGTTTTTGGGTGTGTCTGTGTGAATGGGTGTTTTGCGGGTGTGTCTGGGGGAATGGGTGTGTCTGGGTGGGTGTTGAGGGTGTGTTTGGGTTGATAGGTGGGTGTTGTGGAAGTTTCTGGGTGAAAACAGAAACTGTCCTGATTGTAATTTTTTTTTTGTATTTTATCATTTCCTCGCCGAGGGGGATGAAAAGTTACGTGTTGCACTCGAGTGCAAAGATTTTTCACCTTGAGCTCTTTTGATTCCCTCGTTAACGCTCAATTCTAATTTTAGAATTTTAGAATCCTTCGCTAGCTCGGTCATCAAAATTGAGCACGGGGTTAAAAAGCAACTTTGCACTTACGTATAACAAATAACTATTTAAAGACATTCAGGCATTGTAGCTACTAAGAGATATTTAACAGTTTTACGTGCTGTAGACTGTATAAATAAAATAAACAAATCCACGCTAAAAGCAATACTTTATTAAAAAAATATATTCACTTACAAATGATATTGTAATAAAACGCCTCCTGGAATTTATGAGAATGATATTTCAATAAGTATCAACTTAAACCTAAATAATTATTACCTACCGGCCAGCCGGCAACTATCTATTACAGCACCGTTATGAAATACGCACGCGTAAAATACTCCCACATACATACACGATTACAGTAATAGGTAGCGTTGCACCTGACTATTGATTTATGGAGCCTTCAGACATAAATTCGCTACATTTTAATAAAAGTACAGTAGGTAGGTACGCTCCACAGTACGCTCTAACGGAGCGGGAGGGCGGGCGGGAGGCGAGATAGCTCGGCACGGGTCGTGCTACATGACGAACGTCCAGTCAGTACATACAAACACGACCAATCAATAAAATACATATAGACCTCCATATACAGCCTACCGCTCCACGTCCCACCCGTCTGAGTGTATTATTCTTGGAATAAGAAAATGGAGCCGCCCGTAACAGAAATTATGATGACGTTAATGCGTAACAAAAATAATGCTACTAATTTCGAACGGACAACTTTTGAATCTGAATTTGAAGAACCACCGTTAACTTTCAGAATACATATTATGATCTGAAAGATAACGGTGGTTGTTGCGATTATGTTATATAAAAACTTAATCCTACATTGAGGATTAATATTATTATTAAGGATACCCAGTTATATTTAATTTTAATAAACCAAGTAATTGTTCCAAGTCCTCTAAAGCTGTCTTTATGTAAACGAATTCAAACAACTTGAAGTAAGTCAACGTAATGTTTAGAGCAAAAGAGCACTTTAATTAATTAAACATAATTTTGTGATAAAAACGTAAAATAAATAATGCCTCCATAGAAAAGTCAGTCACGAACACTACAATGAATGAAACATTTTATTAATTTAAGCCTATATAATTATTTCGTTGGTTGGAATAGGTTAAATGTTGATCAGATAAATAAAAATAAATGCCATTGGTTTTTTCATTCATCCTTCCTTTAATATTCTCTTCCACATGCATTATAGAACAAGACCAAATGATATCGATTAATTTTATCGATCCTCATGACCATAGATCTAAACTTCTGTTTGTTTGTGGTGCTCAGCTGCTTCCCTACTAGATTTTTGACATAATGTGACATCTGTGCGTTTGACATTTAAAACGTATTTTACGAAATGAATATTGCAAATATTCCTATTTTTAAATTATATAATTATCATAAGTTATTAATTTTAAACTCCTCTACAAGATCTAAAAATTCTCTTATTCATATATCGTAAAAAGTGTCTAACCTTCATGAAACTATTTCAATTATATCTACGTCAGTAAAGATGGTTTCAACTTTAAATCTTGAAGAGAAATATGAACGAGGTAAGCACGCCATGTTTTGATAAATTGACCAATTTCTTCTTATTTTACTTGAATTTTAATTTTGTTTCCAGTTAAGAAAAATTTCTGTTTTTATTTGGATATTCAAGATCACGGACTCTCCAGGTCAATATCTCGAAGGATTGAAGACATGGGCTTGGTAAGTTATTCGTAAAGCGTTTATTTTGTTCTTAATTTTACCGCCAAAATGATCATAAATGTACTACATAAATGTATTTACTTTTGTAGTTACTAACATTAGCATGCAAATAGGTAACGTCATGTAATAATAATAATAAAACTTGATGACGTTTAAAGATTTTTTTTATGTTGTCTGATTTCTCTTTTTAGTGCTATAGCAACTTTTCCAGCTATTAAACGCTTCTCTTACAAATTTTTCAATTGTTTTTAATAAAATAATATATTTCTTTCGACAACTACAACATAAAATTAATAAAAATTATCTAAATCTTAATATATTTTTACATAGAACGGAACGTGTTTGTTGTCTGGGCCAATAGCAGCACTTTCCCCTACCACTACACATACTCTACAACAGCGCCTCTGACGACAAAAACATAAACTAAACACGAAATATCTCCATCTTGTGTGACAGATTTGTGTTTGTTGTTACTTTTTCGATTTTTATTGGCAAATGTATATTAAAAAGGTGTAATTAGTGCTCCACTTGTTGCATATTACCTATATCTTTATAGTATTCATTCAGTGAAGTGTATTATTCTAAGCCTTAGTACTATTCGATGTAAATCTAGCAGTGACGAAGTGGTCGCCTCAGTGACTAGTATATAGTTACTTATTTTTGTGATAAGCGGAGCGCGGGGGCCTAGCGGGCGGCTTTTGTGTAAGTATATATGTTCTATGTTACTCACACGTGTATACCGACACAGCGGTCATGTCAGATTCGTACAGAAAACAGTTCAAAACCACAAATGTACCGCGGTGGGAACACGAAGCTTGCGTTCGATTTTAGGTCATCTTTTGTACAGTCGCGTTAGACACACCGCCCCAGCGCGAAATGCAACAGGCCGAGGCCGCGCGTTGCGCTCTCTCGGCGAATAGTGCACTACATCCATTTTAAAAGTCGTTTGAAATGTAGTTTCCTACGGGTTACGCGTGTGTATGCTTGATTTTTGACAGTTGATATTGCTTAGCGTCTTCAAGTAGATGTGGTTCTTATTATATTAAAGTTAAGGGTGGTTTTAGAGTGGTGTGATTGGGTGTTATTTTTTTGCGCGGGACGGTTGGCGCGAGCGGCCGAGGGCGCGCTCCGTCGGTGGCGGACGCCGCTGGCGACCGTGTTTCAAGGAAAACTCCACGGCATGTCGCTTGCCGCGTCAATAACTCCTCGCAACCACTCGCACTTGCCACATTTTTCCTTTTGTACAATAGAACATTGGTGTCAATACCTACAATAACTACGATTTTCCAATGTCAGCACGGCGATTGCGACATGCATTCCGCATTTTAGGTCAGTATTAAATGCTGACTTTCACATTAACTTACTACCTATAACAAATACCTGCATACTAAACATTTGTTTACATTATTCTACTTGTCAATTCTTATTGGGAGTTGCCAAAAACTAGTTCCATTTTACACAATTAACACAACCATTCACTGGCAACACTGAAAATATAATTAATATTTAATTAAAGGCTATAGGGATACATACTTGAAAATACATACATAATTTTTAAAATGTTTGTATTTGCTTTTCCATTGCCTTGACTTTAATAATTTGTTTCTGAACTTAACATATTTTTTGGTGCAGTAGATATAAATTGAATGCTGTCAATGTTATCTTACTCAAATGGACATATCTAGTTAGTCTCGTCTACATAATTATTTGTATCAAGCAACAAATATGGTATATGGATGTTATATTTTGGAGTTCGTACTTAAATGAGACTAATCATGCTGGAATGTAGTTAATGTAGGCATTACTTGCTGATAATGGAATGCAATTATAAAGTGAATGAAGTTTATTTGTAACATTTAAGATAGCATACTTTTATAAAATTTAATTGGATAGGATTCTTTTTTAATGGAAGAATAATAGAATCCCATTACAAATTTAGGAAACATACAGAAAAAATGAGTTAACAATTATTGGTACTTGATAGAATCACTGTGTAATATTTCTATGAGAACTGTATGGTTTAAAATATATTTATTCATCATACTTAGATAATGTATTTTTAATATTTGAAACCTTTCATTAACATTCTGTTGTAAAGAGTAAGTTACTTGTGGAAAAAAAAAATATTTGCCCTTTTATAATTCTTCAAACACTGCTAATAGTCCAGCTTATTTATATTTATTTATTATCAAATTGGTAAAAATCATAAATTTAAGAATTACAGTACAGTGGACCCCCGGTACCCTGACAAATGTTTTGCAGGGCCGTGTCGGATTACCGAAATTGTCGGATTATAGAGTACTGTCAGGACCCTCTATAGTCCGGATTTTTTACAAATGGTATAATCCGACAAATTTCCGATCCAAACATAAGATTTTTTATGTTGTGCAACATCGTTCTTTATTATACATGTAAAATTTTGTAAATTAAACAACGCAGACATCTTAAGTTTTATTATAAAATTATCGTCATTAATGCTATGAAACTTAAAAAAACAATAACCTTACATTTGGAAATAATTCTGTACAAACAAATGTAGGTATGTACATATAAAAAAAATCAAAAATTATGTAGGTACTTAATAGTCATGATGACAGATTACAGGGGGTGCCAGATTAGCCAGGGGCTGGATTTCCTGGGGTTCACT
Organism: Cataclysta lemnata; assembly: GCA_963931975.1. NCBI lineage: Eukaryota > Metazoa > Arthropoda > Insecta > Lepidoptera > Crambidae > Cataclysta > Cataclysta lemnata. The sequence continues at coordinate 1,271,298 of OZ008350.1, read as the reverse complement.
GTATTAATTTTCTTCTTATTTCAACTTTCTGTTCGTACATAATGCATACATACATAAATTACGCCTATATCCACGAAGGGGTAGGCAGAGGTGTACTAGCACCCACAATGAACTTGCACCCACTACATAATGTTCTTTCCTTATATTCCTATAAGCACTAAATATCCAAATCAAACAATTTCATTTAAGTGTTTAACATTGTTATTATTTCTACTGACGTATATGTAGATGGTATAAAATTATTAGAAAATAAAAATAGGTTGTTGCAATTTGAAGAAGTCATGTCAATCTTAAAATAATTGGTGCAAACTAAATACAATTTGTTTAAAATTATCCCTTCTTGGAAAAAACAAATGGATCTAGCCCTATATTTTAAGTTTATTTTGCTTGAATTTTCCATGAAAATATGGGTGTCACATTCAATGCAACTAAGGGAGTGTTCGGTCTGAATTTAATGATAACAGACAGGTCAATATCAACACGGACACGCTTATGCTTCAAAATAACACCACATTCAATGGACAAGTCCACTCCAAAACTGTTTTTGAATTATTAAATATTTGACTGACTCCATTGAAAGGGCAAAAAGGCTTCCTATATTCTTCCTGGCCCGTGCCCTAGCTCTGGGGACATTAAAAGGCTGGTGATGATGACGTTCTAAAGGGCGCCAAACACTCTTAGGCTAGAGTTCACCAACACGTAAAACAAGCAATCAAAAGATAACCGTCAGTTTTTGACAGTTCTTCGTTACAATAAAATGACAAAAAACAAACATTTACTTAATAGTCGCCTGGTTACATGTTGGTGAACTGTGGTCTAATTATTTCTTTTTCTTGTTCCAATAGCAACAAGAGGTGTTCCTGACGCCGCGGGTCACCCACGTGGTGCGGACGCGCGCGTGGACGCCGGCGCCGGCGCCGCGGGCGACATGCGCTCGCGCTGAGCGGCGCGCCGATGCCATGCTGCAGCGGGTGCGCCGCGACCTCCACCCGCCCCCGCAACCCCCGCAGAATTACGTACAGCTCAGCGTTCACAAGGTTCGCATCGTAGTTTGTCACTAGCGCACACATCGTTCACAATAATTCTGTCTTGTAGCAAGCGCTTGATGCTTTTTAGTTTTCATTTTTGTCACTAGTTTACCCAAACTCTTTATTCATAATACTGCCTTATAACAAGAATGTAAAGTGTCCTTTTTGTGTTCTTTTTTTTTGTCACTCGTTTACCTGAATATTCTTTATTCACAATTAATATTCTGCCATATAGCACATGATGCTGTTTAGTGTATCAATTTTTATTAGTTTTAGTATTTACTGGGTAGCTAGCCAAGTGGCCAATTGGTTGAGTTGACCGTTTAGAGAAATGAAACTGATTTATTACTGAAAAAACACCATGGTGACCGTCATGTCAAATGTAAGAGTAGTAGTAAAAAAAATTACATTTGTTCAATAGAAAAACGTTGTATCGTTTGCCACTTTTTTAGGCACTCTGGCTACATATTCATTACTGTTTACTTCCTAATAGAGGGTTGAGCAATAGTCTTCATTTTTAATGTCCTCTGGGGCTTGAAAAAGGATTTATTTCTCTGGAACTGGCTCTGTCTAACGTATTTCTGTAAGATTTGAAAATATTAACTGGTATTAGATGTGTACTTATATTTTTGAAAATAAAATAATATTCGCTTCAAACTCTGATCTCTTTTGTTTGTGTGGTCATTGCCTCAGTGATAGAGCCATTAGGGTAATTGATGTCCACATACCTATTCATTACCTGTTCACTTTTTCTGCTTGGTTTTGTCATTCATTGTAAGCGCATTTATGTTAGATTGCATAATAAAATTAATTAGAAATGCGTATTTTAATATTGAAATCTATGGCTAATACAAATAGACTGTCTACGATCACAATACAATCGAAAGTTGAAGATTTTTATGTATAAGAATAACTTGGAAGAGTTTACCAGTGAACCCAAACTATCACTTGGCTCCTTTTATGTGTTAAATTTGACTGGCATTTCCAACCATATTGAAATGAGCTCCATGCTAGCCATCATTATTATTCATATTATTTCATATGCCAAATACATATTCATGGATGCTTTGTGTAGAGGGCTAAAGCCTATAGAATGGACGTGCACCATTATTGAATTACTCCATTGGTTTACCAGCAAACATGGTAATTTCTCGTTTGGAAAATATAAATTTTAATCAAGGAATGGAAGCCTGGAAATTTTGTTTTGTTATTTATTTTTATATATATATTTTTTTAATAATAATATGCTAGATAAAAATATATAAGTACAGTTATTGTATAGCATGTTGATTGACTGCTTTTTTAGAATAATTGCTTTGTGCAATTTCTTCTTTTTTTGCCTTTTTCTTTCTTTCTACTTTACTAACAATCATGGGGTTACTGGTAATTAGATGACTTTTCCTTATTATAAATACCTGTAATGACAATGTGAATGTACAATAATTAAAATGTTACTAAATAATTACCAATCACCCTACAATTTCTTTCTTTGATTATTTCTATATATTTTACAGCGTATTTATTAATCTTTCAGGCTATAAGTCTATTGGATAAACTGTATGACACATTCTTCACGGCGCCGCAAAAAGCGCATGTCAGGTTCTTCACTAAACCTTTTATCAAGATTGAATTTTTGGACAAGTATGCATCTGCATTTCTTCAAATTCCTCTAGTATTTCAAAGTTGCTACCAAACTACAGCGCGCCGATATTTTCTGTTGCAGAGTGTGCAGGCCGGTTTACAAAGAGTTTGATGAGTGGCCACAGATATCGTTAGAGCCTGATCCCCCTCGCGAGAAGAAAGAGAAAAGGGATTCTCTCGAGAATCGGCCCATTTTAACTGTCAAACAGAACAGTCCAGGGCAAAAGTATGTAGGCCACCACCCATTTTTGAGTTTCTTTTTAAGTTTGTGTTGCATATTGGCTCAAAGTTGAACTGTTTCCAGCATGACCCGCAAGAGCCGGCCTCGCATCAAGGAGCGCGAGGACAAGGAGCAGAAGGCGGGCTACTGCGAGATGTGCAACGCGGAGTACGCGGACGCGGCGCTGCACCGGCGCTCGCCCCACCACCTGGCCTTCGTACGCGACCACACCAATTTCCTAGCGCTCGACTCGCTCATCAGCTCCGGCGCCGACGTCGCCACGTTCTTAGACAAGGCGGCCGTCAACGGCGAGAGGCGCTCCCTCCGAAAGATGTGCAATGGTGACGTTGACTCTCCAAAGAACAAGCGAGCCAAGCGATCGCAGACACCCGACTCAGTGCACAATGGCACCCAGTGCCCCCGTCGCAACGGCGCTTTAGACGAGGAACGCAAACACAACACCAGGTGCGCCAAGCGGAGCAGCTGCAACCAACTGGCGGAGGACCGCCAGTACTACAAAGTGGTTGGCGTCAGTACGAAGCTCAGGTCTAGTGGCGGCTTCGTCGCCAAGAAGAAGGAGTCGCCGCCCGCGTGCAATGGCGCCAAACCCTTAGTGGTGAAATTTAGGAAGGTCAGGCGATCGGAGCTGTCCGTTCTGAGCGATGAGGCCGAGCAGTTCATGTTTCCTAAGCGGGCGAGCTCGGCCAGTTCCACGTCCTCGGACGAAGACGAGAAAGATGTCGTCAGCCCGAAGAGGAGGAGTCCGGCCCAGCCGCCGCCGGCGACGCCCGGCTCGGAGCGGAGGCGGTTAGCTCGCCCGTTGGCGTTGAAAGAAGAATCGTCAGAAGAAGACTGTTGGCCAGAAGACAATAGGAGGCGGAAACGGAAGGCGCCTCCTGTAGCAAAACGGGGAAGGAGAGTGATGGGCAGAACAGCCAATTCAACTACACAAGAAGAAGAAACAGAACCTCCTCCTGATGAAGTACCGCCGCCTCCTGTCATTGTAGATCCTGTACCCAAAATTGAGACTGAAATCACACCTCTGCGGGAGGAACCTGTAGAGAAATGCATGAAGTGGGAGGATGGAAAGCTTAAATACACTCCAGCGGTGGAACAGCTCGAGTTCGCATTTGAATCGGTGCCGGCCAGTGAGCCGTGGTTCGAGACCTTTCGCCGCCAGGATCAGGACAAGGTCATCATTAAAAATGTGCCTCAATATTTTGGTAAGACTATATTTAAATTATCAATATCATAAAATTAGGACAATTTTTTGTAAAAAATTATTACCTCTTTTTTTCTTTGTAATTATAGCAAACGTTAATTTTGGTAATATCTTTGTTACAGAGTTATATACAAAAGCTTCACCAAAGTTACCATATGAAATTGGTCAATTACCTCCTCTGAAACCAAATTGCTGTCCACTCAGCGACCTCGTTACCAGAAGAGAAGAGAAACCGGGACCTTCCCGATCTTACGGTACGCGCGGAATGAAGAAACAGCGGATCAGAAATAGGACAGCTGCAATTTTAGCACTGGAAGGACATCCGAGGAAGTCTCCCAGAGAGCACGCCTCGACGCTAGCCATTCTCGGGTCAGCAGGGTTATTGAATAGGAGAAAACACGCGGACGACACCAAGTCTACGGCCTCCGAGGACACAATCAGCGACACACAGAGCCACATCAAAGTGGAACCAGCCGTGTCGGAGACCCAGGAAGCCTCGGAGCGGCTGCAACAATTCCTGTCGGAAGTCTTCGAGGATGCGGCAGAGTTCGACATGGCCGACGACGTGCTAGAGGGCGACACGCCACTAATAGCGTCCACGAACGTTCCAGATGTCTCGAGTCTAGTGTCGGAGTGTGAGGACTGTGATATAATACGCAACGAGATCAAGGCGAGCGCGACGGATCGAACGCGGGGCCGAAGGGGGAAATTCAAAAAGAAGAACCGAACCGGCTGGCCGAACAAGAGGAGGCAGCACAAGAAGGAGGCTCGGACGAACAGCTCGGAGTCGGAACCGAAGGCGAACTGTAGCCTGGACCGCTCCTCCGCCGAGCCGATGGACGACGACACCACGCAGAGCACCATCAGCGAGGACGACGGACACCTCTCCGAACCGGAGAAGACCACAGTCGAGGCGCAGGCCAAACTGGAAGAGGATTCTCAGAACGGCGACGACACCCTGTTGGACGACAAAATCCGCAGCCTCGTCTCGAAAGTGACGAACGCCATAGAGGACATGTCCGAGGACTCCAACTCGAAGGGGTCGAAGGAAAAGGAGGAGGAGAAGAGGACTTCGCGGTCGTCCGTGTCGGACAGCGAGGAGAAGGAGATGCGGAAGAAGCGGCGCGCGCTGCAGGGCCTGCTGCTGCAGCCGGTGGTGCGGGTGGCGCGCGTGGACGGGCGCGCGGCGCGGCGCCTCCGCTCCCGGCCTCCGCCCCGCCGCAGGTAGCCGGCGCTTCGCCCCCTGCACTGCCTCCTGTGGTGCCTGCTGCAACTCGCGCTGCTCTACCTCCACGTCGAGTTCGTTGTTCCGACTCTCCATTAGTTTCCGTGCAGACGGCTCGGTGTGCGTAGAGACACGAACGCTCAATACTTGCGTCGACACTGCCCCCTGGTTGTATGGTCGTTTCGGAGTGATCAAATTGTATGCCAATTTTTAGCTGATAATTTACTCCAGTGACTTTCCGCACTACTTTCTAGCTGATGTTGTCAGTGCAAATGACAGTATTTAAGTATATTTTTAGAGAGAACTAATATATCTCGAGGCTCGACAGATCGGAATTATAGATATATTGTAAATAACTGTAATATATTGAACATTGGTCAGGTGAGCATTATGTGTGTGTGTAAGTACGTAAAGTGCGGTGCATTTAGGTGTTCGAGCTTAGTCTGTATATAAATGTTAAACTGTATGCTTAGAATAAACGTCTTCTTTTCTTTAAGAGATGAATTTTATCTCATGTCAATAAAAGTTGTATAAAATTATTATTCTATGGTTGCGGTTTTATTTTTCATGTGTCTAGCGAAGTTTTCTGAAGAAAGCCATCGCATATTTCGTTATTTCCTTTCCTTGTTAGGCTTCGTTTCGATAGAAGCGGAGCTGAACTAAGACTTATAAAAATTGACCAATCATATTGCTCAAATCACACATCACCGCAATATCATTAGTCGATTTTTGTAAATCTCGGCTCGGCTTCACTTCTAAGAAAACCCAGCCTTACAGCTGCAAGTTGTTCAAAAATTATCTTCTCCCAGCCCTGTTCCCAGACTATCTGGGGTCGGTGCAGTATGTATCCTCTTCCATTCATATCAGTCGGACGCTATCCACTCCCTTTTGGTCCATAAAATATCCATCACACCGGAAAGGTGCTAGTGATGAAGGAATGTATAGAAACGGATCGGGCTATGTCGCGAGACCGATGGACAAAGAGAGCGATTGAAATTACAAAATTCCCATCCACACTGCAAAAGTCAAGAGGTTTTGGCATAAGTTTTACAGCCGGCCGCCTGCCGGATACCAACTCTCTTTGGGTATTTTTCAATAACATTCGAAACTACGGTAGATGTCATCAGCCCCTAACTGCCGCACTCAGAGACGTCAATTAACTTTAATGAGTATTTAATATCAAAAATGTTCATTCAAATCTAGACCATTGACCCAGCAAAAATAGCGACTAGTTTTGAATTGTCATTTTTGGACGTTAAGTACTCATTAACGTTATTTGACGTCTCTGAGTGCGGCAGTAAGTGCCTAAAATAATTATTAGCAATTAACCTACCCAGTGGAATAAAATTATTAATTAGTACAGTGCAGGCGTTACCTACGTAACTTCTTTCAATTGAAGAGAAAATGGAAATTTAGGTAATAAACAGTGTACAAGGTACTGTTCCTAATCCATGGTTATCGTCCAAGAAGTCGCGACTACGAATCCTGGTAGTGGCAAATATTTGTGTGATGAACACATACTTCTGACTCATGGTTGCCTATAAAATATTATTGCTTATGGAGTACTAGTGAACGCCCGCGGGTTCGCTCGCGATAATGTCAGTTATTATATAGCCTTCCTCGATAAATGTACTGTCCAACACAAAGAATTTTTTAATTTGAGTCTCAGGGATTAGCGAATTTACCATACAAACTCTTCAACTTTATAAGTATAGATATTACAAATTATTTTTTAGCTAGTAATCAGCTAAATAGTTGAAGTTTGTTTGTGCCAACCCCACTTAAACTGGAATAAGAGCAGGGAGAATAGTTTTATTTCTTATGGGTGAAGAGGACAATTATTAACAGTTACTTATTCCCATCCACCACTGTAAATTGTCAATCCCACTCATCATATATAAATTTAGTTAATATGCGGGTTAAAAATAGTAGTATAGAAATTACAACCTCCTACTTATTGAAAATTGACATGAAACAGCATCAGAACATAAAATGTAATAGTATGTAGGCAATTAACAAAAAGAGAATCAGGACAATATAGAATACCAAGTGCTTGGTTCCAATTGCAGGATTTATATGACACCTTTTATTGATATATGGGCAAGATTATCTTACCAAATGAAAAACAAATGATCTAATTCTAACAGGCATATAATCAAAAACAGAATTTACACTTTGTACATCTTTGCAGATGACTCCTCGGGCATGTTGTTCTCTCTTACCAAAATAACAAATTAAGTCTGAACAAACTAGACACTAAGCCAATCCCTTTGTCTTACACCTACTGTATTTCATCTTGAATAGCTTCAGTTTTCAACTTTAAATATTAACTTAATCAATATTTGATTCAGCTGTTAAATGCACTGTAGATGTAAGGCAAAAGATGAGATAATGTTGCTCCCAATAGTATTTATTCGTAGATGTCCTCTTTGTCAGCTATGTATTGTATAATGTCTTTTGGTCTAACAAGCCTCTCTGCATCACCATCGGGAATTTCAAAACCAAATTCATCCTCCATAGCCATGATAACCTCCACATGGTCAAGAGAATCCAAACCCAGATCAGTCATGAAATGGGAATCCACAGTCAGCTGGAAAAGAAATAAAACGTAAGTGACTAAAAGTTTTTAAAACAAACAATTGGTTTAAAAAATGTTTTCAAAATCCAAAATGTCTGTTTGTTATTGGCTACCTTTTCAGGATTAACTTTGTCATACAGTTGCAGTACAAGAAGCACCCTACTTTTAATAAGGTCTAACGTGAGTGGGGGGCCGCTACTGTAGTTACGAATACCGAATTTCGGCTTCTGAAACAAATTTGAAAAGTAAATGCTATGCATATACCTGAGAGGCACTCAGTTTGTCGTAAGCCTTGCACACTTTCATCACTCGATCCTCAATTTCCTGCGGCGAAGGTTTAGACTGCGCACCTGAAGAGTATTGTCGTATTCGTTGTAGCTGTACCTAAACAATTACATTCCATACACATTTTGTTATGCAACACTTTCGAGGTTATGATTATTATTTATCCAAAATGTTTCAACGAATAATAACGCAAATGTCTTATAATTTATTAGAACATTGCAATATTGTTCCTAATGTGATTTTTACGACATTCAACATGCAAAATAATATTGTATTGATTGATAAAGCTCTTACCTCATTTTGGTGTAGCTGGATGTTAGTTAGGTATGCAACGGTTTTAACAGTCTGGAATTTTTGTTGCAGGACTATAGTAGAAAGTCGGCATACTACCGGTGTTCTGTATGTTGTGGATTTTCTTAGTAAGCTAGCGAAAGCACTTCGAACTAGATTTCCTGCAGCCATTTTTTGGAGTTTTAGGACGACCATAGACAAAAAATAGAATAATAATATTAAAAAAATTGTGATTTTTTTTCCAAAAGTCTTGGCTTGGCATCTAAGCTTTTGAGCCAAATTGACAAAATTATTTTCTTGTATGCAAACATTTTTTCAAATATTTACACAAAAAGTTATAAAGTGTGCTTGTTTGTGATTCAAGAATATCATCTGACATTTAATTTCAAAAAATAATGCCCACGATAAAAGATTAACCGAGTTCTTTCTTAGAGACAATTTTATTTTGTTATATTTATTTTACAGCATAATGGGTTTATTTCATAAAAGTAAAGAATTATTCAGTTTTGGTACCCTTAATTTATTTTTCATTAAACTTGATTGATTTTTTGATTCCTTTACATACCATGTTATTGTCCTCTATGATACCTTGAAAACTATCTTTGACACGTCTTTGCTGTTCGCTATCTGTCAGTCAGTCAATCAAATCAATGTCATTTCATTGTTTTTGTGTAGGTTGATGTAAAAGGCAATGGATTTTCTATTTAGACTGAATTAAGAATTAAAAAATGGGTAATGCTGACACAAAATTAAACTTTAGAAAAGCTGTAGTACAGCTAACTTCAAAATCCCAGGTAATGTTTGAAAAATATCGATTAATAGTAAATTGTACATAGTATTCACTTACTGTATAAATGAAACTATATTTCAGCCTATTGAAGCAGCAGACGACAGTTTTTGGGACCAATTCTGGTCGGAGAGCGTAACTAATGTTCAAGATGTGTTTGCATTGGTCCCTGGGGCGGAGATTCGAGCGTTGCGGGAGGAATCCCCAAACAACTTGGCTACTTTGGTATATAAAGCAGTAGAAAAATTAGTAAAGACTGTGGATAGCAGTTGTCGTACTCAAAGAGAACAACAAACAGGTACTTTCAACGTTTGTAACATATCTTAGTTTAAATGAATTGCCTTACAACTTGACTGTGTATACATTTTTGTCTTTGCAGCACTCAATTGTGCCCGTCTGCTGACTAGAGTATTGCCTTATATGCTGGAGGAACCAGAATGGCATGGATTCTTCTGGTCATCACTTCCGGCTGCTGCAGAAAATGAACAGTCCATACCATTAGCCCAGTCACTTATTAATGCTATCTGTGTGAGTCTTTATAATAATAAAAAAATTACTTGTGTGCTTAAAACTATAGAATTATTAGTCATAGTCAATCACTAGTCTCACTGAGGGTTTGGTATTTTTCATTCAGCTGATCAAACATTAATATGTTTGAGGTGGAGTGATCAATTACTTTTTATTGTTAGACACAACACTTATACAATTTAATCACCATCAATATATTGATTTACAAAAAGTATATGTAGTTCAAAATAATGGTTCATTTTGCTCGTTTTTCTATTATTATTTTAATGGGACGGAATGTACAAATACTTTAAATTTTATTTAAAAAATTCTGTTCATAATATGTGACCCACAGTAATTTATCATGAGAGCAGATCCTAAACAATTTTTTTCTATTTACAGGATCTCCTGTTTTGTCCTGATTTCACAGTAGTAAGCACCAAAAGATCTGGCCCTGTAAGTATTGATTAATAGATTACATCATATCTTATCTTTGTTTTATCTGTACACATTGTTATTAGTGTTAGATCATAGATGGTGCTGTGTTTATTCTGCATCTAAAATTATTCCTTACTTCCTGTAAAGTAGCAGAAAACTGTTTTTTTGGTAGTGCATTTTTAGTGATTAATAAAAACATTTTATTTTTAACAGTTTACATTGCTCTTATTAACATTACTGTTAATAAAGCTAAAAATTGTTTTGTAAGGTTTTAATACTGGGATAGATAATGATATTCTTGTTATATTTGTATATTAAATTTTAAATCCATTCTTAAATTTACATCAACTAGTATTCGATTTTAATTTTAACATTATATAAATGTTGGAAAAATTAGTACAAAGATTTGTCTTGGGTGGCCGAGCGGTCAGGCACCTGCCCGGATAGCAGCGGACGCGGGTTCGATTCCCGCCTCAAGATCATAATTTTTCGAAATTCTTTTTCTAACCACCAAAATCTTTACATCAACTATCTCATGTCATATGTCTTTAGTCATCATCATCAGCCCTTTAATGTCCCCACAGCAGGGGCAAAGGCCTTCCAAATGGTTGGAAGAATATAGGGAGAATGGGCCAAAAGCCCATAACCCACCACATTGGCTCAGTGTGGTTTAGTGGGTTCGTCGGAATAACCTGGTCCGGAGGGGATCTTAATTCCAGGTACCAGGTTATTCCGACCAGGTTTGATCCCCAGGTACAAATTTGTACTCGGTTTGGTTGGTGGTAGGACTTCTTTTAAGTCTGCCTGGCTAGCTACCGCCATCTTATCAAAATCTGTCGCCATAATAATAATAATGTTAATAGCATTTGTAGGCGGTGCAGTAGTGGTTCGAGCAAATAAAACCAAGAGAACCAAGGAAAAATCACAAAACTATATTTTAGTTAAAGGCCGGTGGATTCACAACGATTTTTGCACACAAGAGGAGCGTGGGCGTGCGCGGGCTTGCGGTTTTAGACTGATTTGTGTTTAACTGACAGGTAACACAGGTCCCACGCCCGCTGCCCTCTCACATTCCTAGTCCTTGTTAAATAATTTTAATAACAATAATTAATCTGTATGTAACTATTATACAATATTTGCTAATTTTCTATGGTGTTATAAATGTGACAAACGCTACTATATTTTAAAACCGTCGCTAACAGCATTATTGTGCTCCGACAATTTGTGATAAGATAGCTAGTCCCTCTGTGGTTGACGGTTCCACGTGAAGCTCGACTTCATCTTTGGCCTTTATGAAGGGCCAGATCTTCCTTGTCTAGCATAAAAAAAACCTTCAAAAGTAAGCGAGCGCAAGCAATGTTCATTCGCCATACTGAACAACAGGAGCGTGCCGAAGAGCTGTCCTCCCTGGACAGCTGCGAGTACATCTGGGCGGGGGGCGTGGGCTTCGCGCGCAGCCCGGCGCGCGTGCCGCAGCACGAGGCCAGCCGCACCGAGCTGCTGCGGCTGCTGCTCACCTGCTTCAGCGAGACCGTGTACAAGCCGGCCGCGCAGGCCGCCACGCACCACAACAAGTGGATCGCGTAAGATGCCTAAGCTATTAACCCTTCGAACGATTTACGCACCGCACACGCCGGGTATAAATAAAGAGGTAGCACTATACGCGATGCGAGCACACCCAGCCGTAGCGTGACCACCTATACACGATACCAGATATGAATAAACGAATTTTGATTTGATTTGATCGATATATAGCCACTGTCAAAACTCCATACGTTTTTGGCAGTTTAAAGCTATAAATAGCTATATATCATATCGTGTTTCGTTGGTCATGCTAGCCGGGCTGGATCGTAATAATTTTCTTAGGGTCTTTCAAGTCCGCCTGGCTAGCATCCGCCATCGTATCAAAATCTGTGGCCATAATAATAATAATGTTAAAAGCATTATTGCGTTCCGACAATTGTGATAAGGCAGCCAGCACCTCAGTGGTGAGATGAAGGGCAAGATCTTCCTTGTCTAACAAAAAAAATACCATAGTAATGATTCATATCATCCATCACACGGGAAAGGTGTGGAATGTTGGGCGAATGGGCCATGGCCAGCGTTAAGGCTGTGCGAGGATGCGTTGCGAGAAATGTGTTCGAGGAGTACCAATAGAATCACTTTATTTAAAAAATGGAGTGAGTGAATGTGTCTCCTCGCACGCATCCTCGGGGAGAAGCACACTAACGTGCCTTACGACGCACAGCAGAGGTCTTAGCGAACATTGCTTAGTTTGCGCAATCGCAGACTGAGCGCGCTATGACACATGTCCTCAGTAGAATATAATAATTTTAACTACAGTCTTGTTTTCAGTCAAATTATCTGCCAAGTAAGCTATCCAGAGTTTACTCGTCGATTGTGAAACAAGCCCTAAATATTTTTATTTTTAATTTCAAAACTTACTCATTCTTAAGCGACGTAAGTGCAACTGTAGGATTTATAAGGATTGACGTCATAGGCGCTCTACAAATTAAAAAAAGACAATTACAACTGTCAAACCTTTCCTGTTAGGTACATCACGAGCTCCGAGAACCGCCACGCTTTGCCCCTGTTCACCTCGCTGCTGAACACTGTGTGCTCGTACGACCCGGTGGGACTGGGCCTGCCCTACAACCACTTGCTCTTCAACGACACATTGGAGCCACTGGTGGAGGTTAGTGCGGGGCTTTTAATTGGAAAATGAACTTAATAAACGTGCAAAGATTTTGGTGGTTAGAAAAAAAATTTCGACAAATTATGGTCTTGATGCGGGAATCGAACCCGCGTCCGCTGCTATCTATCCAGGCAGGTGCCTGACTCGGCCAACCAAGACACTAATTAACTTGAACAAATTGTTCTAACCTTTACACTTCACGTTGTAAGCCAACCACCAAAATCTTTGTACTAATTTTTCTAACATTTATATAATGTTGAAATTAAAATCGAATAGTTAATAAACGTGCGCTTAAAGTCTCTCACAGACAGACGCGGTAAAAGTCTTTTTTAAGTCTCACTCAAACGGCAGCGGTGGCGGGACGCTGGCGGTGGCGAAACAAAAGTTGACCGCGTTGGTTTGAATAATGTCCATATGTTAGCTACTTTACAACTGCCCGCCACCGCTGACCGCGTCTGACTGTGAGAGGTTTAATGAGTCACTAAAATTGCTGCTCGGCAACTATGACGTCACGATAACGTCAAGCAATTTAGGGCGATGGCAACATGTTGCAACCTGAAGCAGATTTACGGCCACACAATGCCATAATTGTATGGCATTGTGTGGCCGTAAATCTGCTGCATCAATTCAATGTTACTGCATATTGATGCAGTAACATTAAAAACTATTCACTACCTACATTACATACAGGCCCGCATGTGTGCGCTAAAGTTTCAAAATAGAAGTCTCTTTTTAGCTGTCAATAAGACTTTTTTGGTCTGCAAAAATTTACTATTTCAAAACTTGAAGGTCTGTTGTCATCGTTAGCAACCCTTTAATGTCCCCACTGCTAGGGCATGGGATTACCTATGGATGTATAAATATAAGGAGAAATCTAACCCCACTTTATGACAATTTAAACCTTACTTGTCGGAGTAATGTAAAGTTCGGAACAACAGAATTGTGTAGAAAATTGAACCTAATTTTCTGAAGCCAAGTAATAATTTGCCATAGTAGTTTGCTATTAAGAATTTTAATATCCGCAGGTGGCGCTACAGATCCTGATTGTGACCCTGGACCATGATACTAGCAACACACTTAACGAAGAGACTGATGAGGTATTGCTATATATAAATAAACGTTTCTTATACACACACATGTATAAGAAAGACACACGGGGACCGCCGATCTGTTAAAGGTCGCGGGAAGCCGCTGGCCTATGCCCAACATTGGGCGTCTCTCGGCTGACTGACTGACAACCACTGACATATACATATACACACACATGCTATCGAACCCAAATCTATTGTCGACGGCCGCCTTGCTCGAATGCTCAGATTGCTGGGTATTGGCCAAAAGGTCCCGAATTCGAATCCTGGTAGGGGCAAACTTTGTGATGACCACAAATGTTTGTTTCGTTGTGTATATGTTAATGTAGTATATTTTCAACATTTATATACATAATTATATTAAAAATATGTCCGTCATCTAGTATCCATAACACAAGTGCTTAGGCTACTTACTTTGGGCTAGATGAGTGAGTGTAAAAATATGTATATTTATTTATTTATTTATTGTGCAAACGAATTAATGTACATCTTTAATTTTTTTACACCTACCTCTTTCTTTCGCTTCATCCAGTCTCCTTATAATGTCCGCATGCATGACCGTTGGTTTCGGTTACTCTGGACCTGGCCATTTATTAAAATACATACTTCCAATTTGGTCGTTGTATGTATGTGTTGTGCCATTTTCTCCGTACGCCGCCATTGTAATGGACATTTCTCTCTAGGTTTCTCCGATCCGAATCCGTGATGTAGAAAACTTGAACCGAAATCGGATATTGCTTACGGACTACTCCGATACAAATCCACGCAATTCAGGAGTCATCTTTTCGAATACTTAAGATTTGACGTGATTTATGCATGTATTGATTTGACGGAAAGAAATCGGGTAACGGAGATCGGATCTAGTCCGCATAAGTTACCATAGAATAGTTCTACGGGTACTACGGACCATATTTTCACGGATTCGGATCGGACGAGGAGCTCGCTGGCGCAGTGGTATAGCGCGCTTGGTCTGTGATTGCGTAAACTAACCAATGTTCGCTAAGGCCGGTCCTCCGTGCTTCGGAAGTCACGTTAAGACGGTGGTCCCGGTTGCATATGCAGTCGTTAATACCCACCAACCTGCACTGGGCCAGCGTGGGTGGGTTATGGCTCAATCTCCCTATATGCTTCCATCCATAGGGAAGGCCCGTGCCCCAGCAGTGGGGACATTAAAGGGCTGGTGATGATGATGATGATGATGATATAGAAGATAAACAACATTTGGCAGAGTCTACCCGACAACCTGTTCATCAACTACCTGTCGCGCATCCACCGCGACGAGGATTTCCAGTTTGCGCTGCGCGGCGTGACGCGCCTGCTCAACAACCCGCTCGCGCAGACCTACTTGCCCAACTCGGCCAAGAGGGTCAACCTGCATCAGGAGTTGCTGGTGCTGTTCTGGAAGATGTGCGATTACAATAAGGTAAGCACCATAACTGCCATATTATAAGTTATTGTGTTCTGTTATGTGCTTAGTTTTTATTAGTAATTTTTACGGTTAGTGCTATGTATGCCGTTATTTTGGTGGATATTTATTAATTTTTTTATTACTAAATTACAGAGAAAAAAAATAAAATGTAAAAATCATGCGATGACGTCACGGTCGGGGATGTATGAATTAAAACGTTTGCCTTCCTAGTTGGAAGAATAAAAAAGTTATCATAGACATGATGACAGACGTCAGTCATAAATCAAATCCAATGTTATTAATTGTCATCGTCGAAATTAACAATATTAGAGTAGCAATAAATTGAAATCCTTCATAAACTTTAATTTAAAACGTATTTGACTTTGAAATTAATTTCAAATATTTCAGTTAAAATGTTTTTATTTTCGACACCGGAAACGCCAGTTCGTCAATTTTGACAAGTGATATTTTTATTTTTCGAGTCGAGAGTGATTTCGCTATTCGTCCACGACAGTGACGTCATTTGGCACTTACGTCCGTTTAGAATGACTCAATCATGATTTTTTGTATGAAAATGACGAAATTCAGAAGAAATAAAAAATATGGGTGTCGTCATTTTCGGTTTAATTTCATATAAAGGTATGTTGAAAAAATGATATGTTGTCAACTGTGAACGCACTGTAGATCTTGGTCTTTCGCACTCGTATTACTTACTGACAGAGTGACTTCACTAGCCGAACCAGTATGGCGGCTAGCGTTACCGCGCCAAAATTCAAAATCATAAATAAAAATAAGTTTGCAAGACATTTACCGGTTTTATAAAATTGAAATAAACATTGTTTTTACGACCTAAAGATTAATTTAAAACAATGAATTATCAAGGTTTAGTACCCTGTTGCATAAACGAAGCATCGGTTGGGTGACCAAAATATATTATCTCCAGTTCCTCCGTAATTTGGAAGGCACGTTTAGTCATTGGTCTCGAATGCATATGCACTGGTTAATACCCACCAATCTGTATTGGTGGGCTGTGGCCCAATCTCTCATATGTCCTATATGTCTGTTTCCCAGCAATGGGAATATTAAAGGGATGTTGATGATAATTATGATATCCGACAATGTACAGTAATTGTTTTTCTTTTTTGTAGAAGTTCATGTACTACGTGCTGAAGAGCAGCGACGTGCTTGAGGTGCTGGTGCCTATTCTGTACCACCTGAACGACTCACGCGCAGACCAATGTGAGTGACACCGCGGATCATTTATGCTTACGTCATACGTATAGTCCGCGCGCGGGCTCTGAGGAATCCTCCATACATCGCGCTATCTCTAGTGTAGTGTCATAAGAACACTACACTAGCAATAGTGCGGGGTATGGAGGATCCTCCCCTGACTCCTCGGAGCTCGCGCGCGGACTAAACATAAGTAGTTAATAGTAAAAAATTATAATTCAAAACAGTCGCTATTCTTGCTGGGTCTATGCATGGTCTAGAATCTAGATTTAAATTATTTTTTTTGGCATCAAGCACTCATTTGAGAGACAGATCAGAGACAGAACAGCGACTTATCTACTAAAGGCCATTGCATACGTGACGAGTTTTATATGAACGGGACGGGATGGGAAGTTTTAGAAATATTGTTTCATACAAAATGTACGTACATGAAGCACATATGTAGCACTCGCGGGGCGTTTTGCAGGAGGCAGTCACGTGCCCGTCTCGTTCAAGGTATTATCACCTATGCAGAGACCTTACGTAGTGCACTATTAATAAAATGTATCCGTTATTGTCCCAGCGCGCGTAGGCCTGATGCACATCGGCGTATTCATCCTGCTGCTGCTCTCCGGCGAGCGCAACTTCGGCGTGCGCCTGAACAAGCCGTACACGGCCACCGTCCCGATGGACATCGCCGTGTTCACGGGCACGCACGCGGACCTGCTCGTCGTGGTGTTCCACAAGGTGGTCACCACGGGCCACCAGCGGCTGCAGCCGCTGTTCGACTGCCTGCTCACCATATTGGTCAACGGTGAGCAATGGTGTTTATAGTCTGTACCATCTAACTTGTCATTTGTTTTTTTTTGTTAGTTAGTTTTAAATTCTCCCTATATTTTAGGGAAGCCAAAGGGTCTAGCCCATACAGCCATGACTTTAGTATAATATTTTATCTATATTCATATGAAATAATGAGTGGGGGAAATGTATAAATGAAATGAGTTTTACATTAAATATGGGTGTCACATATTTTAACACATCCAGGGACTAGGCTTGGTGCGAATTGAATGGTAACAGACTTAATGATGGAGACTGATGAAGTGGGCAAAACCACTTTTCAAGTGGTTTTCGCCACAACATCAAACACATCACATTTACAAGACTTATTTTCAATTATTCTGCATAATTGCACATCAACACGGATGCTTTTGCATCAAAATAACACCACTTTCACTGCACAAAATCCACTCTGAAGCAATTTTAGAATTATCGAAAAAGAATATGACTGACACCACGAATCGCGCCAAACACACCTTGTCCTTGGTTAACAATCTTGCCACAACTTTTTTTAAAAATCACCCAATTAAAAAGAAAACAATAGAAAGGTCCATAATCTATTACAATATATCGTTATAGACTGAAACCTATTGAATCTAGTTATCAGTTGATATATAAGGTAGCATTTTTAATAAAAAAGGTAGCTTTAAATCATACTCTTTAGTCAAAATCGTACCAAACACTCACCCCTGTGAATCCTGATTCACATTCCTCTAAAGCTTTCTTGACTAATTAATTATAAATATGTATGTCGATATCCCCAGTGTCCCCGTACCTGAAGACGCTGTCGATGGTGGCAGCAACGAAGCTGCTGCATCTCCTAGAGGCGTTCAGCACGCCGTGGTTCCTGTTCTCGAGGCCCCACCACCACCACCTCGTGTTCTTCCTGCTGGAGATGTTCAACAACATGATACAGTACCAGTTTGACGGTGAGAGGCCGTTTTTGTTTTAACTCCTTTTTTCACTTTTCAGGGAAGGCAAAGGGATCTAGCCTGTACAGCCATGTGTTAAGTTTTACTTTTCTTTAATTTTATTCTGCTCCCTGCCCTGTTTCCAGTATATCTGGGGTCGGCGCAGTATGTTTTCTCTTCTATTCATATCATCTTGATGACGTCTGACTTTTACACCACCTAAAATATAAATATTTAAATTGAAATATTGGTGTTGCACATCTTAATGCGTCTCAGGAGGGCTTGCCTTAAGAGTTGGTTAAAACTACATACTATAAAATTTTCAACGTCCAACACACCACAAGACTTTTATTTCAATTATTCTGCATAAACTGTGTGGTGACGGCAGAGCAGAATACAATGGTATCCACCCACATCTCTCTCGTAGGTGTCGTACAAGGTGACTGAGGGGACAGCAATGAGTAATAGGCAGCAGCGTTCCTCTTATGCCACTTAGCAATTTACTGCGATTTCCGTGAGCGATTTCTTCATTGGCGAAAATTTATTAAAATCCAACTATTTCCATAAGTTTGCCGAATTTCATTATTTTACAAAATTCTTTCCTTTTTATTGTCACAATCGAATGGTGTAATAATACAGGTGTGTTGTTTTTTTTTGTCAACCGATTCGATTTCTGGCTAAGAATATTGATATTTTTTTTTTTTTTTAAATCCAGTGATGCTGTTTAAACCGAAATCTAGCCTGAGACTCTTTTGAGTACTTTTCGCTCCTCATAAATGTTAGGATTTGGCCATCCGCGCCCACCTAAAAAAAAAAAACTTTTAATGATATTAGTATCTGTGCGCAGGCAACTCGAACCTGGTGTACACGATCATCCGCAAGCGCGCCGTGTTCCACGGGCTGGCCAACCTGCCGCAGGAGCACGCGGCGATCGCGCGCTCGCTGGCCGCGGCCAGGGCGCGCCCGCCGCCCGCGCCCGCGCACAAGGACGCCGCCGCGCTGCCGCTGCCGCTGCCCAGGTGAGCATTGCTGCTTGCGTACTGTACCCGTCTAGCATTAGCTGCATGGTAGCGAGCGATGGACGACCAACGTGCGGGTCGCTCGTCAACTGGACAGGCTTTTGTAATATTGTGGTGGAAGTACTAATAGAGACGAGACACTCGCGCCCGCGCACAAGGACGCCGCCGCGCTGCCGCTGCCGCTGCCCAGGTGAGCATTGCTGCTTGCGTACTGTACCCGTCTAGCATTAGCTGCATGGTAGCGAGCGATGGACGACGAACGTGCGGGTCGCTCGTTAACTGGACAGGCTTTTGTAATATTGTGGTGGAAGTACTAATAGAGACGAGACGTGTTGTCTGTTCAATATGTAATTTATTACTGTTTTGCTTAGACTTTCGATTTACCCTTGTTAAGTTTTATGGACAAAAAAAGCACAACATTTTACCAAGAGTTTCGTCTGACTAAATCAAAGTTTTTTGTTTGCCTCACCTTGCCTCTCAACATAAAATATATTTTCCAAAGCCATTTACAAAAACATAAAAGACGCAGAAGATCGCGGGTTCGATTTCCGTACCAAGACAACAATTGTTCGAACATTTTCTAAGCACAATATTCTCTGCATTAAACTACACTTCTAAATATAGTGCATAGGGGTTGACCCCAACAGACCATTTTTTGACAAAAATTTTTTTTTGTTAATTAAAGGTTCATGATTTCAGGACGCGCAGCGCCGAGTCGGTGGCCGAGGCGGCCATGGAGGGGTCACGACCAGCGCAGCCGGCAGAGCCTGGCACCCTCAACGCGACTCTCGCCGAAACGCCCGGTAAAAAACACTCGAATAGGGCACGTTATTTCACAATTCTTCTTCTACCTCAAGTCTAGGTCAAGAGTACCCAAAACCGACGGGCTTTCGTGAAGACATTAATGATATTGGATGAAGCGAACATAATAAGTATGTAAGTGGAAAGAAGTGGTCTCTGCTTACGCCTGTGGGAGAAAGCCTTAATATATGTATGTATGTATGTGTCTTCTTCCTGCTCTTAACCGGCTCTAGGCGGGGTCGACACATGTTTTCTACTTCCACTCCTCTCTGTCTTTCACCAATCTCTCATCCACAAAGTTCAAAGTGGTAAATGGCTATACCTTAAATGTTACAGCCATACATGCTTTATTATATTATTATAGCCATTTATCGCTTTTAACTGTCAAAACTGCAATGTTTTTTCAAGCGATAAATGACTTTTATGCCACATCACATCTGACCTCTACGCGTATGGAAAATCCCCCTTTCTGGTCAGAGGGTGGCATAAAACTATGATCTTGTCTCGGGCGATAAAAAAGGTATGCCCCAGATCGCATATTTATCAAATACTTGCGACCTGAGACATTCTACGCTTTATCGCCCTTGGTATATAATCTACTACATCTGTTTCGGGGGTCACGCTGGTCGTGTCGGAGTGGCATATATCAAGCCGGGTATCAATTGGTTACGCGAGTTGTGATATTTACTGGGACACTGTTGCAGCGATCGCGGCGATGACGGAGCGCGAGTCGGCGCACCCGACGGCGGCCGAGGGCGCGGCCCGCCTGCTGCCGCGCCCGGACGGGGACGGGCTGGACCGGGACCACGGCGACGCGCACAAGGTACGCACATTGAGGGACATGAAGAAGTTTTTTTTTTGTTTTTTTTAAATTCTCCCTTTATTTTAGGGAAGGCAAAGGGTCTAGCCCATACAGCCAAGTCTTTAGTGTATATTTTATCTGTAGTCTTATGAAATAATGAGTGTGTGAAAAGTATGAATGAAATGAATTTTACGTTAAAATATGGGTGCCACATATTTTAACGCATCTAGGGAGTGCTTGGCGCGAATTGAATAGTAACAGAGTTAATGATGGTGCTTGATGAAATGGATAAAACCACTTTTTATAGTGATCTTCACCACATCATCAAACACATCATGAGACTTATTTTCGATGATTCTGCATAATTGCACATCAACACGGATGCTTGTGCATCAAAGTAACACCACTTTCACTGCACAAAATCCACTCTGTAACAATTTTTGAATTAGTGAAAATAAATCTGACTGACACCACGAAACGCGCCAAAAACTCCCCGGTCATGAAGAAGCAATGCACGTTTATTAATTTTAAATTGGCTTAACGTTCCTGGATACGAGTCCTTTAGGCACTGTCTTTGTATACTTTCGTTTACTTTTCTTAATTTTGAATGAATGATAAATGAATGAATGAAAATAATGTATGAAATGAATGAATGATCTTAATGCATGAAATGAATTTTACATTAAAATATGAGTGAAACACATTTTAACGCATCTAAGGAGTGCTTGGCGCGAGTCAAATGGTAACAGTTCATGACGGTGACCGATGAGGTGGTGAAAACCACTATAAAATTCTCAACGCCAAACACGGCACAACACTTTTATTTCAATGATCCTTCATAATTGAACATCAACACGGATCCTTATGCATCAAAATAACACCACTTTTACTACACAAAGTCCACTCTGAAACAATTTTTGAATAATTGAAATAAAAATTTGACTGACGCCATTGAAAGCCCGCCAAGCGCTCCATACACGTTTATTGAGACAATGTGTTGCCTTAGATAAATAAACAAAAGTACCAACTGAACACTGCCACTAGTGCGGTGCAATGCGGTACGCACTTCCAGAAAGAAACGTTCATTGAGACAACAGCACACACAAAGAAACAAACAAATATATCAACTTAACACGCCCTCATCACACGCCCGTACCACGCTAACCAATTTTTAAATTTTTCGATCATCGGCGCTACCTTTGATATGGTTTGTTTAATATGCACTATGTGAGTGTACTTAATAATAATAGGACATTATATACCGAGGGCGATAAACCAAGGAATGTCTCCGATCGCAAGTAATTGACACAGCGATAAATATGCATAGACTCTTGACCAAGAAGTGGTATTTTTCCACTTTATGGTCA
The DNA here is from genome assembly GCA_963931975.1 of Cataclysta lemnata. NCBI lineage: Eukaryota > Metazoa > Arthropoda > Insecta > Lepidoptera > Crambidae > Cataclysta > Cataclysta lemnata. Next base: position 1,248,939 of record OZ008350.1, on the reverse strand, counting down.
GGGGTGATATGAATTAAATGGTTGTGCAGCCGCCGGCGGAGACGCCGGCGCGGAAGAGCAGCAGCGGCAGTGGGAGTGGGAGTGGCGGTGGGAGTGGGGGCGGGGGCGGGAGTGGGGGTGGGGGCGGCGAGGAGGCGGGGGCGGAGGCGGAGTGGCGCGCCAGCAGCGCGTGGGTGGCCAGCTGGCGCGGCAAGCTGCCGCTGCAGACCATCATGCGGCTGCTGCAGGTGCTCGTGCCGCAGGTCGAGAAGATCTGCATCGACAAGTGAGTGCAAGCGCGCATACGAAAGAATACCATTAGTAGATTTTCCATCAAGGGCACAAAACGAATCATTTTTGTCCGAGACTTTTAGCAGCCCGAGCCGAAGTCGAGGGCTGATAGTAATGTCGTGGATAAAAATGGTTTTGTGCACGAGTTAGAAACTCTGCTTTTCACTTCGATTGCGAGGAAATAAAACAGTAGTTTATCATAACATTTCTTAAAATTTAAACTAAAATTAGTAAGGTTTGAATACTGAAGGAATTTTTTTCCCCATTGATATTAGGCTTGGGCTGCAGACCTATACAGCCAAGTATTAAATTAATTTTGAAATAATAATTTTCTTAAATTAATTTAATAACCTACCGTACCTACTTGAATTAAAATTTTCATATCTTTTATGTCTTAAAAACACATTAGGCAAATACATTTAAGTAAATAATAAAATAACAAATTCTATCTGTGAATTTCTTATTGTGTTTGGCTGCATGGCTCAGTTTCTTTGCCTTAATAGAGGCACATTTATGAGTTGATACGTTAATTTATGAGTTGATAGGCAGCACAAAATTCGATTTTGTGCAGCCTATATCCTGCACAAATAAGCACTTTCAGAGCATGAGAAGTGAAATAGTAGATGTATATACAGTGTGTCCCTGGATAAAGTGCAATCCCGAAAGGGGATGAAACTAGACCATGAATCATTGACTAGAAAAATATAAAAAAAAATTATAAAAAATTATTGTAGGATTTATTGGTATTTTAAGATTTTCATGTTTCATTAAGGACTCTATGTACAAAAGTATTGATTTCTTCCAAAATAATGGGTCTATTTCTTTTAAATAAAAAAAACCAGTATGCCTAATACCTGGCGATGACCATGAAATAATAAATAGTACGCAAAAAGTAACTATCTTGGGTAAAAAAATGTATTTTTATGAAAAAAATGATTTTTTTAGACGTTTATTTTAAAAAACTTCAAATTACTAAAAAAATGTGCTCTATAACTATGTAATTTTATAGCTTACTTTTATTCTTTACCATTTTAGCTTCCAAATAAAAAAAAACACAATGTTCTAACTCAAAAATTGGCTAGGTAGGAGTTATTTACATTTTAGTAGGTAATAAAAGTCAGACTTTAATCACAATAACTTTATTATACCTTCAAAGATAGACGTACTACAGCTTAGATAAATAAATAAATAAAATCACTTTTAACTGTTTTAACGGCAACCGGCTGTAAAACTTAAGCCAAAACCTGGATTGGAATGTTACAGTTGTCATTCCAATCACTCTCTCAGACCGTTCATCGGTCGCTCGACATAGTCCGTTTCGTCTCTATTCTATACATTCATTAATCACTAGCACCTTTTCGATGTGATGGATCATGATCATCACCACCAGACCAGGGCCCAGTGCGGGTTGGTGAGGTGGGTATTAACAGCCGGGACCAACTGCTTAACGTGCCTTCGAAGCACGGACGAGCTCGAGATAATAAATCTTTGGTCACCCATCCAATGACCGGCCATAGCGAACATTGCTTAGTTAACGCAATCGCAGGCCAAGCGTGCTATGCCACTATTAAGCTCCGTATCTATACTAATATTATAAAGCTGAAGAGTTTGTTTGTTTGGTTGGCGCTTATCTCAGAAACTATTGACTCAAATTGAAAAATTATTTTTTGTTGGATGATAGCACATTTATTGAGGAAGGCTATAGGCTATATAATAACCGACAATAACGCGAGCGAAGCTGCCGGTGACCACTAGTTATGTTATAAAATGTCTTTTATTATTTTTTGTAGTGTGGTGGCGGCAGAGTACCACTCCAAATCTCTCCCGTGGGTGTCGTACAAGGCGACTAAGGATAAATCAGTGATGAGGAATGGGCAGCAGCATTCCTCTTATGCCGCCTAGTAATAGTACTGCGGCTTTTGTGCCCGATAAATGGCAATAGGCTCGCCACCTATTACATGGGACCTAACATAATTGGCGAAACGTGGGTGCTATTTCACCTCTGTCTACCCCTTCGGGGATATAGGCGTGATTTATGTATGTATTTGAAGAATGTGCCCGTTTGACCGTCTCGCGCGATCCCATTGCCGTCCGCAGGGGGCTGACGGACGAGTCGGAGATCCTGCGCTTCCTGCAGCACGGCACGCTGGTGGGGCTGCTGCCGGTGCCGCACCCCATCCTCATCCGCAAGTACCAGGCCAACGCCGGCACAGCCGCCTGGTTCCGCACCTACATGTGGGGCGTCATCTACATCAGGTACGTACCAAACATTCGTCTACCCATCTGGACAACTGGCGATCTATTCGAACGCATAAAAAACAAATGTACGAAACTGACGTGTCACACAGAAAACAAGATGGCGACCGTCGTGTCAAACGTAAGAGAAATTGTCAAAAAAATAATATAATATGTATTGTATTTGTATGTAACATATGTTTTATGTAGGTATATTATTTTAATAAACTTTTATTTGTGTACACGCGACATTCACGTCTCGCAGCGCTTATCCTATTGTAGATGCGTTGGAAGAGATTTCTTTTAGAAATAAGCCACACCTTTTGTATATTTTTAAAAATAATTGTTTTTATTATTGTTTCTTTGTGTACAATAAATTATTAAATCAATAAATAAATTAAAAATTACATTTGTTTTCTACACACTCTAGACCAGTGGCCAATGTATACATACATACGTCACGCCTTTCTCTCACAGGGGTTGGCAGAGATCACTAATTATATCCACTCGCTACGATCCTTACATACTTCTTTCGCCTCATACACATACATAAATCACGCCTATATCCCGTAAGGGGTAGGCAGAGGTGAATTAACATCCACTTATCACCAATTTAGCTAGGTATGTAATAGGTGGCGAGCCTATTGCCTTCTATTGGGCATATCAATCGCAGTATATTGCTAGATGGTACAAGAGGAATGCTGCTGCCCATTACTCATTGCTGTCTTTACCCTTAGTCGCCTTGTACGACACCCACGGATGAGATGGGGGTGGTGACAATGTTGTATTCTATTCTGCCGTCACCACACGGCTGACTTTTTTTCTTTTTTGACTTTCGCCTCATCCAATCTCATTAATGTCCTAATGCATGCCCGTCGGTTTCCGGTGCTCTTGACCTGGCCCTTTTTAAAATACTTTCCAGAGGTGAATTAACACCCACGTTTCGCCAATTAGGTTAGGTCCCATTTAATAGGTGGCGAGCCTATTGCCATTTATCGGGCACGGAAATCGCAGAATATTGCAAGGCTGAATGCTGCCTTGCAATATTCTGCTGCCCATTACTCATCGCTGTCTTTACACTTACGGCGGTCCCAATATTTTGAGTATAGTTATAAGTGAGCTTACTAAAGTGTAGTTGCCTAGCATTTTTTGTTATATTACGTTAAATAACAGCAGTTGCTAAGTAACTAAGCTGTAGTACGTCTTTTTTCAACTATTTGATAGTAAGTCGCCTTGTACGATACCCACGGGATAGATGAGAACTCAGAATATTTTTATTTTATTTTAATTAGTTGTGTATTATTTTCCAGGAACGTGGATCCCCCCATTTGGTACGACACCGACGTGAAGCTGTTCGAGATCCAGCGGGTGTGAGCGCAGACCCCACGGTACCAAAGTTGCACCTCACTTAGAATAATGACGACACCTAGCGGATGTTTAAGGTAACGATACTGGTGAATACGTATATGAAATTGGACTCTGTTTATGATGCTGTATACCATTTAGTTTATATTAATTATAAATAATTGTAATTATAAATTGTTGTCATCCAAAATAAGAATATGGGCACACACTATTAAATAAATTGTCTTCATTCACGTTACGAAATTAAGAGATTGTTGTGCAAAACATAAGAGATGTGTTAACATCCAGCTATGTAATGTCTTAATGGCGGGCGAGCCTATTGCCATCTACCGGGCACTTGCTTGCTGCCTATTGCTCGTTTTTATAACCCTAACTCGCCTTAAACGACACTATCGGAAGACGAGAGGTGGTGACAGTTGTATTCTGATCTGCCGTCACCACACGGCGGTAATAGTTAAAAATCACCACCAAAAGTTAAATAGCAGAAAATACATACTTACTGAAATTTTACTTTGTTATCATTTGTTGCGATTTTACTACAGAACATAAATAAACTAAACTAAGATAATGTGTGTAGTGTTTGTAAGTGTTTTTGATACAGACACGAATAACGAATAAAGCGTATTTTGTTTTTATTACATGAAATCAGAATTGTTAGTGTGCTTTTAACAAAATATTGTTTAGTGGTCCATATTGTCACACTGACCAACCAAATTTTATATTTATTAACCCATTAGATTTTTTTTAGATACTAATGTATCTATAATTAATCTTTTCTTGATTTCAAAGTTGCCAATGTGACATATATGGGACCACTTTAGAAAAATTGTTAAGGGTCCAAAGGCGTCTCTGTGTTAGTTTATACTGTAATGAATAATTAATATGATTATAGCTTAGTTATGAAATGATTATGATAACGATCTTATTTTACTGATTTTGGTTAATATTTTAATATTTGTTTTTAAAATATTTTAATTTGTTTATTTTACTTGAAAACTGTAAGGAAATATCGGAGCGTTGGCCGCTCTTGTGAAATCTTATGACATGATGATTTATGAGATTAAATAAAAATAATTTTTGTTTTTACATATTTTTTTTTTATGAAATGTTTAAAAATAAGTTAGTATATTTTATAACACTTTAGCTGTTAATTCATGGTAGATTTAATAAATATTCCATGAATTAACAGCTGTTTCGCAAATTTATGTCAAGTATCATGTAATAGGGAGTCTATTGCCATCTGTTGGGCACGTAAATCGCTGGATAAAAGGAACGCTACTGGCCCATTCTTCATCCCGTCTTTATCCTTAGTTGCCTTTCCGACACCCGAGGAACAGATTGGGGGTGGTGACAATTGTATTCTGCTCTGCCGTCACCACATGGCACAAATGCTTCAGTGTGTTTACCGTTTTGACATCACTTGTCTGAAACTTGATGTGATGTTTTACATCTATGTTTATTTTTTAGATAATTATGTTACAACTCATTGTATTCAATATTGTCATCATTTAAATCTGAATTTTAAGTAAATAATTAATTTTTAGACTACTTAAATTTATTAGTGGATCGAATATCTTATGTACTAGTACTATTATCTTTTCGCGTACAGCGTGCGCTTATGGCTGTATTTTGAACTGTTACCTAGTCATATTTTAATGTTACTATGTGATCAATAGCCGCTACTTATAGGTATTGGTATGGACGTACTATTGTAAATGCGTCAGTATAAATATTAAATAATTTACTTGTTTAAACTTGTTTTGAATATTTGACTACAACAATGTGCTCTCAATGTATTGAATTAACATTTTCTAATAATTAATATATATCTTTAAAATGTTATATTATTAAATAAATGCGTTTATAGATATTATCAATGTGTCTACTCGTACTCGTCTACTCATGTAGCGGTGAATCTTAAATAAAAATTGTAACTTTGTACTGTTGATTACTTCAAATGAAATGATCATGTAAAAATGATAACGTCAATTCAAAATAATTTTTAACTGGGCTGTTTTATCATATTATTGTGTGCTTAATTGGCAAATCGTATAATATCCTCTACTAAATTGATTTGTTAAATTCTTACCTGGTTAAAAGGCAATATTGGTAAAGATTATTTATTTAGTCATGGTTTGGGCGTAATGCACCCTTTGGGATCAAAACTGCATTGTGTTGCATAGCTTGCAGTTAGTTATGTGTCTTATACATTCCTCTTCTACTGTGTTGGTTGGAGACCTTTTTGGTATTCCATAATAATAAAATATGACACAACCAGTATATTCTTACTTAATAAATATATTTTAATTTTCACTTTTAAATGTGTTCTTGATGAATGTGGAATGTGAATGGAACTAAATTGCTCTGTCTGGGATATTTTTTATACCAGATGTTTATTTATTACCATAATTCTAGGTTTTGTAATCTGGCATGATTTATTTATTTAGTACACAATGTAATAGCGACTTATACTAAGGCTGCAAAGAAAATGGTGCATCGTACCAAAAACTAATGTTTAAACACTTAATTTTTAAATAGGTATGGGACTAAATAGAATCACCAAAATACTCTTTTTTTTCTTTTAATTACTTTTTTATTTAGTTGTGATTTCATACGCTAGCTCTAATACTTAAGAATATTTTCTTTTAGTGAACCGTATTCATTACAAGTCCCAAGTTGCGCAGCAATCTTAATAAGATTGCTTCATTTTCTACACCTACATCACTTAGAAAAACAGTGTTTTGAAATACAGTCTGACCGCCAAAAGGCATATGAGACGCCTTTGAGCAGCTATTTTCATATATTAATTCACCTAATAAATATTATAATAATATGGTACACTGTCAAGCACATTAGTTTTACTATTCGATTTTAATTTTAACATTATATAAGTGTAAAGGTTAGAAGAATTTCGGCAAGTTAATTGGTGTCTTGGGTGGCCGAGCGGTCAGGCACCTGCCCGGATAGCAGCGGACGCGGGTTCGATTCCCGCCTCAAGACCATAATTTTTCGAAATTCTTTTTCCAACCACCAAAATCTTTCTACTAATTTTTCTAACATTTATATAATGTTAAAATTAAAATCGAATAGTTTATAAAGCAAACCCAAGCTTAACCGAACGCACGGTATTTGTAAAAATATCTGCTTTGGAATGTTTGAAATTTATTTCTACATTGCGAGGGTACCCGTTGGCTTACAACGTGAAGTGTAAAGGTTAGAAGAATTTCGGCAAGTTAATTGGTGTCTTGGGTGGCCGAGCGGTCAGGCACCTGCCCGGATAGCAGCGGACGCGGGTTCGATTCCCGCCTCAAGACCATAATTTTTCGAAATTCTTTTTCTAACCACCAAAATCTTTCTTCATTAGTTTTATTTTGTATATGTTTAGTTGTATTTAAATGTGTATTCGGGTTAATATTGTATAAAATTAGAATTATTTTATTTATTAATATCTGTACTTAAATGTATTAGGAGAGAAATATATAATATTTGAGCTTAATGAGTGTTTCAATAAACGTGATATCATTTAAACTAGCCGTTTTCATGCTAGCCGGGCTGGTATGCCTATGATAAAAAACTAAATATGATATATGTTGGTTCAAATAAACAAAGATACATTCATAAACATGTTTATTTCAATCAAGCTTCTGTTCAAAATCATATAGAACCAATCAGTCCCGCCGAGGACCCGTACAAAAACAACGTAAGTACTAAAATACTGACAAAATGCAAAATAATTGTAAAACATCACATCAATATCTATCAATAATGTATATAGGACTAGGCTTATTAGGTACTTTATTATCTAGGAAAGACACATTCCTTTAAAGTTTGTTCAAAAACCCACCAGAAATATTATGATGATGTAAATTTTAATTAGGTACATTTGAGATTTTTTTCAACAAAAGTATGAAAAAAAAACCACTGCCTAATAATAATAAACCACACAGATTTACATCATTATTAGGTTTAAAAATAGTTTATAAAACTTAATGGAATAAAGAGGCATTAAACGAATGATATGGCAATTTTAATACAATTAATATTCATAATTTTTAATATAATTTCAGGCGGAGTTTTAAACACGGAACTGAACTTAATACACAATAGCTCAATTTCAATTGTGTGTTCAGCTATCAAGCAGTTCCGTAAAGGAACAAAATTCAGGGATTCATTTTAAAAATAAGCTGAGATCACAATTTTATAAATGGAAATTTAAAATCACAATATTCTTTCTAATATATTTTACCTCATGAAATGCATACAATGTAAAATACCACAGACATGGTAAAAAAAATATTTCTTTTAATATATGGGCATGTTCAATGTATAAAATATGTTTACATTTGTTAAATATACAACAATATTTCAATAATGTTGTATACATATGATTACACATAGCTACTGTGATTATAAGATACATAGAAGTATAATTTTTTACACATAATATATAAACCAAACATAGACAAAAACTTAATCCAATAAACTAGTAAGTAACAATGGCTGCCTAAACACTGGACGACATACTATGTGTACACTCTAGTCTAAAACATTTTATACATATAACTGCATTTATTATATAATAATGGGGTTTAAAATACATTAAACTGCATACAAAACTAGTTATGTCAAGATATCTAAAATATTTTTTTTCGATTAATGAACACTTTTTATTTACATTTAGGTTACTGTGTTTAAGCTGAACATATAATTATGTATTTGATAATATGTGCAATGAGTAACATTTAACCTCCGAAATATATATTTATCGTCATATTTAATAACAAATGTTACTGATTACGCAATATTTTCAAACTAGCCCATCTGATGTTAAACAATTCCATTTGCAAACATTGAATAAATGATGACTTATCATACCTGTATTTCAAAGAGAAAAAGGTAAGAAAGATTACGCAAAATCATGATTACCTGATGCGGGATTCGAGCCCGCGTCCTTAGCAATCCGTATTTTTTCTAACTTTAATAACTAACGTTCAAATGAATATCTATTAATAATGCCTGTATTTGATTATATTGTGTTAAACGTACAATCAACGACGCATCAAGCGTAAATAACCACGATGGCACATAATCGATTGGTTCGTTGCGAAAGTGACCGAAGCATACACGAATTGGAACGATTGAGACGAGTCTCACAATATTTAAAGAGATATTCCCAAATCCTATAACGTTACATCCCAACAATTCAGTTGGTATTACATACAGTGCATATAAATGCAGTGCTTATTACATACGACAAAGAAATGGTGACTACACTACGGTACATTATTCCTGTTGATAGACCAGATGGAATACCATTGCGTCAAATATCAACAGTATTCGCCAATAGGCTTCAAAAACAATTGGACTTCATTTATTTTCATATCACTGATATTAAGATTAACATTTCATAGTACTACCCCTCTTCTAATTCAGTAAAACAGGTCGTAAATATTATCATCTCAAAGTCTCGCACATTCTTTGTGGAAGATTCCTCGTTTCCCTGTACTTAAAGCATCTAAATAATGTTGTACTAAAATAATAATATAAAATTAATCTTATAATTCGTACTTCCTTACTGTTTCACAACAATTCTGACACAAATATATTGTCTTATTTCTGTTATGAACGGCAATGTACTCATAGTAGGCCAACAAATCTGCCAGAACAACATTTTTGACGCATGCGATTGATAGGTGGAATTAAAAGATACTATAATGCTTTCACTAAATTAATAATGTGATATTGTAATAGTCAATATTGTTCGCAGAATAGTTGTAAAACACGTTATGAGAAATAAGTATAATTCCATTAATAATAGGATTAAAATAATGACAACTTAAAAATAATTTCACTAAAAATGGCATATGCCATAGCTTCAAAGTCGGCTATGGCACTTAGTTAAAATTAACACATGCGTTTTTGGCATAACTAAATCACAAATGATTAGTTTCGATCAATACAACATTTCCCGCTGTCTCTACAGTGACAACAACAACAACAGATTGTCTCTTTCACTAATGTCCATTTCACATACATATCAATGTCTTCGCGATGACAGCAACACTTTCTCATATATTTTTTATTTAAATCTAACCACAACACCAAATTGTTAAATATAACACTACACTTTTGGCTGAAATTCTCTTGAGATTACATTGATAAAATGAACAATACAGTAGTATAAATGTATGTGTTGTTACTTCATACAATTTCTTTTTTTTTTCGATAATCCAATAAAAAATATCAGTTATCAATATTACTTAAATTAGTCTATAATAAAATTGGTATTCGCCATAGGGCTGTAAATGCACATAATACAAAACCAAAAACTAAAGAGTACATTTAAAATTCAATTTGTGATTCAACACATTATACACTAGGTACCTATATAAATCCTAACGTGAGCCAGGAATTCATTTCATCGAGACTTTGGAAAGGGCAAGGATTTTGGAAAAATTAGTGGGGGAATTACAACATTGACGATGTCATCATAACTAGGAACATGTGACTGACACATGGCAGGTAAAAATAAGATATTTGATTTGTTTGTGAGGGAAGTATTGTAGACCAATGGAATTGCATTTTTTAATATGACAATGACCAGTTGAATCAATATTAACATCATAAGAGTAATGATATTTATGTTGAACATAAAAAAGAAAGAGCTTAAATATAAATGTGGGGGGGAAAAATATCCTTGTTAATTCGGGGCAGTGATTCTTTGGAGTGTCACAAGAATTTTGTGGTTAATTGTAGAATAAAGTGTGGAACATTAGAAAAATTTTATACCATTACGACAAATTTAAAATGTTGTACATATAGAAATGCAACATTGATTCATCCGGCCATACATGCCATGTTAGTTAGAAATCGTCCAGACTATGTTTATCTGGACAATCCAAATAGTCATTGTCCGGAATAAAATCATCCGGACTATCAAACTAGTTAGACATCACCCAGAACATATTCATCCGGACAACAGAATGAAAACAGACATCGCCCCTACTGTGGCCGTACCTCGCCCGTGGTGGCTAGCCGTCTAGATGATGAACTCCGTGGTCACGCTGGTCGGCAGCTAGCTGAGCGCGCTGTAGGCGGGCGGCGGGGGCGAAGGCTCGCGCGCCGGCATCAGCACCGCGATGTTGTAGGGCGGCGGGGCTTCGCCCGCGGCGGAGGCGCCCTGCCCGCCCGCCTGCCGCCGCTCGCCGCCCAGCAGCGTCGCCAGCGAGATGTCGTCGGACGGCTCCGATTGGGATTGCTGCAAAACATAC